>BTHU01000013.1:55058568-55099273 GCA_036184795.1 Tokudaia tokunoshimensis | reverse complement strand
TTGACATTGTAAGCTTGGCTAATATTTGCCACCAGGAGTCCCAAGATATATGTGAAGCTTTTATTAAGTAGTTTCAATGCATTCTTTGAAGTTTTCCTGCATTTATTGTTAATATCAAAGATGGGAGAAGAAAGGCCACTGACCCAAATTATCATGACCAAAGTAATTAAAGTGAGAAACTAATTAAAGTAAGCTTTTTTTATTCCTGTTCTAGGGATGCCTTCTTCTGAGGTAGGATTACAGTCCCAGGATAAGCAAGTTAGTCCTAACAACCTCTTCAAACAAAGACATGGTCTCAGGGTGAGCATAACAAGATAGTCTGTAGTCATGTTCAGGTAGTCATAGGTGGCCCAACCTACCTTTTGAAACCTACCTTTTGAACAACCTACCTTTTGGACCAGGCAGTACAGAAGCGTTTGTAGTTAAAGTTACATACAGGTGGGGATAGTCCAATCCTTGAGAAGCAGAGGTTTAGTCAAAAGCAAGAATGAAGCTAGTGTGTCTTCACTATAAGATCCATGATGGATGCAGGCTGATTCTTCATTATATCAGGTTCTTTGGTCATATCCACCCACAAACCCCCTTTTCCCAGCTGCACCTAGTGCCCAGACCATCTCCCTCACACTTCACATTTTTGTTGCTGTTGATATTAATAACTGAGAGTGCCATTAGCTCTGTCCATATGTTCATGAGTATGGGGCAATTTATTAAGGTGTAGACTTAGGGTCATATGCCCCTTTTTATTTGAGTCCAGGTTTCATATAGTTCAGGCTAGCCTCAGACTCACTATGTAGCCAAGCATGACCTTGAATTTCTGACCCTCCTTCCTCCACCCCCACGAGCAATAAGAACCTCCTTAGCTATGATGCTTATGCCGCATAATCTAATAGTGTCCCTTGTCTCTGACCACATATTTAGAAGCAGCACAGGCTAACTGATTCACTTATGAATGATATAAAATTAAATTTCAGACCCAACAGTTCTAGCAACAAAGATAATATACTTACTGAGATATGGCTTTTTTTTTTGCAGCTATTTTTTTTATTTTATTTTTTAATTTACATTCCAAATCACTTCCCCTTTCCCGTTTCCTCCCTCCCCGAAAGTCCCATAAGCCCCCTTCCCTCTCTCTTTTCTCCATTCAACCCCCTCTCGTTACTCTGTCCTGGTGTTCCCCTACATCCAGTCTTTCCAGGACCAGGGGCCTCTCCTACCATCTTTTTAGAAATCTATTGATATGCGGATTGTGTCTAGGGTATTCCGAGATTCTGGGTCAATATCCCCTTATCAGTGACTGCATACCATGTGTGTTCTTTTGTGATTGGGTTACCTCACTAAGGATGATATTTTCAAGATCTGACCATTTGCCTAGGAATTTCGTGAATTCATTGTTTTTAATTGCAGAGTAGTATTCCATTGTGTAGATATACCACATCTTCTGAATCCATTCCTCCGTTGAGGGACATCTGGGTTCTTTCCAGCTTCTGGCTATTATAAATAAGGCTGCTATGAACATAGTGGAGCATGTGTCCTTATTGCATGCAGGTAAAGTCTCTGGGTATATGCCCAGGAGTGGTATAGCCGGATCCTCCGGGAGTGTCATGCCCAGTTTTCTGAGGAACCGCCAGACTGCTTTCCAGAGTGGTTGTACCAGCCTGCAATTCCACCAGCAGTGGAGGAGTGTTCCTCTTTCTCCACATCCTCGCCAACAACTGCTGTCTCCTGTGTTTTTGATCTTAGCCATCCTAACTGGTGTGAGATTGAATCTCAGGGTTGTTTTGATTTGCATTTCCCTAATGACTAAGGATGATGAACATCTCTTTAGGTGCTTCTCAGCCATTCGATATTCTTCAGGTGAGAACTCTTTGTGTAGCTCTGTACCCCATTTTTTAATAGGGTTACTTGCCTCTCTGGAGTTTAACTTCTTGAGTTCTTTGTATATCTTGGATATTAGCCCTCTGTCGGATGTAAGGTTGGTAAAGATCATTTCCCAGTTAGTTGGTTGCCGCTTTGTCTTTTTGACAGTGTCTTTTGCCTTGCAAAAACTTTGTAATTTAATGAGGTCCCATTTGTCTATTCTTGATCTTAGAGCATAAGCTATTGGAGTTCTGTTCAGGAAATTCTCCCCTGTGCCCATATGTTCAAGGTTCTTCCCTAGTTTCCCTTCTATTAGTTTCAGTGTGTCTGGTTTTATGTGGAGATCTTTGATCCACTTAGAATTGAGCTTAGTACAAGGAGATAAGGATGGGTCAATTTGCATTCTTCTGCATGTTGACCTCCAGCTGAACCAGCACCATTTGTTGAAAAGGCTATCTTTTTTCCACTGGATGGTTTTAGCTCCTTTGTCAAAGATCAAGTGACCATAGGAGTGTGGATTCATTTCTGGGTCTTCAATTCTGTTCCATTGATCTACATGTCTGTTACTGTACCAATACCATGCAGTTTTTAACATTTTTTCAACAAACGAGCAAACGAAAGGCACCTTTTGGGGTGGTTTTGGGATAGACAAAATAAGACTCTGTGGACTCTAATTCAAGCTACATCCCCATTCCCAAACACTAATTCAAGCTGCGACCCAATTCCCAAAGTTCAGTGACAGTGGGGGAAGCAAGGGACTCCATAGTGCTACTTGTCAATCTGAGTGAAATGACAGACAGAGGCTGGGAATCAACTAGTATTGGTTTGCTCAAGCTGCTCTCTGTGGGAGGGGCATGATGGTAGAAATACATCCTGTCCTTAGGGCTTCATCCAGCAGACAATGTCTGCAGTGGTTGACTCAGGAAGTGCTCAGGAGTGTAACAAATGGTGTTAATAGAGAAGTGATTCTAAGTCCCTATAGACTTAATATAGACCCAAACTGTTGAGAGATTGAATTAAATGTGGCCATTGTCAGGAAAGATTTATCTCCTATTTCCACTTCCAATAACCAATAAATGATCAAGATAAGAAGGGCAAGAGGTTACACATATTTATCTTAAAAGCATATTATTCTGTTTTTGGCCAGTCAGGAGCCTGAAAGTCTTTTTGCCCTGAAGGATAAACTGACAGTAATTTGATGTAGCAATCCCTCAATGTATAGAGATTAAGAGACACAAACTTAATGACCTGGAAGTTCCTCTTGAATCAGCATGATTCTGCATCATAAAAATAATAAACATTTGGTTGAATATACTTTTACCAAGTGACTCAAGTTGCTAAAGCAGAAATTATAATGGATCTCTCCCTTATCTTTTATTGGTGTGTTTTAATTTTTGCAGTACCTCACATATGGTAGGCAAGTGATCTACCCTTAGGCTATATATCCCCAGGTCCTGTAAGTGCTTTCTCATTGACATTTGTCTTTTCTGACTGAAAGACAGAGGACAGGACAAATGATTGGCAAAAACCCAAAGTTAAGGGAATTAGAACACAGTGAATTCATTGCTGTGGAAGGAGAATACCTGGCTCAGCAGTAGGGGCTAAACACTTCAGACCCTAGAAACTTTAGAAAAGGACAGTTAGATTCATTCACTTCGTTCCTCACATTCAGCACTACATACTAGCTAAAAATGACACTGTCTAGGTAAATCTTGCAGCAGCTGGAGCTGTCAACTTAACACATCATAGGACTGCCATCTACATCCATGCATCGAAGGAACAAAACAGGCTGTTTCTTTCAAGCTGGCTGACCATAAGTTATGCTGCCAAGCTAAACACCATCTACAATTACTCCCGAATCTGCCTTCTTTTCAACTGTGTATGTGTGCAGACAGACCCCTAAAAGCTCATGTCAGTCTTAGTAACATAATGAATGCATGTCTACTGATGCCTGAGCAGATTTAGATTTGGGGTATTGGCACATATAAAAGTTGGTCCTTCAACTATTCATTGGGATTGCTCCATGCACTAAGTTTAACAACCAGTCCCAACAAGGAACAAAGGATTCCCCTTCGAGTTGTGTGTCTGAGTAGCAGCTCTCCTTTGTGTTGTGGTTGACCTTGAAAATGCCACAGCTGCGGGAGGCAAGCAGGAAATCCAGTTCAACAGAGCTCAGCTGGTGTTGGCTCTACAGTCTGACCCTAAGTAGTCTGATTTTGACTGAGGAGTTTATTTATTATCTAACCACAGTACAACTTTGGAAAAAGTAAGTTTCCTCAGGACAATGACAATTAAGCTTAAGTGTGACTACATCGAAACTCTTATGCAAATTAAATGCCTTTTTGCAATATAACTGTGACCTCTTCCATAAGAACGAGTTCTATTGATTGAGAAAGAGCACTGAAGATAAAGGTCTAAGGAGGAAGAGTGCTGAACAAGCATTATGCAAAGCACATGTGACTTCTTTCATAAGAATGGGCTCTATTGTCTGAGAAACAATGCACAGAGAGTCCAAGATAACATACTACCCTTACAGATAGCAAAGATCACCAGGTTATTAAATAAATTCCTTTCAATGGAGAGAAAAGACTGTCAGTATTATGGAAATTGAGTAATTGACATGAATGGGTACCTGTTATAGGTTGACTATGAAATGTCAGCTTGCCCACATGAGCCTGATATAGCTGTCTCCTGAGAGACTCTGCCAGTGCCTGACAAATAAAGAAGTAGATGCTCACAGCCATCCATTGGACTGAGCACAGGGTCCCCAATGGAAGAGCTAGAGAAAGGAACTAATGAGCTGAAGGGGTTTGCAGCCCCATAGGAGGAACAGCAAAATGAACAAACCAGTACCCCCAGAGCTCCCAGGGACTAAACCACCAACCAAAGAGAACACATGGAGGGACCCATGGCTCCAGCTGCATAAGTAGCAGAGGAGGGCCTTGTTGAACATCAGTGACAGGAAAGGCCTGTGAAGGCTTGATGCCCCAGTGTAGGGGAATGCCAGGACAGGGAAGCAAGAGTGGGTAGGTTAGTGAGTACGGAGAGGGGGTTGGAATAGGGGGTTTTCGGAGGGGAAATGAGGAATGGGGATAACATTTGAAATGTAAATAAAGAAAATATCTAATAAAAAAGGAAAAAAAAAGAAAATGTCAGGTTCACAAATTTAAACAGAAAGTCTCCAGTTTGTGGCACTGTTTGGGAGGCTTTAGGAGAGGTCTAGCTTGGAGTAGATATTCTCTGCTGCATGGACCCTGAGTGTTTTATACCCCAACTCATTTTCATAGGAGTTCTTTCTGCTTGAAAGTGTGGGTATGCAACAAGTCAGGTGACAATCTTTTTAGAGTTCTCCTTTTAAAGATGTCCTTCATCAGCTCCAGGATCCCAAAGAAAGCCAGTAGCCACCACACCTTCCCTGCCATGATGATCTGTACACATGAACCATAAACTAAAATACATCTTTCTTCTCATAGGTTAATTTTATCAGGTATTTTGCCACAGCAAGGAAAAGAGGAATTAATACAGCGTTTATGTTCTGTGCTATGCCTGGTTTTCTGATCCAAGTCTTATTTGCCTTGCCAACATTCACAAAATAGGAACAGGATGACTTTCAGGCTTGTAAAGAGAATAAAATAAATGATTAATGCATTTATTTGTTAGAGGAAAACCAATGTGGTTGTTTTTCTTCTGTAAAATTAGAAACAATAATCAATTTAGAGTAACGAAGAGGAAGAAATGTCAGAAATTTAAAAACATGTTATATGAAGGACATCTTTAAAAGGAGAACTCTAAAATGTTGTCATCTGGAGACAAACGTCCATTGGTGTTTTTGGGTCATACATTTAAAGTGACCTGTGATTCAATGTATGGCCTTTGAAATTTTCTGCAGCCTCATTCAAGTTGCTTCTAAGTGTAGAGAAGTTGGAAGGGCAAGATTAATAAGTATTGTCCTGCTTAGTAACACACCGGAGAGACGAAGCTAGTCAAGATGACCATGGACACAGAGACATTGTTACAGGGCTGGACATCTATCGCCTTTTCTGCTTTCTTCATGTGCTGGTCCTAAGGTGAACAGTTTTGAGGGATGTTGAAGCTATGACATGCTGCTTGCTTGACTGAGGGCAAACACAAAAAAGACCAATCAATCATGAACTGAAACCTCTCAAACAGGGAGCTAAAATAAATCTTGCCTACTACAAGTTGAGTATCTTCGCTATTTCTTTTTCTTTCTTCCTTTTAATTTTTTTTTTAATAAAGGACTTCTTATTAAAGGTAACTAACACAAGGTCTAACAAAACATGGTTTAGGTAAGAGATATCTAATAACTCAATAAGAGAATCAGTCATTCCAAGGTTTTAAAAACTTACCCTTGAACTGAGACCTGCTGACACACACGTTGCAGTCTGGAAAGGATGCAGCTCTAGGCAGGTGCTTCTAGGGTGCCTTGCCTGAAATCCTGCCCTCTGTTAATGTCAGAAAAATATATTCTACTAGCAAACAGTTGCTACAAAATGGCTATCTAGAACTGATGGTAAGGTGAAACAGTACCCACTAACAGTGTTCCTACACATAACTAACATGCTTAAAGGCAACTTTGAGAGATCTCAAGAGGGATCCTGAGAAGCAAACTTAATGAGGGCTTGTAGTGGGATCTGCTTAAAGCACAACTTCCAGGATCCTCAGACTTGTCTTTGAAACATTTCAACATTTCACTCTAACAAGCAAGCACCTTGCTGTCGTTAGAAAGTGCCACCTTCCTTCAAGTTATTAAAGTGTGGGCGACCCCATCTGTCACATGAAAACAAGACCTTTGTATAAAATATGCCCAGTTCAAGTTTTGAGTCTCATAGGCAGGGCCTGTAGTATGGTGATGTAGATGGCTGAGATGTTAGTTAGGAACTTCCTGCTGAAGGGTCTGCCATGGCTGTGTTCTTCTGATTTAGAAATATAATTATTTAATTAAATTTGTTGGTTAATACACGGATCTCAGAGTTGTCTGATAATTATTTACTTACAATCATGCTCTACATTTCTCCCATTATGTTCATATTTTTATAAATGGTAGTAATCATTTGATAAGTATGCTAAGTATGCTTTTCAAATTTAATCAGTGTACAAAGAGATTGTACACCTACATTAATCTTTACAGAAAATATAGAAATATAAAACACACACGCACGCATGCACACACACACACACACACACACACAAGTTAAAGAAAAGAAAGAAAAACTGTGACAAAGTTGAAACTAGAAAAAAATAGCTTTAGGTCTTTCATGACTCATTTATACTCTTGCCTGTAATGTTAGATATTTAGAGCTAGGGTTTATTTTGCATGTATGAAATATTTGTTCAGTAGGACCAGTTGTAGTGGCTCACACTTTAATCCCAGCAGTTGGGAGGCAGCCACAGGTATATCTCTTGAATTTTTATGAGTCAGGGCTGCATTATGAAGCCTTACCTCAAAAAAAAAAAAGTCTATTCAAGTTACTTAGAATCTTAGAATCTATATCCTCAAGTTTGAATTTTAAGAAAAAAATATTTCTAAGAGCAATGAGCCCAAGATGTTGTTGTTAACAGATGGACAAATTCTATTGGAAATTTCACTTTACCAGGAGAGATTGCTTATATCCTAAGTTTCTTTGCTTCATGGCTATGTGAAGCTCTGGGTGATGCTCGGTCCTATATGGCTATTTTAGTTGGACTTAGGTTAAAAAAAAAAGCAAAAATTAATTCTTACATGGCACAGACTTTAATTTTTTAGGAAAAAATGAATACATTTTTAGCAACTGCTTAAAGCAGTTGAACCTGAGAACTGGGCTCTGTGTGTAGCTGCTGTGCCAGGTGGCTCTCATCGGGTGTTTTGTGAGGAGCCCTGCTTGTAGGTTTGAAGCCAGGACGTTCAGGATCCCCTGCTGCCCACCTCAGTCTCTCCACACAGAGAGCAGATGGGTGAAGCAGCCCCAGAAGTGACAGTGTGGCTTGACAGAGATGCCAATATTGTTCGTAGTTGGAATAGATGCTAATTGGAGTTGAAGAGACACAGAGTGGAAAGTGGAACTTCATTAGGAAATGGTTTAGAAACTTGTTAAAGCTACTCGTGTGACTAGATTTTTGAGGAACCAAAATGAAGCATTAACACTTAAAATATAAGTCAAGAGTTTCAAATTCACTTTGGAGAGGATGGTTCAAGGACAAAACACAGGTCATCAGAACCTCTTTCAGTTTTCATACACAGCACACGCACTTGAATAAAATACTAACTTATTGAGCCCTTTAGGCTCCTATAATTTCCATTAATTTCTGTCTGGCATCATGAGCATGTATACATCTTCTGTACTACTTGACTTTGTCTTTTTTGTACCTCAACAACCCATGGAATACTCACACCTCTGTCAGAACCCTCAGCCTGGACAACCTTAGCAAAAGGGACTATGCTACTGTTCCATGTTCTCTGTCTTTCAATGGTAAGGAACAGCCTATCACAACACTCGGGCAGCCACAGAAGCCTCTTTATTCCCATGGATCTTTAACTTCAGTCCTACCTTCTAACCACTGGGGAGCATCAGGTGCCAAGTCAGTGCCGAAACACAATTCTCTTTTCCTTGGGCTCCTGGATCTAGAATGTTTTTGGTAGGATAAGGGAGTCTTACTAACAGATCATTCTTTTTACTCTTCAGGAATGTTGAGACTTATTACCTTTATCAAGAGGTGTGTTCAAGAAATGCTTGCTGAAAGGAGCCTGATATGGCTGTCTCCTGAGAGGAGCCTTAAAAATACAAATGGCTGGCTCACAGCCAACCATTGGACTGAGCACGGGGTCCCCAATTGAGGAGTTAGAGAAAGGACTGAAGGAGCTGAAGGGGTTTGAAACCTCATAGGAAGAACAATAATATCAACCAACTAGATCCCCCAGAGCTCCCAGGGACCAAGTCATCAACCAAGGGGTACACATGGCTCTAGCTGCATATGTAACAGAGGATTGCCTTGTCAGGCATCAATGGGAGGAGAGGTCCTTGGTCCTATGAAGGCTCGATAAATGCCCCAATGTAGGGGTATCAAGGGTGGGGAGGTGGGAGTGGGGTGGGTGAAGGACACCCTCATAGAAGTAGGGGGAGGGAGGATGGGATAGGGGTTATCTGGGAGAGGGGGGACATTAGAGGTGTTCCACATTTCAGTGGCCTGAGGAAGCTCATCACAACCCTTGGTTAGGAACAGAGAAAAGCTAACATTAAATAGCTTTGAGAAAGCTGAATAGAAACCCACTATTTTATGATATGCATATTGTAAATACACACACACACACGTGCACACACACATGCACACACACACACACACACACACACACACACACACACACACACACACACACATTCTAACCTCACCAATGAAGAAACAAATACCAGCCAGTCAAGGACCATTAGCAGAGACCAGTGGGAGTTCAGCAGTATGAGATCAACAAGAAAAATACTGACTACTAGAAACATGACACATATAAGTAGAAATTGTATAGTTATAAAATACAATGGAAGAAATAATTCTTCGGATAGATTAATAAAAAAGAGATGAAAGGGGAGTTAGTTTGAGGACAGAACAATAGAATTTTCCAAGTCTGAGCAATAAAGTGATAACAGTAAAGGCAGGGAGAGATTTCCAAAACTTTTATAAAAACAGTAAAAGAATACAATTTATATGATTATTGTTCTAGGAGTAGAAAAAGAACATCAAGTTGATAGACCATTCAATGAAGAATTGCCTAAAATTTTCAAAAATCTGGCAAAATCCCCAAACCCAAAGATTTGAAATGTTGAATGCTATGGTTTGGGTGAGCATCCATCCACAAAGGCCTGCATGTAAAGAACCTAGTCACTGTTCTGTGGCCTCTTGGGATGTGGAGAAACCTTAGAGGATGGAGCTTAGTGAAGCTAAGTTTGGTGCACTGCCTCGAATTAAGATCCCAGCATTTCTTCTTCCCTTTCTTTCTTACTCTTTGCTGCCATAAAGTAAGGTAACCTCCTCTGCCACACACTGCCCACCATAATGTCTCCCTTAATTGCAATAGCAAAGACGATGGCATCAAGTCATCACAGACTTAAAACTACAAAACACAATAAGCCTTCTTATGGAACAGATTAATCACAACTAGGTTGTCATAGCAACAGAAAGCTTGTTGGCATACTGGGTATACCACTGGTAGGATAAACTCAAATACAAAGGAACATGAAAGTACATTATAAATTAACTTCTGAAAACTAAAGAAAAAGGGAAGATAAGACAAAACAAAAAACTAAAGATAAAGAAAGAAACCATACCACCTCAATGCAGAGGGTGTCTCTTTAGTCTCAAACAAGACCAGTTACAATAGTTTATATTAGGGAGAGTTTCTGAAAAAATCCTCACAAACAACTTAAGAGGAGGCATCCCATACCTGGCATTACTTTCTGGTTGACTTCTAGGAGGAGTATCAATTCCCGGTGTATGGTAGTTCCATTTAAATTCTCTTTTTTTAATTGATTCTTAGTGAATTTCGCATCATGCACCCCAATCCCACTCATCTCCCTGTCCCTTTGTATCTGCTCTCTGCCCTTGCAACCTTCCCCTGAAAAGAATATAAAAATAAGATAGATGATAACTTTTAAAAATCACATCATGGATGCCCAAGAAGAAGGAAGGAGAGGCCCCTGGTCCTGGAAAGGTTGGATGCAGCAGTGTAGGGGAATACCAGGACAGGGAAGCAGGAGGGGGTTGATTGGGGAACAGGGGGAGGGGAGAGGGCTTATGGTACTTTTGGGGAGAGGGGAACCAGGAAAGGGGAAATCATTTGAAATGTAAATAAAGAATATAGCTAATAAAAAAGTAATAAAACATTTACCTATCTTAAAAAAAATCGCATCATGGAAACTGTAGTCACACAGTATATCCTTCTGCCATACATCTTTACTTGCAAATGTTCATTGAAATGAATCCTGAAGTTTGGATCTGCAGGACCAGCTTTTTTCTCAGGCTCTGGCAGTTCATGTTGGGTAGATGTTGGGGTGGATCAACTTAAAGCCTTGGATCTGGGACTATGTGGTTGCTGATTTGGTCAGCCTGTCAGATTTTCTGTGCCCATACCACCAGGGCAAGTTCTCCAGCACTGTCCAGGCTAGCTCACTCAATGCCTCAGCCAGCAAGGGACAGGAATTTCTCTTTTGCTCTCCTGCCTTTGGGGCCAGCTCACCTGCCCACATGACACCAGGGTCACCTGTTTGGTGATGCCCAAATGAGGGACAGGGCCAGCTCAGCACAGTGCCTCAAGTGGCAGTGCAGACCAGGGACATATAGCCTTTGGTGGTAAAATGGCCTGAGACATCAACTGCAATAGGACTGACCACAGACCCAGACACAGTTTCCTGAGGCAGACTGGCCTTGAATGTTCATGTGGCCTTGGGTGGCAGCAGAAGGCACTCAGATCAGCAATGTACTGCCCTCAGACATCCACATGGTCTTTGATGGTAGCCCAGACCATGGACATCCACTTGGCCCTTGATGGTAACTGGGCCACAGACATCAACACAGATCCTAGCTGCAGCAAGTCTAAGGAGTCAGTCATGGCCCAGGGCAGCAGTCCAGGCCAGGACATCACCACCGCCTCAGGTAGTTGCATAGGTTTGCCATCGAGGCTCCAGCTCCACCTTTCTTAGAATTAGAAAACACCACACAAGTCATAAGACATGTAGAATAAAGATGGTGCTGATATGGAAGTTTCTGGCCTTGTGCTGGCTTTCATACTTCAGGAAGGTACTATGTAGGCTGCTGAGAGAGAATGGTCATCAGCAATCTTACCTAGATGCAAACTTTGTAAGCTATGTTGAACAGCCTAGCAAGATAAGGCAATGGTTAAAATTATGGTGTAAATGTGATAAAGGTCACCAATTGATTTCTGATTTAAGATTTAAGGCCTATTCATAGCAGGAAACTCATGTTTAGCAGTGTACATCTGGACAAGAATTCTTATTTGGGGAACTTACAGGCTCCATGGGTGAGCCTACTACAGTCATTTTGCTAAATGCATACATCAGCAAACTGTCTAGAAAATATGTATCTCTACACCATGGCTGCACAATAACATGGCTATTGGTCCTCATCTGATAATCTTCTTTCTGTGGTGAAGGGTAGTGAATACAGAGACTCACAAGTATTCAAAGTGTAAACCATAAGCATCAATGGAGTCCTCTGAGCCAAATGAGACATACATTTCACTAACTCTTTCAAGATTCTGGGAATATCACAGATGAGGGGACAAAAAGATTATGATTCAGAGATGAACTGGAGTAAAATTCTATTTTATGGATAAGAAAAGATTGTGTCACTCATGAATACACAGGAGTTGTGCTTACCTGAACAAGACTTGCAGATAATCAAGGCAGTTAACAATGTAGCATTCGGGCGGTGGTGGCGCACGCCTTTAATCCTAGCACTTGGGAGGCAGAGGCAGGCGGATTTCTGAGTTCGAGGCCAGCCTGGTCTACAGAGTGAGTTCCAGGACAGCCAGGGCTATACAGAGACACCCTGTCTCGAAGAAAAACAAAACAAAACAAAACAAAACAAAACAATGTAGCATTGATGGAAAAGTACTGTGATTCCCAATTCCTTGCTGATGAGCTATTGACAATCTATGGTTTTCCTTAGGAGCATGGCCTCTGGTTGAATAACGATGCATTAAGTTGGTAACTTTATACCAATGTGCACATGGGCAGCATTAATTTCTCAGCAATTTAAGAGGGGGCAGAACATAAAATCAGCTGGGACATCTGGGGAAAGGGCTCCAGGAAGAATTGGAATGGGAGGATTAATATGATCAAAATACATCATATACATGTAAAAAAATCTTAAAGAATAAATGAAAAAATATGATATTAAAGGGGAGCTATGGAGTACAAAGGAATGTATTATGCAGTTCTAAATAAAATTAATTGTCATAAATAAGTTCTATATTTAGCAAAACTCTCCTTCTATGATGAGTGGACAATAAGTTCTTTCTCGGACAAGAAAAAGAAAAGAAGTCATTGATAACCCTGAGTCACCCTTAAAATTAGAGGCTCTTTAATGAGCAGAAAGAAAATGAAAAAAAAATGAGATCATAGGATGAAAGAAAAAAATTAGAGAGCAAAATATAGGCAATATCATTAAAAAAATCACATTAGTCATTAACATAAAAATTGCACCATCATCTGATCCTCAAGACAATGGTACCCTGAAATGAGGCCTATGTAGATGTCAAGTTTATGTACTCCACCTCAGAGCAGTGGGAGATGGGTAAGACAAGCACAAAGTAATTAACCTATTTAACATGAGAACCTAACTTGTAGAATCCCATGGTGGTTACAGCAACATTATATAAAGGAGATGTCAAAGTAAACTTGTACAGAGACAGGGTTATTGTATAAATGGCAGAAGGGTCAACTGCTGGGGAGATACAATAACTATAAAATGGGTAGCAAACAAAAGAGCCTCAAAAATACATAAAACAAAACTTGATAGAAGAGAAAGAAGAAACAAGTTTGGCATTGTAGGCAGGGATTTCGAGTTTCTTTTCTAAGTGAATAGAAAATGTCCAGGCAGAAAATAGGTAAAGGCACAGAATTCGTGGGTAACACCTTCAATGAGACCTAGTGTGTATACATGGAAAATCTTACTGGACAACACAGAGAGTGCCAAGACTAATGAAATCTGAAGAAATCAATCACTTACACATTGCTGGTGGAAGTACAAAGGGGTTCTTCGGGGGAACTGTGGAAGAATGTGATAACTTTATCATTGAATCACCACTCATTGAAGGCTGATGATGGGAACAAAATTTTGAAATGCCACATAATCAAAAATTCTAATTCATTAAGCCATTGTCAACTGTTTTAACTAACATAGTCATTCTTGTCAGCTTTTCATCAATTCTGACTTTTCTGGAACATTATACCTCTTTTTTTTTTTAAAGCACTTTTATTTTTTTTAAGATGTATTATTTTTTTATGTACATATATGAGACATATATGAGACTGTCTTCAGACACTCCAGCAGAGGGCATCAGATCCCATTACAGATGGATGTGGACCATCATGAGATTCTTGGGATTTGAACTCAGGACCTTCAGAAGAGCAGTCAGGGCTCTTAACTGCTGAGCCATCTCTCCAGCCAACATTATACCTCTTGTTGAACAACTATATTGTTTTCTGGCAAGGCACAACTACAATGGCTTCTCACTTTGATTGAATTTCCTTTGTATAATCCAAAACTTAATATATGGGGACACTGGAATACAATCTCCACTTTGTTCCCAGAAAATTGCAAAGTAGCTATACAAAATATATCAATATACCTAATTCAAATAACTTTGAAAGAAGAAAAGGAAATGAGTATGAAATAGAAATGGGATAATGAAATATTCTTAAGGGTGAGGTAACTACACATATATATTACAGACAAACCTATGTGTTCATAGCTCACATTGATTTCTACAGGGCAACATGAGTAGAAAATAAGACACATTACAAGATTAATTTAAAAATTAAGGTAAGAGCGAGAGGCCAAACTTATTCCATCTTGGAACTGGCCTTTATCTTGAAAGAAAGAAAGAAAGAAAGAAAGAAAGAAAGAAAGAAAGAAAGAAAGAAAGAAAGAAAGAAAGAAAGAAAGAAAGAAAGAAAGAAAAGAAAGAAAGCAAGCCTGAGAACTTGGCCGACAGCTGAACCCAAGCTGCACCCAAGTACCAGGAAGGACCCCAAGGCTTGTCCTTGACCAGAGCTACTCCCTAGCTGCTTCCTAGCAACAGTTAATCAAAGATTAGTCTTACTGTTTCAGATGTACTTTCATACTCTTTGTGATTGTACATGATCTTGCTTCAGAGCACGCACCTATACCTGTCAGCTTACAATAGACATTCAGTTAGATGCTTGCCAGGCTGGACCCCACTCACTTACTTCCATTACCTATAAAACCTCGTCCTGATGAGAGTTCGGAGCTGCTTCACCAAACTGTCCTGTGGGTCTTCAGTGAGTAAGCCCAAACTTGAGTTTGTGATAATGAGATCCTAATGTGATTACATTGGAAACGGCTCCTTGTGGTCTTTGGGGGCTCACAAATGCTTCGTGGTACAACAAAAGCATGTTTGAAATCTGGTCAGAGATTATACGTTTTATCCTGATGCTGCCCCCAGACAAAGCTACTACAGCAACTAGACCAAAACACCACAAATCAAAGTTCATGCTCTTCAAATATGAAACAGTAAAATAAAGGGAATCCTAGGTGTTTTCTCATCCTTAGCTTTTCCTAGACATTCTCAGCAGCAACCAAAGTATTTACTGAAGTAAATGTTTCTATGGAGAAACAGATGGAATAGAAGACTAGATTGTGATTACCTTTCTCTTTGGTATCTAGAAGTTGTGGGTAAATTACCACTTATCAACAATTTGAGGGCCTGTTTCAAAAGTTCTGGAAGTTTCAGAGTACACACTAGATATAAATGCCTCTCTTCAGTGGAAAGTAAACATGCAAGGACCTTTACGTTTTGAGAAGGTGCTTCAAAAGCAAGAGAAGCCATTGAATTTTGATGTTTTCATTGACTTTAGCTGTAGAACAGTTTAACAAGGTTATTTGAAAGTAGATAATTGTTCTTCATGCACATATTCTTAACTATAACAACATTTCTAGCAAATATGAATAAACCATAACACTGAACATTCTCAAATTTGGTCACATGAAATTACTGATAGGATTTACTTCCAGGCTGAAGACTTTGAGGTGGACAGCAATTCTCAATAAAATGGGTCCTGTTTTATCCATTTCAATCCCCATTATTTACATTTTCCCTGTGAACTAAGAAGTTATATGTGATCCAAGTTATTTTCCATGCCCACAAGGGGGACCCTTTGTGCCATGGCACTAGAGTTTACACAGCACAGGTTTTTCTTCTAATTATCCATTCTCTGCTATAAAACACAGGGAGTCATTTCCCATGTCATTCGCCTCACCTGTGAATCCAGGCAGACAGATACAAACATAGCCCGAGGCTCCAAGGTAGCTGAAGGAGGAAGGCAGGCCAGCAGTGTTTCCATATAGATCCTCTGAGGACAGCTCGACACATTCCCCCCCAAACTGGCAGGGGTTGCTACTGCATTCATTTATGTCCGTCTCACACAGGGCACCTGTGTATCCTGCAGGATAAAAGTCCAGAGAAGCTGCTGAGTCAAAGCTCAGGAATGTCAGGCACATGTCTTAGAAGAGGCTGACCACTGTGCTGGTGCCAATTAGCAAAGTGCCCACCCTCAAAAAGCTAGCAGGAGAAGCCAATAAGAGGATGCTACATGGAAACAGATTCTAGTAGCAATGGATAAGAGATACATAATGAATTCTAAAAAAATGTATGATTTTTGTCAATACTTTTTAGAAAGGTTTAATCTATAAGGCTTGAAATAAGGTGGAATTTCAAGGTAGATATGATTTAATTTAAACACTGCATAAAGTGGAAAACCATTAACTTCAGTTTATAATTTTAAAAATGATACTTTTAAAGAGAATATCTGGAAAGGCAGCAGAATCCACATGGCCAACCCTAAAACCCTTCTGAGTCATCAGAGAGGAAGGAGCAAACCAGTAAACACTACTCCTCCATGACTTCTATATTAGCTCCTACCTCCAGGTTCCTGCTCTGTTTGAGTTCCTTCCCTGGCTTTCTTCATTGGTGGACTAGATATGGAAATATAAGCTAAGCAAATCCTTTCCTCCAAAAGTTGCTTTGGTCACTGTATCATAGCATCAGAATCCCTAAGGTACCCTTAAAGGTAAGATAGAAATTGTTACCAGTATTGTGGAGTATTCCTGTGACAGATCTGACCACCTTGTTTTGGGGAGGACGATGAAAAGACTTTGGGTTTGAAAAAGGTGTTGGGCATTCAAAGCTTGGTGGGCTGTTGTGTGGGAGTTTGGAAGATAATAGTGTTGTAAGAAATGCAGACACTGGATCCTGCCTTGTGAAGTTTCTGAAGGAAGTTTGAAAGTCTCTTAATGGCTCTATCAGGGAAGTTTGCTATTTTAAGTTAATACTCTATGGTTCTGTTTAGCTGGGGCTGAAGAATCAGCTGTGGTTAACAAGATACCAAAACAACTGAAGTAAAATCTTTGCTTTAGTGGGATAGTTGATACTGCTTAGCTAGAGCTGAGGAATATATATATGCATGTATATATATATATACATGTATATATATACATACATATATATATATATATGTATATGTATATATATAGTGGTGATTAAACAAAAGACCAGCAGTAATGAAGTGAAATCTTCTGAGAAGTATTTCCTTAGAGTCAACACATTCAAGCTGTGTTCCAGAGTTGACCAAGGTTATACTTTATGCATGAAGCCTAACTTTGTAGTGTAAGAGTCACTCAAGTGGTACTGGTTTTGAAGGCGTAAGGGGTCATGGAGAGCAGCTGAGTTTTGGCACCATGTCACAGGGCTGGTATCCTTGATGAAAAGCCCAGGAGGGGGTATTGGTGAGAGTATATCACAATTGCAGCTGAAGACCCCAGCATTTTAGAGTTGTCAGCTCTTGGATAGCCACCAAGTATAGCAGCAGGTGTGGAGTGGAGCCAGCGGGAGCCTAGGAGATATTCTGTGTGTTTTGCAAAGGGCAGAGCCAAAGAAGTTATAGCTCTTTGAAGGAGTCCAGAAAGTCAGGAGCGCATCCCGGATACTGGACATTGAGTGATTTATACTGTTGGAGTTTTGTTTTGCTTTGATATTATTGTGACTATTTGCTTATTTTTCCCTCTTGAAATAGGAAAGTATTTAACTTAATTTGTTTTAATTTTGTAGGAACCAACACTTGAGTGAATTTAGATTTTAAAAGAGACTGTAGGACTTTTTTAGCTTGTAAAACTGTTTCATATTGTGGTGTTTATATTAATGTATTATCTTGGGAATGAACAAGAAAGGAAAGGTTATAGCTTATCAGTGATTGCCGAGTCCTACTTGGCCATATGTAAGGGACAGTATAACATGGTTTGTGCCCCTGGAATAGAACCAGCAGAGTGACGAGTATAGATGGTTGCTGTGGGTGAAAGGTAGGTTTGTATAATAGTGTACATATTTTCACATTCCTCCTTTGAGGACTGTCCTCTCTGCCAAGGTTAATGACTCCATGAAAATCAGAGACAGCAAGAGTCCAGGAGGTAAGGACACTATGTCTCAACAAAATGGAGAATGCTCTGACATTCAGGACAGCCCTTAAGGCTGTGGGAAAGAACACTGAAAACATGAGTTTGAAAACATGTAATTTCTCAACTATGCAAACTCTAAGGATACAATATGAATTTTAAGGAGCTGCTTCAAAGATCTAAAGAGAGACAGCTGCACTATGAGCCAGTTTGTCATAAAGATACAAAGACAGGCAGACAAAAGGTAGGCAGATTTCTGAATTCAAGGTCAGCCTAGAACAGAGGGTGTTTAGGTTCATGCCCAGACATGGTAGGAATGGTAATTTCAGGGCAGCATCCCACCCAGCTAAATGTGCTTATATTTGCTGTCTCTAAGAATCAAAGGGCTGGGGTCATGGGATGCTGATTCATGGAATAATCAAAAAAGAACTTGGAGTAAAGACTGAGTTGCTATGTAAATAAAAGACTGTGCTTTTGATCTGCAAGAGATGAGTGATCCAGAGAGGTTTTAGATGTGCAAAAATGCTGTCTGAAGCAAAGAGCTATCTGGAGCTCTCCAGAGAAAGCAGAACATAGAGGGATCATTCTGAAAGCTGTCTCAAGCAGAACATAAGCTGTCAGCTTGTAACACATGACTTGACTTTGAGTAGTTTGTTTTGCTGCTCTCAAATGTCCCTTGTCTTAGAACCCATCTCCAAGTGGAGGCTGGTCCTTGGCAAGTGACATGTTTGTGTGTCAAGTTGACAAGGGGTCAGTTTGTGCTGGTAGTTTTATGTCAACTTGCTGTAAGCTAGATACATCATAGAAGAAGGAACAGGCAAGTAAGCTGTTTTCCACCGTGGTCTCTGCATCAGCTTCTGCCTCCAGTTACCTGCCCTGTTAGAGTTGATACCTTTAATGATGAACTAGGTGTGGAAGTGTAAACAAAATAAATCCTTTTCTCCCCATGTTGCCTTGATAATGTTGTTTCATCACACCAATAGAAACCCTAAGATTTCTCTTAAAGGTCAGAGTAAGGTCAAAGTTATAACCCAGCACGCAGAAGCAGATTATTTTATACTTTCCTATATTTAGCTAGGTAATTTAATTATGGCTAAGAATTTTATAAGAAACTAAAAGATCAAACATAAAATAAATTTCCCTGTTCAATCTGCTTCTGTGTGCCTACAAAAATGTGGCTTTATTGTATAGATAGGGGCTTTAATATAAAAGAATTGTAACACGTTACCTTTCTTGACTTGGTGTGTTTACTCCCTGTGTACTCTAAGCTACTATAACAGATCTAACTCATGCCTCATCATTAGGTGTCCCAAAATGTATAACTGTGTAAGCATTCATTTACAGGTTTAAACACAGTATACAGTGTGTCTGGGTAAAGCCTTGAAGTTGAGGCCTGAAAGTGGAGCTTCTGTGTTTTAGGTTATGCATAAAAACATGTATATATTGTAGCCAAGATTGACAGATGCCACCAAGGTAGCAACACCACTGTCATATTACCAATGAGTAGACCTAAATGCCTATTGGACAGTTGCTATCACCAAATGTAAGTGTTTCATAACATGTTGTTTAGTTATTTTCCCTAGTTACCATCAAGGTTAATAGATTTGGTTCCCAAAATGTTTTCTCTCATTTTCATGTTTTATCCATCACAACGATTATCTCGGTTGCTTGTGCTGTATGTAGTGTGAACCCCAAAATATAAATTTATCTGGACACTGACATTATGATGGTGGACACTGAAAGAGCATCAGCTACTCTGTAAGCTGGCACAACAAATGCATAGAGTCTTTCAAGGGACACAACCATGTCTGTAATGCCAACTTAAGTTCACTGAGAAACTTATTTTTAAGGTAAAATTTATAGACCTAAATCACAAACCTTGGAAATCAAACCACAGCCTTTTTTTTTTAGTTTAAAATAATAAAAATGGTTTCCTGTTTTTACGTAGGATAATGTTCAAGATCCTTAATAGGACCTAAGAGCTCCCTTCGAATATGGGTTCTTTCCATCCCAGCATGCTCTTCCTCCCTGATGATGCTTCCTACCCACAGACTTAACAACTGCTCTCATCCCTCCTGGAAAATTCTCTTGGCCAACTCTTCCTCAGTTTTCAGACTTTACTTTTCTCTCTTACTGGGATCACAACACAATAAAATCCCTTGGTTTCCTGTCAGTTTTCTCAGCCTTTTTCTTCCATTGCTCTTTTGACAACTTTTAATGATGTGTTTATTTGCATGTATAGTTGTCTGCTTCAACAGATTGTCAGCTCCACATAAACAGGACTGTGTGTATTTTATTCAACACTTCACTACCCAGCAATACATAAATAGTTGACCTTCAATGAATGACTGAGTGAGAATAAATAGTACTAATTAATGGTTAAAATAACAACAACTGAATTGAAACCGGCTCAGTGCCTAACTAGAGAATTAACTATTAATGAGCCAGTAATGAGAATACAATATGATTGCTCATTTTGTAACCTTAAAAAACTCCTGAGTGGATCCTATTTCAAATAATAACTATAGTATAAATCTTCTTGCACCATAGAATAATATATTTATTTTATGTAACCCTTGGGGTCTTTCTCAACAATCTGAAGAAGAAACTCAAGCACTGGATAAAGGAACTAAGAAATGTGTCAGACAGAGCTCTCACAGTTCTTTATGGTGAGCTCCCCAAAGAACTATTTGGATGTCTTCAATGAGAGCACCTGCTTTTAAGACACTTCCACCTCATACTTACATAGTTATAGTTATAAACTGCAACTAAACAATAGTTTTCACAGTAGGTGGCTATGTATCAGGATTTGTTTGATATAGTGGACGAAAGAAAGAAAGAAAGAAAGAAAGAAAGAAAGAAAGAAGGAAAGAAGCACAGGCTGTTTGTAATTTTCTTTTTGTTCTAAGACTCAAGACTCACACACCAGCTGGGTTAGAAAGAGATTTAGAACTATAATAAATCCTTCCCCGTTTTTCCGGCTCATGCATTATCTCATTCAATCGGGAACATGGGGGAAGTCCTGATTTATGGGTTTGCCGGTTCTGTCCACACCACGGAGGCTCTGTAGGGAATTTTAGTTGCTGGTCTCTTTAACCAGATATAAATAGACTCCTTCAGTCAAGACCACAGTCAATATTTTTAACAAGTTTCTCTATAAATCTCTGTACAAAGAAACAACACGATATTGAATCAGATCCTCTGGGCATGTGGATTTTTTTGTTTTGTTTTGTTTTTTAATATTCAAGTCCATCTGAGTATTTGTGATAAACATTTAAGCTTTGAGATACTTCTCAAAATTATTTACTTTTGAAATAAGAACTTTAGATAAGTGCAGCCATGACTCTTGCCATTGTATTCTTTAGGACTATTTTTTACAGTCAGAGCAATGGTTTTTTTTTCCTACTTATAAAGTGGTTTGTAGCCTTGAATCTCATTATATACAACAGTGAGCAAGGGTACGAAGGCATCCTTACTTTTCTATCTAGCGTAACACACCATACGCACAGTGATCTCAGACAGAAATCCAGATTCTGAATAGTATTGAATATACCCATGTAGTTTACCTCCTACTTTTGGCCACTGTTAGTTATTTTTTCATAGATGTAATAAAAATATATGATAACAGAAGAACAAATAGTTTTGGCTCCTCGAGAACATCACGATATGGAAGGCATCAGGGGAAATGCCTCACTCAGGTGGCAAAAACATGTAGTGGGAAGGACTAAATGTTAGAAATAATCTTCAAAGAACTACTTCTAGAGCCCCACTTCCACCAGCCATGCCCCACCTCTGAAATGGTGCCCTGATTTTGTGCTGTGGAGGACATTTTACATTCAAGCCATAATAACAGCTCATCCTCTCATCCATGTCCTACCACTGTTGGCTTAGTTCTGGCAAGTTACTGGGTTCTGTTTAAAAAATCTCTCGTGTCTTTAGTTTTATTTCACTCAACCAGCTTACACTAAACTGTAAGAGAACTCTTTGTAAATGAACAGGTCAGGGTATGGTACTTCCTTGACCCATATTTGCAGTGTACACAAGTGTCTCTGAGATCTGGCTGCTGGTTTCCCCATCTTCATTTCTATGCCACCAGTTAACACAGTCAAATGATCTTCAAGTCACCCAAAGTTCTTTGGTGGGACAAGGCCCCTTCTATGTGTGCCTTGTTTCTTTCCTTTCCATTCTCCCTTCCCTCCCTCTCTTCCTTCCTAAAATAAATAGCGTGCTGCTTGGTACTAATCATAGGGCATAGAATGATCAATCCAATTTTACTAACTGGTTAGTGTTTGTTGAATGATCTCTATGTTCTAAGCTGAGCTAAGATCCGTATATTTCATTACTGGATTTTTTCCTAAAACAACTCAAGGGGGTGAACATTATTGTCAACACCTTTTTTTTTTATGAGTGAAATATCAGTCTGAAGAGTATCTTTGTTACTTGTCCAAAGTCTCTGAGTCAGTGAGTCCATTTAGGATATATGTTCAGACATATTTTCTAAATGGTAATATTTTCTTTAATATAATTTCATGATAACTCCTTAATGCACCCAACATCTATTTTGGCATACTGCATTCCTGTCAGAATTAGATATTCCCTTTAGGCTCACAGGTAGTGTTAAATGTGTCATTCACACTGAATTTCTTGTGATGAGATTACAGGACGATCTAGTTTATATTACACTGGTATTTGATAGCATAATGATGACCAGAGGACAGCAGGCATCTCCTATTCATTTTCTAAAACATGAAAACATAGCATACTGATATTTGCAAAGCAGGGAATTCAAAACTTCTTTTTGTACATTGATCAAAAATATCATTTAATATTCCCTAGACAATAAACATTTCTTTATTTTATTTTATTTTTTTAGGTATATTCTTTATTTACATTTCAAATGATTTCCCTCTTACTGGTTGCCCCCCTCCCCAAAAGTCCCATACGCCCTCTTTACTCCCCCTGATTCCCAACCAACCCACTCCCGCCTCCCCTTCCTGGTATTCCCCTACACTGCCACATTGAGCCCTTCCAGGACCAGGCGCCTCTCCTTCCTTCTTCTTGGATATCCTTTGATATGTGAATAGTTCCTTAGGTATTCCAAGCTTCTGGGCTAATATCCACTTATCAGCGAGTGCGTATCATGTGTGATTTTTTGTGAATGGGTCACCTCACTCAGGATGACATTCTCCAGTTCCACCCACTTGCCTAAGAATTTCATGAATTCGTTGTTTTTAATAGGTGAGTAGTATTCCATAGTGTAAATATTCCACATTTTCTGTATCCATTGCTCTGTTGAGGGACATCTGGGTTCTTTCCAGCATCTGGCTATTATAAATAAGGCTGCTATGAACATAGTGGAGCATGTGTCTTTATTGCACGTTGGAGAGTCTTCTGGGTCTATGCCCAAGAGTGGTATAGCTGGGTCCTACGGTAGTATTATGCCGAGTTTTCTGAGGAACCACCAAACTGATTTCCAGAGTGGTGTTACCAGCTTGTAATCCCACCAGCAGTGGAGGAGTGTTTCTCTTTCTCCACATACTCACCAGCACCAGCTGTCTCCTGAGTTGTTGATCTTAGCCATTCTGACTGGTGTGAGGTGAAATCTCAGGGTTCTTTTGATTTGCATTTCCCTGATGACTAAGGATGTTGAACATTTCTTTAGGTGTTTCTCAGCCATTCGATATTCCTCAGGTGAAAATTCTTTGTTTAGCTCTGTACCCCATTTTTAATAGGGTTATTTGACTCTCTGGAATTTACCTTCTTGAGTTCTTTGTATATCTTGGATATTAACCCTCTGTCAGATGCAGGGTTGGTAAAGATCTTTTCCCAATTAGTTGGTTGCTGTTTTGTCCATTTGACAGTGTCCTTTGCCTTACAGAAACTTTGTAATTTTATGAGGTCCCATTTGTCAATTCTTGATCTTAGAGCATAAGCTATTGGTGTTCTGTTCAGGAAATTTTCCCCTGTGCCCTTGTGCTCAAGGCACTTCCCCAGTTTCTTTTCTATTAGTTTCAGGGTTTCTGGTTTTATGTGGAGGTCCTTGATCCACTTGGACTTGAGCTTAGTACAAGGAGATAAGAATGGATCGATTTGCATTCTTCTGCATGTTGACCTCCAGTTGAGCCAGCACCATCTATTGAAAAGACTATCTTTTATTCCACTGGGTGGTTGTAGCTCCCTTGTCAAAGATCAAGTGACCATAGGTGTGTGGGTTCATTTCTGGGTCTTCAATTCTGTTCAATTGATCTACCTGCCTGTCACTGTACCAATACCACGCAGTTTTTAACACTATCGCTCTGTAGTACTGCTTGAGGTCAGGGATACTGATTCCCCCAGAAGTTCTTTTACTACTGAGAATAGTTTTAGCTATCCTGGGACTTTTGTTATTCCAGATAAATATGATAGTTGCTCTTTCTAACTCTATGAAGAATGGAGTTGGGATTTTGATGGGGATTGCATTGAATCTGTATATTGCTTTTGGCAGGATAGCCATTTTTACTATATTAATCCTGCCAATCCTTGAGCATGGAAGATCTTTCCATCTTCTGAGGTCTTCATCGATTTCTTTCTTCAGAGACTTGAAGTTCTTGTCATACAAATCTTTTACTTGTTTGGTTAGAGTCACACCAAGGTACTTTATATTGTTGTGGCTATTGTGAAGGGTGTCATTTCCCTAATTTCTTTTTCAGCCTGTTTATTCTTTGAGTATAGGAAGGCTACTGATTGGCTTGAATTAATTTTATAGCTGGCCACTTTGCTGAAGTTGTTTATCAGCTGAAGGAGTTCTCTAGGGGAGCTTTTTGGGTTGCTTAAGTATACTATCATATCATCTGCAAATAGTGATAATTTTACTTCTTCCTTTCCAATATGTATCCCTTTGACCTCCTTTTGTTTTCTAATTGCTCTAGCTAGAACTTCAAGTACTATATTGAAAAGATATGGAGAGAGAGGGCAGCCTTGTCTAGTCCCTGATTTTAGTGGGATTGCTTCAAGTTTCTCTCCATTTAGATTGATGTTGGCTATTGGTTTGCTATATATTGCTTTTACTATGTTTAGGTATGGGCCTCGAATTCCTGTTCTTTCCAAGACCTTTAACATGGAAGGATGCTGAATTTTGTCAAATGCTTTTTCAGCATCTAATGAAATGACCATGTGTTTTTTTTTCTTTGAGTTTGTTTATGTAGTGGATTACATTGATGGATTTCCTTATATTGAACCATTCCTGCATTCCTGGGATGAAGCCTACTTGATCATGGTGAATGATCATTTTGATGTGTTCTTGGATTCGGTTGGCAAGAATTTTATTAATTATTTTTGCATCTATATTCATAAGGGAAATTGGTCTGAAGTTCTCTTTCTTTGTTGGATCTTTGTGTGCTTTTGGTATTAGCATAATTGTGGCTTCATAGAACGAGTTGGGTAGTGTTCCTTCTGTTTCTATTTTGTAGAATAGTTTGAAGAGTACTAGTGTTAGTTCTTCTTTGAAGTTCTGATAGAACTCTGCACTAAAACCATCTGGTCCTGTGCTTTTTTTAGTTGGAAGACTTTCTTTCTTTCTTTCTTTCTTTCTTTCTTTCTTTCTTTCTTTCTTTCTTTCTTTCTTTCTTTCTTTCTTTCTTTCTTTTATAAAAGACATTTACTTGGGGCTGGCTTACAGGTTCAGAAGTTAAGTCCATTGTCATCAAGGCAGAAGCATGGCAACATGCAGGCAGGCATGGTGCAGGAGGAGCTGAGGGTTCTATACCTTTGTTCAAAGGAAACCAGGAACAGACTGGGCATCTTCAGGCATCTAAGAGGAAGATCTTTAAGCCCAACCCTACAGTGACACACTTCCTCCAACAAGCCCACAACTTCTAATAGTGCCACTCCCTAGGACAAACATATACAAACCATCACATTCCACTTCCTGGTCCCCATAGGCTTGTTCAAACATAAGTCTATGGGGACCATACCTAAACATAACATAATGCAAAATACATTTAGTCCAACTTCAATAGTCCCCACAGTCTATAGTATTCTCAACAGTGTTAAAAGTCCAAAGTTCAAAGTCTCTTCTGAGATTCATCCAATCACTTAACTATAATCCCAAAAGCAAGACAGGAAACCAGCTGGGCAGTCTCCAAACTCTGCATCTCCATGTCTGGTGGCAAAGCAGTCTTCAGATCTTCAACTGGCTTTTCATCTTTGTTGACTGCAACAAGGTTCTTTCTCCTGGGCTGGTTCCACTCCCTGTTAGCAGCTGGCAGGCATCCTGTGTCTCTGGCATCTTTAACATCTTGCGGTCCCCAAGTCAACTTCAGCTTCACAGCTTCTTGGTCCAATGTCTGAGTTCCACACATGATCTTCTGTGCATCTCCAAAGGGCTGGTGTCACTTCTCCAGCTCTGCCCTCTGTAGCACTAGTTGGAAGACTTTCAATGACCACTTCTATTTCTTTAGATGTTATGGGACTGTTTAGATGGTCTATTTGATCCTGATTAAACTTTGGTAGTTGGTATCTGTCTAGGAAATTGTCCATTTCCTCCAGATTTTCCAGTTGTGTTGAGTACAGGCTTTTGTAGTAGGATCTGATGATTTTTTTGAATGACAATAAACATTTCTTAACCAGAAGCTATTACTAGCTGGATTGTTTCATCTCATGACTGCTTTCCAATACAGATTAACTCTTTTTTTTATAAGAATAAAAAAATCAGTGGAAACAGTGGTAGATACACAGTTAGTCTATTTGATACAAATGGAGTATTCATAAGTTTTCAATTTTTCTCAGTGGATTAAAAGGGAAGAGATGGAAAATGCTATAGTTGCCATTTCTATTAACAAATTCTTAGTAAGAAAATTAAATTTAAAAAATATATCAAGCTGTTATTCAGAATGAATAAAATATTCCACTTACCAATAATATTTCTGAAGTACTACCAACTGCTTTCTGATGTTTCTTGTGACATCTCTACTCTCTAGGTATATGTTAATTTCAGTATAGTTTTATGTGCTTAGCCTATATTCCTGTTGGTCTTATAAGAATGACCATTGTATTCTTTATACATTGGGGGAAGCATTTGATACATTGTTTGGGCAGCATAATTATAAGCCTGAATTAACTTTAACTTCATGAATTAAAAGACAAACTCTTAAATGGTTAACACATTGCTTTTATATATTTCTGGCGTCTGGGAGAATAGGTAGATGAAAACAATCCCAGTGAATATTTCTTCAGGAAAACTCTGTGGACTTCAGGCTTCCACTGTCATGTTTCTGAACCTAGAGGATTCCAGTCTTTGGTGCTATTGGTACTGTGGTCATCTGGCTTACACAGTGTATAGTATAATATCAGTACTATGTGGATGATGTTGAGTGCAACTCAATGAGTAAAAAGTGAGAAAAAGGAACACTCCTCCACTGCTGGTGGAATTGCAGGCTGGTACAACCACTCTGGAAAGCAGTCTGGCGGCTCCTCAGAAAACTGGGCATGACACTTCCGGAGGATCCGGCTATACCACTCCTGGGCATATACCCAGAGACTTTACCTGCATGCAATAAGGACACATGCTCCACTATATTCATAGCAGCCTTATTTATAATAGCCAGAAGCTGGAAAGAACCCAGATGTCCCTCAACGGAGGAATGGATTCAGAAGATGTGGTATATTTACACAATGGAATACTACTCTGCAATTAAAAACAATGAATTCACGAAATTCCTAGGCAAATGGTCAGAACTTGAAAATATCATCCTTAGTGAGGTAACCCAATCACAAAAGATCACACATGGTATGAAGTCACTGATAAGGGGATATTGACCCAGAATCTCAGAATACCCTAGACACAATCAGCATATCAATAGATTTCTAAAAAGATGGAAGGAGAGACCCCTGGTCCTGGAAAGACTGGATGTAGGGGAACGCCAGGACAGAGTAATGAGAGGGGGTTGAACGGAGAAAAGAGGGAGGGAAGGGGGCTTATGGGACTTTCGGGGAGGGAGGAAACGGGAAAGGGGAAGTGATTTGGAATGTAAATTAAAAAAATAAAATAAAATTAAATTAAAAAAAAAAAAGTGAGAAAAAGTGTCGGCTTTGTACCTTTAATGACAGCAATTTTTACTTTACTTTCCATGAGCAACTTGTTGCTAGCGTAAGTAAAAATGAAAAAAACCAAAACCAAAACCAAAACTCCAATAAAGTATTTCTCACTTACCAGGCCAGCAGTGACAAATATAGCTGTCAACAGTGTCTTCACACGTTGCATCATTGTGACAAGGCTTTGACCAACAAAGAGGGATCAAGGACTCACAGTGCATCCCTGTGAATCCACTACCTGTGCAATCACAGTGGTAACTGGAGAACAAATGAAATTTTCACATCACTCTTGGTCATCTTGAAATCAATCCTCTTTATCCTGTCTCCATTTATCCATCACTCCATTTATCCATCACTCTGACACAAATAGTCTAGCATTCATACTTAACACCTCAAAAGCACCATGGAGTCATCTCTGTAGACTTACATGATTTTGTGTTTCCACATCAACACCTTATTGTTATTGACTTAAAAAATTCATGCAACACTATTTCAAAGCTGGTGTTTTTCAGGCATAAATAAGACTATGATACTTAGATCATAAGATTGTTGTGATAATTAAATATGTATAAAAGAATAGAACCATCATATCCTGTAAATCAAGGTATTTGTTTACTATTAAATGGTATAGTAAATAAAATTATCTATATTATTGACGTTAATAGGTGATAATTTATACCAAATAAAATCTATTATAAAAGTTAATTTTTTTTAATAAATAGAAGCACTCATAATTAAGTGTATTTTTATTATGGTGTTGTTTTCTGATTACATGAATATTTTAGTCTATTTCTTGTTTTTAACCTTTTATTGATTCTTTGATAGTTTCACATCATGAACCCCAGTCCTAATCATCTGCTCATCTCCCTGTACCCTCATATCTGCCCATCCTCCTCAGAATAACACACACACACACACACACACACACACACACACACACACACACACACACCTCCACCACCACCACCACTACCACCACCACCACCACTACTACCACTACCACCACCACCACCAACAACAAAAAACAACCAAAGCACAGAAAACATATTATGGCAGAAGCTGTACTGTAGTATGCCACAATGTGTCCCATAATGTATCCCTCTAACCACACATTTTCACTTAGAAATGTTCTTTGCAATGAGTCATTGGTCTGGTTCCAGCTCTCTGGCTTCTGTGACACCATCAACATTGGAACCTCACTGGGACTCCTCCTGGTTATCCTGGTGTTGCTCTGAGTCATGAAGATTCTGCTGCTTTGGAATAGCAGGACTGACCTTTTCATGCATCCCAACCATCCATAGATGATATAGGTTTTCGGATGGGCCAACTCAGAGCCCTGGATCTGGGCCTGGGTGGTAGCTGAGCTGGTCAAAACTCTGGCTCTTCCTTATTGGCACCACCAGGGCAAGCTCTCCAGCACTGCTCTGTCTAGGCCACCCAATGCTGGCATAAGCAGATGGCAGGGTCAGCTCTTCTGCTCCCATTTCCTTGGGTCTGGCTCACCAGTACTCCTGCCTCTAAGAGTCAGCTCTACTGTGCTGCCCAGACGAGATGCAAGATCCAGGGCCCATTCTCTCAAGTTCTGCAGCCTGTGAAGAACTGGGCCACCCTTGGGGCTGGCTTACCTGTGTCATGGCCATCTAGGCCACCTCCACTCTATTGCACAGGGGAAGTGCAGGGTCTGCTCTTCTGAGTGTTACAGCCAATGAGGGGAGAGGGCTAGCTCTCCTGCTTTCATGACCCCAGAGTCAGCTCTCCATGGCTACTGCAGGGTATCTAGGAGTGGAGAGTGAGGTCAGCTCTCTTGCTCTCCTACCTCTAGGGCTGGCTCAACCATACCCCTGCCACCAGGAGCAACTCTACTGTGTTGCTCAGGTTAAGTACAGAGCCCACTAGCCAGAGTGCTGCAGCTTGTGAGAGATGGGGCCAGCTCTCCAGAGAGCTCCATTCAGTGAGGGGCAGGGCCAGTTATGTACAACCACTGGACATCCATGTGGTCCCTGGCAGTTGTCCTAACCAGAGATATTTCCATATTCTCTAGTGGTAATACGAGCCCCAGACATTATTGCAGACCCTTGACCCCTGCTGCCGTGTAACCATGGTCTCAGACCTGGTTCTCAGCGGCAGTTCTGGCTGGGACCTCATCATGGCCCCAGGTGGCAGGGTTGTCAACTGACAACAGGCTACTCCTCTCCACCCTCAAGTCTCCCGTTCCATCTCTCTTCTTAATGCTCAAGCTGCCCCACTTCTTTCTCTCACATATCTGACCACCACATACTCGCACATGTGGTGGCTCCCACTGCAGGCTGAGGTGTGTAGCTGGCAGGCCGCTGTGTAACTTCCTCCATCTGTGGTACATGGTGTGTCAGCAAGCAGGTGTCTATGCCCCGCCTGTGTCATGCAATGGAATGTCGGTCTGTGGGTAGCATGGCAGTCTGATCCGCAGGTCTCTTTCTCTTCCCATACTGTGCTATCTGGGTTTGATTTGATTTTTATGAGTCTTAGGCATTGCTTTGGCCTCCAAGCCAGGGATTAAACTAGGATGAACAAAGGCATTTTCTCTGCCCCTGACTGATGCAAGAACACCCCCATCAACAAGGTGTCTCTTTACTCATGGTGGTGGTAGTGGGAAAGGAGGTCTTTCTATTTCTAATCATTCATTTACTAAATCTATCTCACAGTGTCACAGATCAATCCGCTGGGGGAGAATTGTTGAGTTTTTATTTAAGGTGGCTCTTAATTGAGGTGATGTCTCTCTTCTCAAGGATTTAGGGTTGTGAAAATTAAAAGTGGATCTGCAAACTTATGTGAGGTAGAAAGGGGATGTTTCAACCACAGAACACTTATAATCCACTCCCTGTGGCTGTGCCTATTTACCACCTAGCACTGATACTGGACTATTTATGGATCTGGAAATGGCAGATGTTGCATGGACAAGGGTTTTGTGTCTCAATTAGTTAAAAAAAAATCTGCTCATAGTTTTATGTAATTAAAAATATGAAAAACTAGGACTAGAAAGATTGTTTAGCACATGAAGTCACTTGCTGTGCAAGCCTGGGGACCTGAGTTTAATCCTCAAACCTACACACACACACACACACACACACACACACGCATGTATTTCCATAAATAGCAATAATGATTGAAATATTTAAAATCTACTTTCTGTGAGATATGGCAGACACATTTCTATATTAAAGGAACACAGCTAAGTTCACAGAATTAGAGATTCCATTTAAAAGCTTCTTTGGTATGCAAGCATCCATTTTCTCAAATGAATTATAGGAAAGATGTCAATTTTTATCGTGTAAAAATAATCTCAAACTACATTGGTCAATCCTTTCCCAAATTAGTATTAGGAAATATAACAATAAAATGAAGAAATAAGTCACGGCACCTTTAAGAGTAGAGAATGAAAGGGCACAAGTTTCCAGCCTGTTTGCCTTCCTATCAGAACCCAAACCCTTGTGTTATCTGCTTTGATGCTCTCTAGAGAGAGCAGTATGCACTGCAGAGGGTTTTTACTTCTTTGGAAGTTTCAGCCATTCCAACCCTTCTGTCTCTAAGTTTACAGTTAGCTGTCCCCAGGAGTGTAGACTCCCAGCACCGATGCGTTATTTGAGTACTAGGAAAAGTCAGATCAAATCATGGGGTGTGACTTAAAATGGTATTTCATATTTTTAAAAAGAAATGTGCAACTTCACTACTCTATTTAAAATATTATTATCATTAAATAACTTATAGATATATCTGAAGCACACATGACTTTCCTTGCACTCTCTGAGTTTCAGTAATTTTGAAATTATATTTGAAGTAGTGAGTTTCTTTGTGTGTGTGTGTGTGTGTAGGGGAGGTTGTGTACACATGCACTACTGGGAATTTAACTCATGGCCTTGAACACACACTAGGCACGTTCTCTACCACTGAATTTAATCCTCAGCCCCATATCTGATTTATTAAGTAGAGGAAAAGTCATTTTATTTCTACTTTTGCAAAACATTAATGATGTGAGCTCTTGGAAACATCTGTTTACTGCAGATTCATTATTACAATTGAGGAACAGTGTATATTAAAATTTTAGAACAGTAATACCAGGTTTCACACTGAGCAAGTATCAAATGAAGGAATTCTAAGTTCAATGCTATTAAACATTTTTCTGCACTTCATAATGCAATATTCACAGTCTAAGCTAATACGACAATGTTCTTTATGGGGATATAATCTCTGATGTGAACTTGGCTATCACTATATAAATTCATTATAATTATCACAGGAAGTTATAATGTAGAGTTGCCTATTTCCCTGAAAACCAATGAGAGACTTTCATTTGGATCAGAATTGAATTATACTTGCTGATACTATGCTTTGTCAAATATATTCACCCAATTCCCCAAACAGCTAAAAAGCCAAAATACACAAATCTAATACTTTTGTCCTTAGAGTAGCATTTACTGACAAATTCCGAAGGGTTCATTTTCCCACTTGATTCGTTTGCTTACTTTCATAAATATAAACATAAACATTATGTTCACAATTTAAACAATTGACAGAATTGCTTTTGCATCTTCCTTACCCAGGTTTATTATTATGGGTTTTAGTTGTTGATACTTTTCCATATATATATATATATATATATATATATATATCTCAACCATTACAAAAATGCCTTGGAAAATCTTCACTCAGGACTGACGTCAACCAGATAATCTTTTTAAGTATACTCAGAATGCTGTAACTTCTCATTACTTAAAGCATAATGCAATTCATGACTCCAATGAAGGTGAGAACTTGAAGTTTGCCACAGTTGTACAATAGACCTTGTCTCTGTGAGCCTATCAGTCATCCTCAGAGCACGTACCCGTTTCTTCCATCTATGCATAGACCTCCATGGTGACACGGCTGACTTTCACACTCATTAAAGTTGAGTTCACAGTGGTCTCCAAGGAATCCGGGTGCACAGTCACAGAAATAACCCCCAAGAGTGTCCTGGCACGTGGCACCATGTAGACACGGCTGGGATCCGCACTCATCAATTTCCAACTCACAGTTCACGCCTTTGAGAAAAGCCAACACAGAAAGCCAGAAAAGTTTTAGCAAAGTGAAAATATTTTAGTTGTTTGGCAATATTTTATTTACTAAAGCACTTGTCAAATGTTATGTTACCCAAAATAATTCTCTTCCTCTACTCTAATTGCTCTTAACTCGGTGTGCTTGTGGGAAGTCGCACAGAGCGGGGCAGCTGCTGCTTGTGAGGATCTCTGCCTACAACAGCTTGTGACTTTGTCATCTGTGGAAACAAATACGTTATTTTTAGGACAAAATTATTGTTAACTGTACTTTTGATGGAAGACTAAAATGTACTGGTCAATGTGGTTTTCTTCCTTCATTATTTTATTCCTTAGAACAGTTTAGTTAGACTGCACACAGAATAGATGGTAAAAGCTTAGACAGGCTAGTTTGGTGTCTTAGCAAAAACACCTACTAGCCCTATGTTCTGGTTGATTGGTAAAGAAACTTTAAAAGCACAGAAAATGACTGTCTGGGCTTACATGTTCTTTATTACTGTGATTTTAACCCAGGATAACAAATCATGTATTAAAACATTGACAGATTCCAAAGTGACTCAGCGATAGTACTAAGTGTGATTTTGTTCTCTTTTCTTGATCTAAGTTGCACTAGAAATGTTCCAACAGCATATGCTATTTTTAACTGTCACTGGATTCTATAAATATCAAAATTAAAATGTTACAATATATAAGATTTGACTGTTTGCCACCCTCCTTTGAGGAGGAAAATATTCTATCAGTAAAACTTGAAAGTTGTCCAATATCATTAGGCCCTGCCCTCATTATTATTTCCTTCATGATCCTCAGAATTCATCATATCTTCCTACACAACCTGTCTCCTCAAAACCACTTAATGGGTGATCTCCAAAAATACAAACATGATTATGTTAATGTTTGCTGAAAAATTTTAAATAGCTTCTCCCAATATCTCCAGAATAAAACAAGTTATCTTTAGAATTCAGTAGGAGCTTCTAAAAGGTTGAAGCCATACTGTCTGCTGTGTGTGCTTGCAATTCTACAGCCTGTCTTTCACCTCACGTGGATGTGCCCCTGGCTAGTAATGCATTATCCATCACTCCCTACTTTCAGAGAGTGGGTTAAGTGGAACAAGACTCTGGAAATTACGCTTAATTTCTCGTATAATCCTCTCATGCTGTCCCTCCAGCCCCTCAACATACCTAGTAACATTAATGTATTTATCATATTTCTTAATTGTTCCTCTTTCTATAGGAGGGCAAGGTCTTTGATGTCAGTGTGTGCTATTTTCTGTGGCATTGAGCATTTTTTCTTGAACAAAGTTATCTTGATCAATTAACTTTGAATGAATGATTGTTGAAATGTTGTGTTGTCCTATCCCTTTCCCCTGAACAATGAGCTGGTAAACCAGAAAGGCTGGGTCCTACTGTTCCACAGAAACAGTGAAGTCCATTTATGACTTTGAGAGATATTGCAACAAATCATGTTTTCTCAAGGACTGTCCTAAACTTCTGATACACATTTGGAGATATTTGTCCCTTATGATGTAGCTTTTGACAATTGGAGGTCTGTGTTAACATTCTGTGCTGCTAGATAATAGACATCATATGCTATCAGTATGGAGCAGGTCTCACACCAGATGCTGTCGCCTTTACTCACTGCAACAGGCAGAGAGCACAGGACACACGCAGAGCAGCCATGACAAAGCACACTGAATACTTTGTCCATTATCTACTGAGCCCATGCTTTACAAACAATTGTGTTCCAATTTTATGATCCTAAATTTCAGATTCCAGGTAATAAATGTGATTATTCACAATGCACTTTATGTTTGTTTAGAACAAGAAGCTTGCTAGTTAGAGGCTCTTTCTCTAAATCTATTACACAGTTATTAATGCATATTTGTAATGTGCATGTATCTGTGCATAGAAGAGAGGCAGCTTTCAGTTTTGTTGCTGCTATGAACAGTCTGTTCCAGTAACCAGAATTCAAAGAAAGGTTACTGGGATTTCTTCTTTTTCTTAGTTACAGCTCCTTTATCTCCTTCACTTGCTTTGTCCTAAGACTTCAAGTGCCAAGGTCAAGTGGGGATAAAGTGGGGTTGATAGAACAAGACTCTAGAAATTACACTTAAACTCTCCTATAATCCTCTGCTGTTGTCCCTCCAACCCTCAGCATACCCTGTAATATCAATGTATCCATCATACACATATCACATGTCCACTTCACTTTATCCCAGCTAAGACTTCAAGTACTGTGTTGAACAAGAGGGGGATGTGGGCATCAGAGAGTTCTCAAAAGATGAAATAAAAATGGCTAAGAGAAAATTTAAACACATTTAACATCTTTAGCTATCATGGAAATTTAAAATTAATTTGAGATGTCACCTAAACACACTCAGAATAGCTAAGATAAAAGAAATTATAACAAGTGAGTATGAGGAAAGGGGGAACTTTTTCAATAGTGGTGGGTGTGCAAAATGGTGCAGACTCCTCAGAAGTCAGTATATAAATTCTCCAAAAGGATAGAGATAGATCTACTTTATGATTCCTCTACACCACTCTCATGCATTCACTCAGTGAACTCCACATCCTACTACAGAGATACCTGATCATCCATGTTCATTGCTGTCATGCTCACGATAGCTAGGGGATGAAAACAGCTTATAGCTTAGATTCCTACCAACTGATGAATGGCTGATGCAAAAAAAGTGTAACATAGTACATAGTGGAATAACATCCAGCTATTAAGAAAAATGGAATCATACAATTTGTGGGTAAATGAAAAGAACGGAAATAATAATTCTGAGTTTGGTAACCCAGACAGAGAACATCGAATATTTCATATTCTCCTTCATTTATTGATACTACATTTAAATTTTCAGATTATCATATTTCATTTGGACTATCCATAGAGGTCATGAAATTAGTTAGCAGTCATCAGAAGCAAGCTTTCAAAGGAGCTAGAACACAGAATAAAGGGTTAAATGGGAATAATGGAACAGGAAAGGATACATTGGGGTAGGGATGGTAGGGCAGGGAAGAGGAGAAAATACAAGGAGGGATATATAACACTAAAGCTCTTTCAAAAATGTGATGTGGAAACCTACTACTGAAAATGTTTTTACACATCATAGTGTCAGAAGCTTGAGGTGGCTAGTGACATCGTATATTCAGTCACGAAGCACAGAGTGATGATAGAATTGAGTTCACCTAGCCTGGTCCTTTTCATGGCATCTGGGACTCAAACCCAGAAAATGGTGCCACACACTTTTATAGTGGCTCTTCCCACCTCAATACCCTAATCAACATCTTCCCTCACAAGCATGGCCAGAGGTTAATCTAACCCAAATAATCCATTACAGATGTGCCTGGAAACGTGTATCCTAGGTGATTCCACGTCATGTCAAGTTGACAATGCACCAGCAACACCAGCATCTCATGGGAACTTGTGGCAAATGCACATTCTTTAGTCTCAGATCAATGGAATCAAAGACTGGATTTCCATGGTCAGCTCTTCAGGTGAGTTTTCTGTATACTAAAATTTAAGAGTCATTGGTACACATTATACGTTCATTAAGTTGGAAATGTCTCTGGAAATGTCATGTTTTTGTTAAAGGTATCAAAGTTTCTCTGAATAAAATAAGTGTGAAAATAATCTTTGAAAAATGATGAATCTTCTTCCTAATCACTACCATGATGGCCTTTTCCTCTTATACCCATGATAACTCTTCTAGGGGAGGTCCTAACCTTTGACACCAGGATTTTTATCCTGCTACTATGAACTAAATTCAGTTTTTAAAACAGAATATTTTTTGCATATTTTTCATTTCTAAAATAAAAACATATCTTATGCTTAAAAGATGAGTTTAATGTGTATCTTATATATTAAAATTAGATATGATGTGTTTTCTTATTTCAAAGGAATTTATATACTGAAGATCTATTTTAATTTATTCATTTGTCCATCCTTTCATAATTTATTTTTGTGTGTATGTTTGTGTCATATGTAAGTGGCTTTTGTATGTCTGTACCCATATGTGTAGGTGTATTAAGGCCAGAAATCAACACAGAGTACCTTCTAGAAGACCTTTTAAATATTTTTTTTGAGACAAGGTTTCTCACTACATCTAAAAATCACCAAATGGCTAGCTAGACTCACCAATGATGTACAAGGAGGTTAGGATTAAGGACAAGATTGTGAACTGCACAGACTTATAACTGGGTGCTACAAATCCACACTCAGGTCTCATAGGCACTTTTTCAAATGAGCCATCTATCTCCCCAGCCTGAGATTCCATCTCACACCAGTCAGAATGGCTAAGATCAAAAACACAGGAGACAGCAGTTGTAGGCGAGAATGTGGAGAAAGAGGAACACTCCTCCACTGCTGGTGGAATTGCCAGCTGGTACAACCACTCTGGAAAGCAGTCTGGCGGTTCCTCAGAAAACTGGGCATGACACTCCCGGAGGCTCCGGCTATACCACTCCTGGGCATATACCCAGAGGCTTTACCTGCATGCAATAAGGACACGTGCTCCACTATGTTCATAGCAGCCTTATTTATAATAGCCAGAAGCTGGAAAGAACCCAGATGTCCCTCAACGGAGGAATGGATTCAGAAGATGTGGTATATTTACACAATGGAATACTACTCTGCAATTAAAAACAATGAATTCACGAAATTCCTAGGCAAATGGTCAGAACTAGAAAATATCATCCTTAGTGAGGTAACCCAATCACAAAAGAACACACATGGTATGCAGTCACTGATAAGGGAATATTAACCCAGAATCTCGAAATACCCTAGACACAATTCGCATATCAATAGATTTCCAAGAAGATGGAAGGAGAGACCCCTGGTCCTGGAAAGACTGGATATAGGGGAATGCCAGGACAGAGAAAGCGAAATGGGGAAAAGAGGGAGGGAAGGGGGCTTATGGGACTTTTGGGGGGGGAGGAAACGGGAAAGGGGAAATGATTTGTAATGTAAATAAAAAACTTAGAAAATAAAAAAAATAATAAAATGAAGGAACTGAACATTTTCCTATAGATTTCTTTCACTGGAAATTTCAACACATTTTTATTAGATTTTCTTCTCCATTTGGCCTTCTCTTGCCATACTACAAGACAGTTTTCTAATATTGCAAGCATCTCAATGGAAAAGGTATACACTATTAGTCTGGTTAATTTTAAGGAGGACCTCAATTACATAAGTATCTATTGCATAAACTTGAACCAAAAAGAGACAGATGCTCCAAGCTACAGTCCCTTTCACTATGAAAGCTTTCAGTGCTTACTTTGAACTTCAGTTGGAGCTGTTGCTCATGCAAACAGACCCTCACCTGGAGCTTCGGCGGCATGCTCTGAGCTCACTGTTCACAGCCAATGACTCACAGCTCATGAAGTGCAATAGGGTGCACAGAGGATTCACGCTGGTGTTGCTCTTTCTCCCCCCCCCACCTCTCTGTCTCTCTAAATTTATTTCCTTTTCTTGTTGTGCTGCTCAGAAGCACACAGGTCTTTTTTCCACCCTGTAAACCCAGTTTATGATCACTCTAAAGTCAGATGTGACACATAGCAACCGGGTCACTGTAACACTTTGCAAGATTCCTTAGAAGGTCTAGAGTCAAGGAACTCAAGAGCATCCATGCTGATGGCTCAGGCTCTTCCTTTTCTCATCAGCTCTGGCTTTCTCCTTGATTCTACCCATCTTCACTGGGACTTGTAGTAATTGGTGTAGACTACTATAAGCTCTGGTATTGTTGGGATAGCTATAAAGTAAATCAACAACAAAAATCTCTGAATTAAGTTCATATGAGTTTAGTTTCTGGCTCCCATCCCTGGATATTTTTAAAATTATCAATTAAATTTGACCCTCTGCAGGAAGGGTCTGAACATTTCTGTCTCACATATTTCTGGGTAATTGGTATTCAGGAATGAGAACCAAGATAGGCTACCAGAACACAGGCTATTTATTGTATTTCTGCAGGTGATTGATGAAGGAGCCTTTGACCATATCCTTGGAGCTGAGCAAGCCTAGCCCAATAAGGACAGTCCTGATTCTTATGGCCTTATGTTTATCTCATGTAAACTATATTTTGTAATTACATTTTAAATATAGCTTATAAAAAGCCAAGTTAGAAAACCTTGCCTGGTTGTTTAGCCATATGGAACAACACCATTTAATGAGTGGACTTATGGTTGCATTTCAATGTTTTACCCGGCAAAGAGTATTGGTTCTTTGGAGCCTAGAGCAGACATCTTGTCACCCACAGTAATAATACATTAGTCGCGAAGAGAAGTGCATTGTTGGTTAGCATCTCAATATTTTGAATACACCCTTGACATAGGTTAGTTCTACATTTTGGCTGTAGAAAAGATTCCAATTAATGTTCAGCCCTAAATAGGACATTTATCTCATCCCTTCTAAATACTCAGGGAACATATAGGAGGGGTTGGAAAGCAAGTAGTTGCTCGAAGAGGAGGAGAAAGGATGCAAAATGTCACCTTCTGGATAAGACAGAACCATTACAATTCCAGACTGACAATCGTTGGGAAAGCCTCTACTGGGTCAGCAGCCAGGCAGGGATGCGGGTGGCCTTATGCCTCACTGCAGAACCATTTGCTCCCAATACAGCAAGAGTGGGGGTCAGTCTCTTCATTTGTGTACCCACTAGTGACCCCACCAGATGCCAATGAGTAATTCCACTCCAATGTGCCCTGACATGGCCCTGGTTACACTAAATAGGTCATATAACCCAACCAAACAAAAAGTCATGAGTCCTGAAAAGGGACAGGGTAGGGAGAAGGGAGGGAAATAAAATGGCTGGTTGGAGAGGGTAGTCAGAATGCTTTTGTATGAAATCGTTAAAATTGTATTAAATCTGGAAAATGCAGACAGTATAATTGACACATAAACAATCAATGTGACTGCTATACCATTATCTTCTCTTTCTGAGAGATGAAATAGGAACTGGCTTTTGCTGCCATTTATCTGTCAGAGCACATGTCAGTATTAGAACCTACCAATTTGTAGCCTGCCTTCTTCCTAATAGACTACATGATATGTTGGGAGGATTAATGGAGGAACTAAGTCAGAATTGAAGAAATACCAAGGACTGAAAACCAGAACTGTCTGGTCCTGAAAGTGGCTCCTTGAAGTCCATGGACCAAATCCAAAGGTATTTGTCATTCTTCTTGCTTTAAAGTTTAACTTTCTTTCAATTAAAATAATTGTAGATTTTCATTAATATAATGTAATACATATATAATGTAATATATACATATGTGTGTGTGTGTGTGTGTGTGTGTGTGTGTGTGTGTGTGTTGTACTGACCAAATCAGACTACCTTATCTATCAAGACACCTACTTACAGTTTTTTTTTCTGATGATGAGAACACTTAAAAATCTTTTTATGGTTGGTTGAAGTACACACTATTATCAAGTTCCCATGCAATAGCACCATAAAACTTATTTCTCTTCCCATTCATCACCTTGTACTCATTTGTCAGCATCTTCTCTTTCCTTATCCATGCTCC
>BTHU01000013.1:54575678-55058068 GCA_036184795.1 Tokudaia tokunoshimensis | reverse complement strand
CCATGCTCCACCCTCTGCCAGCCTATGGAAACCACCATTCAATACCCTATTCCTTGTGTAAGGTATTTTAGGTTCCACTTATGAGATTGGCTCTTCATGACTGACTTAATTCACTTAATATAATGTCTTCTAGACTCATCCATGATCCTGCAAGTGCAGAATACAGGTGCCCAAGAGATACACGAAATGTTTCTGAACATTTCTGATCACCAGAGAAATGCAATCTGTGATATTGGTGGTGTTCAAAATGATGAACCACAGTAAGTGCTGGTAAAGTTTTGGGGAAATGGAACTCTATTTTACTGCTGTATTTTAGAAAACACTATGGAAGGTCCTCAGAAAACTCTGACAATTGGTTTACCATGTGATCTAGTGGCACTACTACTGAATATATAGCTAAAATAATAGGTGTTTTAAAAATACCTATTGTCTTCCATCATTCACTAAAGCACTATTCATAATAGCCAAGATGGTAGCAGCCAGCGTCCATCAAATGATAGGTTTTATTTAAATAGGGCATCTGTACACAAAGGATACTATTTAACTTTTGTAAAAACCAAGTCTAAGCTTGCAGTTATGTAGATTTCCTAATGAAATAGCAGTAGTGATGGAACATACCTGCTCAGAGACTTAGCAAATTCAGCAGAGTCTCAGAGATTTAGCAAAAACTTGCTCTCTAGTTATTAGTACCTTCTAGAACTTGGTTATTTTTTTTCTTAGCGATTAGACATATATTGTATTGAAAATGAAAAGAGCATATATATATATGTATATGTATGTCTAGATGTAGACATATATACGTATATATGACATATATATTCATATATATATATATATATATATATTCTTAAATATGAAAGGAATGTACAAGGTGCAGATGCGATTACTCTTACCAGAGTACTCTTGAGGACAGACACACGTGTATCTTCCTATCTCATTGAGGCACACAGCCTTATTCTTGCAGGGATCAGAAACACATTCATCCACTTCCAAGTCACAATATCTGCCTTGGTATCCAGGCACACAAAGCAGGAGTAGCCATTGATTCCATCCTGGCATACAGCCCCATTGTGGCAAGGGCTGGAAGCACACTCATTGTGATCAGTCTCACAGAACCTTCCAGCATATCCAGGAGGGCAGATACAAACAGGATGCTCAGGGTCTTTGTGGCAGGTACCTCCATGTTGGCAGACATTCTCTCCACAGGAATTGGTGGCTATTTCACAGGTCAGCCCACTGTACCCAGGAGGACATTGACACAGGAAGCTCCTTTCCCCTGGGATATTCACACAAGTGGCAATTCCTTGGCAGGGACTGGAGAAGCAAGGGTCTTTCAGATCTTCACAGTCTTTGTCCAAATTATTGGCTGTGTCTAAGCAACAATTGATGTCTTGTAGAAAATGCTTGCATGTAGAATTGTTTTGGCAAGAATTTGAGAGACACCTGGTATTGTTTTTATTGCAAAGTGAATCTAAAACAAAATAGAAAATATCAAGATTAAATTTGCAAATGGTTGAAGATAAAATTACAGAAAAATTTAAACAAACTCATTAGTGAAACACATTATGGGATGTGCTATAATACTGATTTTTAATTCTTCATATATCCAGAAGTTTTCTATACTTGTATTAATAAACTAAGATAGGGGCTAAGGAGTTACCTCAGTCAGTAAAATGTTTGCCTTGCAAGCATGAAGGTCTGAGTCCAATCCTCAGAGCACACATTTAAAAGGTCAAGTTGGAGAGCAGACTCTAATAATTGATCACTGAGAGTGAATCACTGGCCAGTAATCCTAGTCTAATGCTGGGTATGAGGCTAATGAGAAACTGTCTCACCAAAGGGTGAATGATACCTCAGGAAGGACATGAGAGTTTGTTTCTGCCCGCATTCACACTTGCTGCACACATGCACATAAATAAATACACAGTGCAAACACACAATCACACACACACATCACACACATACACACATGCACACACACACACACACACACACACACACACACACACACACACACAAAATAACTTGAGCAGAACCTAGTAGGATTTGATGATTTTTTGAATTTCCTCAGTTTCTGTTGTTATTTCTCCCTTTTCATTTCTGATTTTGTTAATTTGGATACTGTCTCTGTGCCCTCTGGTTAGTCTGGCTAAAGGTTTATCTATCTTGTTGATCTTCTCAAAGAACCAATAATAACCAGAAGCTGGAAAGAAGCCAGATGTCCCTCAATGGAGCAATGGATACAGAAAATGTGGTATATTTACACTATGGAATACTACTCAGCTATTAAAAACAATGAATTCATGAAATTTTTAGGCAAGTGGGTGGAACTGGAGAATGTCATCCTGAGTGAGATGACCAATTCACAAAAAAATCACACATGATATGCACTCACTGATAAGCGGATATTAGCCCAGAAGCTTGGAATACCCAAGGAACAATTCACATATCAAAGGATACCCAAGAAGAAGGAAGGAGAGACGCCTGGTCCTGAAAGGGCTCAATGTGGCAGTGTAGGGGAATACCAGGAAGCGGGGGTAGGAGTGGGTTGGTTGGGAATCAGGGGGAGTGAAGAGGGCGTATGGGACTTTTGGGGAGGGGGGCAACCAGTAAGAGGGAAATCATTTGAAATGTAAATAAAGAATATACCTAATAAAAAATTAAAAAAAAATAACTTAAGCAGGATTCTTCCACTTCTTCCTTTCCTCTGTTCTATGTGCAGTCAGATAATGAGAATCCATTGCTGTCAATCCCTTCTGCTACTGAGAATTCTGATGACCACCTTCTCTTGTGTAAAACTAGGAAATACTAGGAGATCGCTTACGAAGTCATCTGTGGAAAAGTTGCCTAACTGAAACACCTCTTGAAATGAGCCCTATTTCTTCATTTATGAGTAAGTGTTTTATCAACATCTCTATTTTATGCTCTAAAAAGCAAAACATACAAAAAGAAAAATAATAAAGTCCTGGTCCATCCAGTGAGTTCCACTGGGCTGAACATCCCAGGTCTTCACACACAGCATTTCTCAACCTCACAGCAGCACAAAATAGTTATGTACATCCCACAGGTTAAAACAGACAAGGTCCCACTGTGGATATATTGAAGTCAAGGGCTTCAAACTTTATTTTCCTGAAACTGTTCTAGGGATCTATCTTTGAAAATATAATTGGAATAATGGCCCCAAGAGAGCAATAATTCTATGGCTTTCTCTAAATTGATTGGATACATTTCTAATTTATCCTCTGAAACATTGCATCCTGGAGGATATTAGAACATCTTAGAACTCCCAAGAAGACTGTGTGCAAGGATGCCTATAATCCCAGTTCTCAGCAGATGGAGACAGGTCTTGATTTAAAACCAGCCTGGAGTATGGAGTAAGACTCCATCACACACACACACACACACACACACACACACACACACACACACACACACACACTCACACGCGATAGTAACTCACTTATAAATCAGAATTATATGCCTAACTATACTACTAATTTAATTTGAAGAGAGGAAAATATTTATGTACTCACAGACTCAAACTTTACTTCCCCCCACCTTGATTTTCAGGAAGCTTCTAGGGGACCATGAACGAAAATGGTAAAGATACCAAGAAAGAAGACATTCATTCCAGGAAGTCCTGTCAGTAATCTAACAAGATAATGACAAGCAGATTTTACTAAAAGAGAAATCCCAGAACCCCAGATGTGCCACCAGTATCAACAGTAAGCAGAGCGGAAAGTGTAGCCTCATGAGGGATGTGTCAGAGAAGAAAAATGTGGAGATCTATGTAGGAGGACAGCAAAGAAACACACCAACTCTAAAACCCAAAGTAACTTACTGCTGTTAATTTTGGAGAACACTAAAAGCTGCACAAGAAAGAAAATGAAACCAGGGTAGGTTGGTAAGTGAAGTCAATACACAAATCAAAGAGAAAATAAAACTGTAATGTAGGAGAATAATGCTTTACTATAAAATAATATAAACTGTAATAGATATTAGGAGTTGGAAGTAAGAAAGGGTGTGTGTGTAATTGTGTGTGTGTGTGTTTGTGTATGTGGATAGATAGATAGATAGATAGATAGATAGATAGAGATAGATAGATAGATAGATAGATAGATAGATAGATAGATAGATAGATAGATAGATAAATTCTGCCAAAGAATTAAATCAATTTTTGTCACCATCTTTATTTTGTAGGATGCCAATATCTTTATTTTATTTAGTTTAGTTTAGTTTAGTTTTGTGACAAGGTCTCTCTACATAGCCCAGACTGTCCAGGAACTTGGTATGATCCAAGGCTGGCCTTGAACTCATGGAGATCCACCCACCTCTGCCCTTTGAAGATGGGATTAAAGGTGTGCACAACCACACCTATGCCAGGATGCCAATATTGTATGTCAGTATCTAAAGACAAAACCAAACATTTAGGAAATAATTAAGACAAATTTGGTTAAAAAGCACTTAGGGGAGCTTTTCCTGGGGGGTACAACCTTGGAGTGAGAAGCAGGCCGTGTTCTTCATCAGAACCCTAGGGATTTTGAGAGGATTACTGAAGGACAAATTTAATAAATATTTTCAAAGCAAACCAGGTATATTTTAAATCCATACCCTGTCCCCTGTTGCTCTGTTGCTCTGCATATTTTAAGGTGATTTTAGTGTGTGTTTGCAAGCCTCACACCTTCCTCTCCTTGTACCTGGTAACATAGTGTATGTAGTATCTTGTGGAATTTGTGAAGGTGTACCTAGATGCGAAACAGGCCTTCTCTTAGGTGCAGTTCAGCATATGTGCGCTGACCGACAAGACCAAATTATTTGTCAGAATGAAAATTTCCACTTTTCCAAATTATAAAATAACTTCAATTTACTAAATATGTTGTTTGACCTACCTGATCTCACCTAGGCAGGCCCCAGACCTCAAGGTCTTTCTTTCTTCACTCCCACAATGCTGGGACTATAGGCATGGGATGAAAAAAAAAAAAAAAAAAACTTGATTAAATAATTAAATAAGCAGCTGAGGAAAACAGAACAGAGGCACAAACACATGATGGGTGACCATGACTTTAAGATCACGGCCTTTCCAACATTTCCAAATGCCTGAAACAAAAGGTCACATGTGTTATGCCTGGCACACTATAATTTTCTCAATGGAAAAGAAAGTAGCTTTAATAATTATTATGCTTTGGAATAAAATATTAATTTTATCGTAAGTAGAATAAGCCTTAAATTTATTATTGGGCTTTAGGTCCCAGGAAAAATGGGCATAGAGAAGAAGTTGGTTTTCATACGAGCACTCTAACCGAGAGTAGGAAAATTTCACCTGGTGTTTAATGTTCAGAAACAATTCATGATGCTACAGCACCTTCTCCCGCAGTAAAGTTCGCCATCTACTGGCAGTCATAAGGTCTTCATTGCAGAACTTAAAACTTTCCCTTCCTTCCTTCCTTCTCCCATCCTTCCTTCCTTCCTTCCTTCCTTCCTTCCTTCTTCTCTCCTTCCTTCCTTCCTTCCTTCCTTCCTTCCTTCCTTACTGCCTTCCTTCCTTCTACTCTCCCTCCCTCGCTCCATCCTCCTTCTCCCTCCCTGTGTGTGTATTAACACACATATACATATGATCTTTTTTTGAATTCCTAGGTTTTAAATTTCTAATAGAAAAATTACCGAGCATAATACAAAATTAAATAATACTGTTCACTAAAACGTGTTAATTCTCACTGCAGGGATTGTATTCTAGAACATCAAAATGGTAGAGTCGGGTATGTAGACTCGGGTATACCTTTCCATAGAAAGACTGTGAGCTCACTAAGCAGCATGCTAGATACACCCTTCCTCATGAAGGACCTGGGCTGGGTTAGAACCAGGGCGATAGCTTAGAAAATGTCTGCTCTTGAAGGCTTGCTATTTGCAAAAACATATCTTACTCAAAACTATAAAGTAAGTATCTATTTTAAATGTTTGCCTCAGAAATTAACATGTAACGATGCTGTGATCTAACTAACTGTACTGAGAACACTGGTGTGTCTCATGTTGTCCTCAGTACCTGTCTATCCTAATACACATGGGAACAGTTACTTCCTGAGTATGAATTACCCAAGCCAAAGGTTCCTTAATGACGTTTCTGTATACCAGGTATGCACATGCATATGGACACCTACAATCACTGCATACTATCCATATGTAAAGATGTAATGATAAATACTTCTTTTTTTTATTTTCTATATTTTTTTATTTACATTCCCAATGATTTTCCCCTTTCCTGGTACCACCCCCCCGCCCCTCCCCGAAAGTCCCATAAGCCCTCTTCTTTCCCCCTGTTCCCCATTCAATCCCCTCTTGCTTCTCTGTCCTGGTATTCTCCTACACTGCTGGCATTCGTCTTTTCCAGGACCAGGGGCCTCTCCTTCCTTCTTCTTGGAAATCAGTTGATATGTGAATTGTGTGTTGGGTATTCCGAGCTTCTGGGTTAATATCCGCTTATCAGTGACTGCATACCTGTGGTGTTCTTTTGTGATTGGGTTACCTCACTAGGATTATATTTTCCAGTTTCTGACCATTTGCCTAAGAATTTCGTGAATTCATTGTTTTTAATTGTAAGTAGTATTCCATTGTGTAAATATACCACATCTTCTGTATCCCTATCAGTCAGAATGGCTAAGATCAAAAAACACAGGAGACAGCAGGTGTTGGCGAGGCTGTGGAGAAAGAGGAACACTCCTCCACTGCTGTGGGATTGCAAGCTGGTACAACCACTACTGGAAAGCAGTCTGGCGGTTCCTCAGAAAACTGGGGCATGACACTCCCGGAGGATCCGGCTATAACCACTCCTGGGCATATACCCAGAGGCTCTACCTGCAATGCAATAAGGACACATGCTCCACTGTGTTTCATAGCAGCCATATTTATAATATGCCCCAGAAGCTGGAAATACTCATTTTTTTAAAGCGCTTTTTTTCCATTTGTATTCTGTTGTTATGAATTTCTCAGTCTTTTATTCTCAGGATTAACTAACCCAATTCTGTCCATGAAACTTTCTATTCATGTTTTACCATTCATTTTTATTGATACTGAGCTTAAGTATCAAATTCACTTTGTGCCCACCAGAAAGATGGAAAGGAGGGAAGGATAAGCTCCTAAGTATCGTATCTGGGTCAAAAGTAGCAATTTTATGTGCCCATATTTAGCCAAACTAAACACCCTCCTTACTCTCCCCACAGTATATGCAACATTTACATGGGGTTCATCGCTCAGAGGCATGAATGTTTTCCATGTTTGTTTGTTTGTTTATTCTCAGAGTAGGTGGGGACATGGGCCAAGGATTTAAAGAACTCATTTCTAAGGGATGAGCTAGGGTTTGCTGTGGAGTAATCTTTGGAAACACAACCAGGCAGCGCTTTCTATTTTAAATTTATCTCACATTTCACCACACCTAGTGAGGAGATAAACACAGAATTTATGATTCCAAAGTATGATTATCTCAATAGCGTGCAATGAACGATGTTTGGGTTTTTTTTATAAAGAAGAAGATTAAATATTTATTAATGAGACCACCTGTTAAAAAGAACTGGAGGTTTAAAACAATGTTGGCAGAGTCAAGCCCCACATCAACAGGTCTAGAGAATTTTAATTTATGAAAATGAGGCCATTTTGCTTGAATTCTTTTAGCCTGGCTTTCTGCAGAGAATGAAATTCTTGTCTGGGCTGGGTAGGGTTTGGTACAAGAGAGAAGCACATCTTTATTCAGGACATAGTCCAAATGGCTTACACATGGTATGTAGTGAGTAGAAAACTGTTGAATAATGAATGAATGTGTAAAAATTAGCTGAATTCTCATTTAAGCCTTGCTATGAAATTCTTACTTTGACCTCTTTTGGTAAAATGAAACAAGAACAGAGCAGCAGAGGAAAACCACTGTTCTTTGATCCACAGGTATGGCAGGATCCACATGGAGTAGTTAAACGGAGATGTAGATGGATTCTTTTAAAGACAGTCCCTTCCCCCTGTATTTCAGCTGCATACCAAAAGCTAGGCATTCACTCTCATATATGCAGTTGTTTCTGTACATATCTATACAGGTTCATGGTCTCAAATACCAAACTGAGACCAATATAATGTACTTGGAGGAGGTACAGATATATGAATAGATGGATTGAAATATTGGCTCAACCCAACTTCCATCTCTGTGACTCTAAGGAACCTGGTCATCATCACAGTGGCCTCAGTTTCCTTATTTTTAATGGGGATAACAATAGGTCATGTGCACAGCAGGTGACCAAATGGGCTTTTGGATCGTAGGGTTTATGTTTTACCTCTATTACTTACCGAAGCTCTATAGGTTTTGTCATGTAAATACTAATCTGCCTTAGTTTTAATATTTGTAAGAGAATGACCTTATTCCATAATATCAAATGCCTAACAGTGCTTGGCATAAATGAGTATTATCTATATATCTCACTAATAATAGTAAATATGCTATTAGCATTTTTGCTCTTTTTACCTTAAAGAAACAGAATTAATGATATACATGATGTATCCTTGAAAAAAATGTCAGCCACTACATAGTTTTTTAATCAGTAACATTTGCTTTTTCCATGCAAGGTCCAAAAACCAAATGCCTTAGGATCCCTGTTAACTAGGAAGTTCAGTTCACATAGTTGGTGCCTGATACAATCATGCTTCAAGGATAAATTCAGGAAAGGTGACTTTATGATATGCAAAAGAACACTCTGTGTTTTTGAGAGCTCTAAGAGGTACAGGCTTATTACTATCAATATCCCCTGAAAACCAAACAGCCTATCTAGGCAGAGGCCGACATCTCCAAACTTACTCCAGTTAATTCACAGGGAAACCCTGATTGCAACTTCATTGCTCCCAGCTGGGGAGACTGTGGCCACAATTCATTGATGGTGTCTGCACCTCAAGAGCCCTATCCTATTATCACTTCTTTATAGGACCCATAGGAAAGTTTAAAGTTTCCTATGAGTATATTTTTAAAATATAGATTTGAATGCCTTGAATACGATAAGCATTTTACCTCATTTTTTATATGCACTTTCTGATCATTAACACCACCATAGATGAAATCAAGTTGCTTTCAATCCAAAGACATCAAGACTCCCTGGACAATAAAAGCATTTAACGGTCCCCCACTGTGTAGCTTGGACACCTAAGAATAGGTTTGGACTGGGTCTCGGTCATTACGCATCGCATGGTTCTTGTCTTGGGCATCCAGCATGCCCAACTCACCTGAGGTGCCTTCCTTCTTCCATTAACCCCAGAACTAGTAATGCAAAGTAGTGAACACTCATTTTTACTAAATGTCCAGTCAGTGAACACTTTAATATGTTTTCGATCATGTCTCTTTGCCATTTAGAATCCATCGGGCCTGGGCTATGATCTTATTATAATCAGTGTATACTTTAATGATAATAATATTTTTACTTACAGAATAGACTAGCACTTTACTATTGCCATTAATTCTAGTAAACCAAAATGGAGACTATCACTGTAGTCAACAAAGCATCTACAACAAAACAGTATTTGCTGGACTTGACACTGCACATCACGAATGCAGAGCAGCTGTAACTGCAAAAGCCAAACCAACACAGGCTCCAAACAGCCCCAAGCCAGCAGAGCACAGCACAGATGGGAGAAGGGCCCCTGAAGCTTTTCCCCCCAGCTAAGAAGCTATTGGTAGTTATGGCTGTTGGGGATTGGAATAGTAAATTTTACTTTGGAATATTCTACCTATGCTCTAACAGATGGTTAGAGCATAAATACAAGGCAGAATAAATACCCATAAATACAAGGCTAGAACCTAAGTGAATGAAGTGGAATTTTTATTAAAAAGGAAAGAGTACAAGATACATATATTATATTATGCATTTTATATAGATATAAAATGCATATATATACTATACTATATATACCTGTATATGTATTATATATGTGTGTGGTATGTATGAATGTATGTAAGTATGTGTATGTATATGTATATGCATTAAAATCCTGAAAAATGAAACATCAAACTAACAAAATAATTTAATGTTATTAACATAAAAATGTCTCTAATTTTCTGTTTCCTTAGGATCAATGAATAACAAACTTTCTATGGAAAGATTATGGGATAAGGAAATGTTATATTCATCTTATAAATGTGGAGTTTTCTGGAATGTTAAATTACTTCACTGGTTTTGTGCATCTAATATTTAATAGAACAGAATGGCCAAGAGGGGTTTCAAGACATTTATCTGAGAAAAAAAAAAGTCAAGAAGAGGAAAGAATCATGAAAGGAAACACTGAAAAGGTTATTTCAACCTGTTCCATTCCAAACGTCAGTTTTCCCTCTGAAGCACAAAGTGTTGTTAAGCTGTAGCTGGAGCATGTTTGGGCTGAAGCCTGGGCATTGGCTTTGCTAGGCAGTTTCCAACTGCTGCTGGGCCAGAACTACCCTGCACTAGGCACGCATTTTGTTCTCCCTCAGTCTACCAGAGATGAACGTGAGCCACGGATGCAATGAGTGTTCTACTCACGACATTAAAAGCAAACCACGGGGCCCGTTGACATGCCTCAGTAGACAAGGAAGACCCCTGACAATGAGTTCAATCTCTGACACACATGTGGTGGAATGAAGAACCAACCCCCAGAAACTATTTTTGCAAGCCCATGGCATGTGTGTGTGTGTGGGTGGGTGTACATGTGTGTGTGTACATGTGTGTGTGCACGTGTGTGCACACACATCACATCAGAATAAATAAATGAAGTTATATAAAAATTGTCAAGTTAATTTTGATATATCTAGTTTAGCCAAGTAACCCTAAAATATTTTCATTTTCCATATATAATCACTTCAAAAATTACTTAGATAAAAATGGTATCATTTGTATTTCTCTGAAATTCTATGTGCCACTTTATCACTTTCCAGCACACTCCTGCTATCAAAGCCATGTGTGACTAATGGCTGATGCCGCAGACAGTGCAGCTCTTGATATTCTCACGTGTTTTGTAGAAGCAACTAAGCCCTAGAAGAGCAATTGCAGTGTAATGACTGTGCACAAGATTTTTTCCTCTGTAATTTAAATTTGTTATTTCATTATTGTTGTAACTACAATTAAGCCATCTCAGGTGGGCCCATGAGAGTGATTTGTAAAGCATTTTCAAATAGTGTACATTCTCAGAGGCCCTGGGCAAGGCAATACTGTGTTCATATCTCCCATATTGCTGCAGTCTTGTGGATCTCCAGCCCGAGCAGTCCCGGGACTTACTGTTGCTAAGACATGTTGTCAGAGTCATCTATGTATCCTCAATGGTTCTTCATTTCTTTGCAATTAAAATATTAACTCTATAAGTTCAAGTATTTGGCTTTTTCAGTGTGTCTGTATATATGATGTATGTATTCAGTTTTGCTTACACACCTTATTTTATTGTCGGTGTGTGTGTATGTGTTACATGAGTAGTGCACATGCACTGATCACATGTATATGAGCACATATGTGTAATGGTGTATGCATACACGAATGGATACAGAGGCCTAAGTTTGCCCAGCAGATTTCTACAAAGGTTTTGGGGATCTGAACTCTATTCCTCATGATCCCTGTTTGGGCCACAAGTGCTTTGACCACTGTGTTGTTTCCCTGATTATACATTTTGCACACTCTCATGAGTCTTTGAATAGTTCAGAGAATACATGCTGATTGTTTTGCTTCTTCTGGCTAATTGGTTTCCCTGGGGAAATTGGTTTTTGCTCACATCCATGGCTCACTACACTTTGAACAGAGAGAGACTGATTTGCTTCAGTCAGATCTCTCGAAGTTGTGGAAAGAAATCTGGGGGAAGCCCAGGTTACTGTGGCTACAGCTAACTTGGAAGCTACCGTGAATAGATTTCATTTTCTTTATTCAGGCTAAGAGCTCTCCTTGGCACTGAGCACAACAGCTGTGAAGCCACAGTGCCTCTGGTCTGATATGATTTGGAGGTGTTTGAGCGGCTCTCTGCCTGGTGCGCTCTGGCACATGCTGTTCTAAGCAGGGCCTTGGTGCACACAGACATGCCTCGGCTCTTCTGCGCAACCTCACAGCACACATGCAAAACAGGGCTTGATCTCACAGGGGCCTGTTTGGCAAACTCTACCCAGAAGGGGGAAGGCAAGGCATAACTAATGAATCCTGAGGGCTGCGTTGCTTAGCATGGAACACCAGGGAAAAGGGAATACTGATGCTTGAAAAGCTCCCAGGGAAATGTAGGGGTACTGGCATCTTTTCTGAGAGCGGCAAGAGACTGTCTCATGTATGGGACTGGCAGCTTAACTAAAGAGAAAGCATAAAGGCATCAGTAAGGCTCCATTGTGGGTGAGCGGTAGTGCGCAAGGAGTCACATACCACGAGCGGGGCCTGATCTTAAAACACCGTGGCCATAACCACCTCTGTTGGAAGAGAAGGATAAATGTCTAGCAGATTCCATATCTGTAAATTGAATATATTAATTGAAGTTTTGTCTAATGCTGGTATTTAAAGTGATGTTTTGAAAATGAAGCGCGTACACTACTCATTCACCAGGTGTACAACCTACTGTCTTAACTGACTCATTAAACTGATAAGAAGCAAGCCTAAATTCTCATCTTCTTTAACCGATGGAAAGCCTTATGTCATTATTTCTATTAAAAATAGTATGCAACCCACTGCCCAAGCAGCAGTCCTGTGCCCTGTGCCAGTTATCTATACCTTTGAACATTCACTTAGAAGCTCTTGAATGGTGCTTATGAGTGAGATGGTGCCTTTGTTCTGTTCTGTCTAATTTCCCCACACTAATATATGTTCAGGCAAGGCACTAAATCTTTTATAACATTTTGCTGAGTTATTAGTCAAATAGGGGTCATCCATGATTTAGAGCATTTTGGATGGCATAACAAAATTTGCAAAGTTAATCTGCATAGAGCAGAAGTCTCTCCACCAATGGCAGAGCACACTAGCACAGCTGTTGTGCTGGTGAGTGATATTTCACTACACCAATCACCTTTGGACAATCTGTGTGAGAGTTAAAAGCTTTTTCTACAAAGGCTATTTGAAGTTTTCCCTACGTTTAGTGAAAACGATAAAATGGGTGTGGTGGGGTGGCTCAGTGGGTATAGGTGCTTGCATCCCAGCCTGAACACTTTAGGTCAATCTGCAATACCCACACAATCGAAGGACAAAACCCACTGTCGAAAACTGACTTTCTGATTTCCACAGGTATGTGCCACTCACATGTAAATTACAAATAAGTAAATGAATATGTAGTGGAAATTTGTATCTTTTCAATATTTGGCATGTTCCTAGGAATATTTTCTATGTTTTATCTCAGTTTCATTTGTAGAAATAAGTAGAAATGCTATAGGTATCCGGAAGTAAAGGAGCCTAAAATCCCTCATCTCAAGCCAGGACTGTATAAAATAATTGGTTGTTTAATCCTCAAAAAAATTAAAGCGATAATTTCAAGGTTCTGCCAAATAAACCATGTGTTCCAAGAAAAATGCCAATCTAGGTATAAAAGGGGTTAAAAAAAAGCCCCAAGAAAAAATCCATTTGCCTCTGGTCCATTTCAAAAGCACCCTATCATGTTGTTATAGAAACCAGTTGCAGCTGGAAAATCCCCCATCATGATTATTGCTATAGGTAAACCACTAAATGACAAGAAGCTAGTCTTTCATCCATTTGCCATCATCCTCTTTCCAAGATGGCTTTGTTTCTACATGTTGCCTGGAAATAGAAAAGAAAGTAAATTTAATGAGGCCAGAAAATGAGTGGAAAGGGCTCAGGTCTAAGCAATCACAAGAGCAGTGGAGTCTGCGCTTTTCAGAGAAAAAAGTCCTCTGATTCCTGAAATGAACTTTTTAAATCGTTCACCCAATCACATGCTTGTTTACTTCTTTTATCTATTTGAGTTTGAATTTTAGAAAATTAAATGTAATTTAATTTAATTTAAATGTAATGTAATTTAATTGTATTTTTTTACATTTTAAAATCATTATTTTAAATATATAGGAAAATTTCCGAGTAATATGCCTTTGCCTAATATGTCTCTTATTACATATTTAACTTGCCAAGTTAAATCATGTTTTATGTTAAATACAATATTATCTCTCATCATAGTTCACCACAAAATATTAATGGTGTTCTAATATGGTATCGTATTGAAAGTCAACTTCCGACAACCCAACATTTAACTCATTTATTTCCCCAGGTATGCAAGGTTTTAAAATTATAAATGCAGTGTTCAATTTTAGTAATCTTGTTATAAAATTATTTATGTAAATTAAGGTAAACATATGGCCATCTCATCTATCATCTATCTATCTATCTATCTATCTATCTATCTATCTATCTATCCTATCTCTATCTCTCATCTCTATTTTCATCTTGATGTCTCTCTGCCTTGAACTTCACTTCTTTGCATGATAGATCACCTTATATGTTGCTAAACGATGCACATCTTTTATTTGTAGTCGTGTGCCCAATTTTGACTTTGAAAAGTTAAAATCAAGGAGAAGATATTGCAAGGTCACCAACAAAGTGTAACATATATTAGCTCAGTAAAGGTCATAGATAGTGTCCCCTGTGTACATTAAAACCTGCATTCCTAGCATATTGGAATAAGAAAACATTGTTGCAAGTCAAAGGTTAATATTCAAATACTTGATTCCTAGATAAAAATCAAAGGCTACCATTCAGCCCCAGCTTACCTCCAAGATAATCACCATAGAATATCTACAGAAAGATATAACCATCATCATTTTCTAAATATTTTATTTGAGGAGAATAACCTATATTACTCAAGTCAGAATAAAAAAGTATTTGAAATTCCCTGAAATAAGAGGGAGATTTCTTGGAATAAGCTGGGGGAACTTGACTCACTGCATTTGAATATCATTTTTATTAATCCCTTTCTTCACAAAATAACCTAAAATATGTGTGGCAGTTGAAGCCAGTGCTTCCTTTTCTTGGCTGCTGCCTTTGTCTGGATTTGTATTTATGGGTTATATTTCAAATTGAGGACCTACATTAATTTTAAATAAAATATCGACTCTGATATTTGTTTTTGAAATATGTGGGGCTTTGTACACCTCAGTTTTACTTTGCTTCCCATATGCTTGTTTTTGCTTTGTGTAGGAATAGTTTTAAGGAAATTCTCTGAAACTGGTTTTTGTTGAGGGGTGTTAACATTGTATTTTCAGTCAACTTAGAATTATTTCAAAATAGTTACTATGATCAAAATAATCAGCACTACACATGAGCAAGTACAAATTTTGTGTGAGAGCAAAACTAATTTTATCCATTTTGATTGCAACACCTAGGTGACATGTTTTTCTCTGCGACAGCGCCAACCAACTTTCATGACCATACTTGCTGTGACCCTAGATCACATGTAGCCTTGATCATACAGATATGCTTTTAGGACTGACCACTTGGCATTGGGTAACCAGTTCTGGGACTCGCTCCTGGGAAAGACTGATTATTTTCTTGCCAGGTGGCCGTTAATACATTTTATATCAGCAGCTTCTGGCTTTGTGTCCACATTCTGCTGACTAAATCTGTAAATTGGGAATAAACACACAGTTTTCAAGGGATTATAATATAAGACTAAGTGAGTATGTTGGATGTACTTACCCACATCTCTATCAGCAATGTGGTTACTTAATAAGTCAGAGCTCTCTCTCTCATCCTGTCTGAGATATTTAATTTGTAGGACTTAGATTTAAGAAAATGTTGCGAGGTGAGAGGAGAGCACCACAGTATATTATCATGTTATGAATTAGCCCCAAATTACTTAATAACCTCATTGTTTTATAATCATATTTAATAAATGATGTTTTTCTTGCCCCTAGACACAGCCAATATAAATACAATTCGACAAAGAACAATATAGACAGTTGCTACAGAAAGGAATGCCCTCAAGACCCTCTAAAGTTAAAAGTAATAAAGCCCATGAGCATGGAATAGCCAGGACATGTCTTTTGTCATTTATCATGCAGAGGCACAGTCTTCTACAGAATGAGATACCATAGCTTAAGGGACACAGAACTGAAAAGACAAAGATAGTAGGCAAGACATAAGGAAGCTGTCTGTTAGTGGGAGGAAGCAGAAGCCTTGGGCTGGGCATTGTTGTGCCTGTCATTCACTTTCCTGCTAATTGACACACACCAAACATACCTCATGAACCTTCCTGGTCCTGAATACCAACAGAGAGTCTATATGTTAAACCAGAAAGCTGAAATAATGTATGACACTTTCATTATAATTTTTGATATTCATATGCACACAGTACTTTTTTTTCAAGGTTTGACATTGTACAGAAGTGGTTTCGAGCTAAATTCCACATATTATTGGTTAGAAAAGAATCACATACAGATGCTTTGAAAGGTTTGTTGATGTCAGCATGGAGGATGCATGTCTTCAGTCTTGCAGGCAGTGGGGTGGCAGTTGTAGGTTAAGAACTATATTAATTGGTGAATAGAAAAGTAGTTTTTGAAACATTTATTTTATTCTATGTATATGAGTTTCAACTTAGATTTTACCAAAATTGGAGTTTGAGAACTGATAGGAAACGACGTTTGTTCTTTTGGAGTATTATAAAGTATGCATTTCACATAGAGTGCATAATTTTTGGAAATTAATTATTGGCACTGAACAAACAACAGATTTTTCTGTTTCCCAAAGGAAATTTGAGTTGATTTTTTTTGTAATTTACAGGGAAAAGAACCTGTAAGATAATATTTTGATAGCACATTTTCTCTTCAGAATTCAAAGTATGTTGTCTTTGGTTCAGAAAACATCTTTTTTCCCAAGCTTACTAAAATTAGTCACATATTTCATTTTAAAAAATGTATATTTTTTACTATTTTAACTACTTTTGAATTTATTTAGATATAGTTAATAAATAAAATATTAATGTATCTAAGGTGGAATAGCATCATTCTTTGATTATGAATTTTATTAATAAATGATCATCACCATCTAATTGGTAATGTGTATGTGTGTAGTTTTTTATTTTACACACAAAGGAGTGTGCATATGTGTGTATGTGTGTATATATGCATGTGTGTGGTGTGTGAGTGGAGATGGAGTTTCATCTGCCCATTTCTTGTCACCAGACAAGCTTCCGTCCACTACTGGAACTGGTTTTATATCCAACTGAGTTGTTAGCCAAAAGGTGTTCCATGGAAATCCCCAAACAACCCAGGATGTTGCCAAGATAAAAAGCTGCTCTCCACAAATAGATAGTAAGGCTCCATTGTTGAAACACCACCTATACAACTCATTGAACATCGAACAGTCTAGCTGGTTACCTACATAGAACCTTCACCTCTTTTGTTCTAGTGTCTTTGTCAAAGATACTCTGCACAGTATCTGGAGAGAAATGTAAACACCAAACCAACCTCAAACCTTTTGATCTAAACTGCTGACCTGCCTGCAAAATATGCTAGGATATGATGGCACAAAGCTTGGGGTTTAACTAAGCAATATCTGATTTGACTTAAGGCTCACTCAGGAGATGGAACCCAAGCTAACACTGCTGAGGTGACTCAGACCCAAAGATTAGATCGACCAAAGACCTAGAGTAAAAATCAAATAGTACAGCTCTTCAAATATATATATAGTAATAAAATTACTCCAGAGATATTTTGTTCTACTCATAGAACAGTGTCCTTACTGAGGAATCATCAGAGAAACTTCTTCCTCTTGCAGCAGATGGGAACAAATACAGAGACCCACTGTCAGGGGCACTAAAACAGAGAGGGAGAAGACCTCAGCACACACAGCTATAAATGGGATGTCTCCATCAAATTCCTCCCCTCAGAAATTAGGGAATTCCTGAAGAAGAGGAGGCAAGAAGGGACATGGGAGCCAGAGAGGATGGGGGGACACCAGGAAGTAAAAAGCTCTCTAAATAAACTGAGCAAAAATTCATATGAACTCACAGAGACCGAAGCAGCAAGCACCGGGATGCACTAGTCCATACGGGATCTTCCTGTTTATATATTTATAGCTTTCAGTTTCTGACTTTTATGGGACTCTCCGAGTGTGTGAGCAAGTGGGTACCTGGTTTCTTGTGCCTTCTCTTGGGCTCCTTTCCTTCTGCTGGTTGTTTGTCTTGTCCGACTTCAATGTGATGGCCTCTGTTTTGTCTTATTATATTTCTTTTATTATGTGGTTGCTATTATCTCTTAGAAGGTTCTTCTAGCAGAAGACAAAAGGGAGTGGAAACTGAGTGAGAGGGAGGAGGGTAGAACTGGGGAGAAGAAGGGGGAAGGAGAAACTGTAATGGAAAATATATTGTATGAGGGAAGAACTCATCTTCAGTAAAGAAGGAAAAATTCACCTTCAAAAGAAAAACAAATTCATTGTCATGGCTTTTCACATTAGGAGGAGAAACAAAAAAAACATTAAGAAATAAAAACCTTCTAAGAAAAGAAGAGACAATGTACCTGAAATTTTGGATACATGAAGGTGATTCTAAGAGGCAAACCTCATACCACTGAGTGGGCTACATAAAATAACTGGAGATAGTCATATAATAGCAAATTAATGATACAGCTGGAAGCTCTAGAACCAAAAGAAGAAATTACACCCAAAGGAGTAAATTGCCAAGAGATGATCAAAACTCAGGGCTGAAATCAATAAAATATAAAACAACAACAATAAAACAATACAATACAAAGGTTTAGTGAAACAAACAAAAATGGTTCTTTGAGAAAAATTAATAGAATTGACAAACACTTGGCAAAATTAACTAAAAGACAAAGGGAAAATATCCAGATCACAGAATCAACGACAAAAGGGGGACATCAGAACAAACACCTAGGAAATCATTAAGAACATACGTATAAAAACTTGTACTCCATTAAGTTGGAAAAAAACTGAAAGAAAATGAATAATTTCCTCAATAGGTACCAACCTATCAAAGTCAAATAGAAAGCAGTAATTAAAAAGAATCTCAACCAAAAAAGCTCCCAGGGACCCATTTTAGTACAGAATTCTACCAGACTTTTAATGTAGAAATCAAACTGATGATCCCTAAATTATTCCACAAAATAGAAACAGAAGAGCATTTTGTTTTTATGAGCCCATACTTTTACCTGAGATACACAACCTTATAAAGACCTAACCAAGGAAAGAGAATTGCAGGACAAATCTGCCTTAGTATACAGAATGCAAAAATCTCAATAAAATTATTTGCCTAGGTAAACCCAAAGGATCATCACAACACCCATCCATATGATAAAGTAGGTTGACATCACCCAGAGATCACATTTTAACATATGGTTCTACATATGTAAAATCTATAAATATAACCCACCATAAAAACAAGACCTGAAAAGACAAAACCATGTTACCATTTCATTAAATGTATAAAGGTCTGTGACAAAATCCAATACCCTTTCATGATAAATGTCCTAAAGAGAAGAGGGATAAAAGGGACATAAACCAAAATAATAAAGGTGATTTACACCAAACCCACAACTGCCATGAACCCTAAATGGAGAGAAAAGTCAAAGCATTTCCACTAAAATTCAGGAACAAGACAAGGGTGGCCATCTTTCTCCATATCTATTTAATATAGTACTTTAAGTGTTAGATAGTGCAAGATGAAGATCAAAAGGATACAAATAAGTTGGAAATAAATCATCTTTATTAGCAGATGTATATGATAGCATATAAATAAGGGACCTTAAAAACTCCAAAAGAAAAATCCTACAGCTGATAATCATGATCAGCAAAGTAGCTGAAAAATACAAAATTAATACACAAAAATCCATATCCCTCCTATATGGACATAACAGGCAGACAAAAAGAAATCAGAGAAATAATGCCTTTTCCCATAGACTCAAAAATATCCTGGAGTTAACTGTAACCATTCAAGTGAGAGAATTTTGTTTTCTAAGATAGGGTTTCTCTATATAGCCTTGGCTGTCTTGGAACTCAGTGTATAGACCAGGCTGGCCTTGAACTCACAGAGATCCACCTGCCTCTGCTCCCTATTGCCTGGATCAAAAGTGTGTACTACCACTGCCTGGCACAAGGGAAAGGCTTTTATAATAATAAGCATAAGATACTGAAGGAAAAAATTAAGAAGATATTAGAAGATTGAAATGAATCTCATTGCATGTGGATCAGTAAGGTTAATAAAATAAAGTGATCGCCCCACCAAAAACATTCTACAGAGTCAATGCAATCCCTATCCCAATTCTTAACACAGTTCTTCACAGATGTTGAAAGACCAATTCTCAGCTTCATACGAAAAAATAAAAAACAAAAAACCCAGAAAAGGTAAAAAAAAAAAAATTCCAAATAACAAACTGGTGGAGGTATCACTGTCCTTGATTTCAAGTTGTATTACAGAGCTATAATAATAAAAACAGCATGGTATTTGCACAAAACAGACTCTGATCAATGGAATCTAATCGAAGACCCAGACATAAGTCTGTAGACTATGCAAACTTGATTTTTTGATAAGGAGTCATGAAAGGCACACTAGAAGAAAGGCAGCATCTTCAATGAATGGTGCTAATCAAACCAGATAACTACATGCAGATGAATCCAAATAGATCCATATTTATCACCCTTCACCAAGACTGGATCAACATAAAATCAGATACACTGAACCACCTGATAGAAATGAAAGGTGGGGAGTAGCCTTGAACTCATTGACATAGGAAAAGACTTTCTGAACAGAACACTGATAGCACAAAGACTAAAAAAAGCAATCAGTAAATGAGACTTTGAGAAACTGAAAAGTTTGTAAGGCAAAGGACCCCATTGCAGCAGGCTACAGAATGGGAAAAAGACTTCACCAAGTACACATCTGATAGAGACTAATCTCTAAAAGAACTAAAAAAAAAAAAATTAAACATCAAAAAATAATAATACTTTTAAAATGAGTACAGATCTAAACAGAGAGGTTTAATGCAAAATGGCTGAAGAATACTTCAAGAAATATTCAACAATCTTAGCCATCAGGAATGCAAATTAAATTCATTGTTTTTTAATTGCCGAGTAGTATTCCATATGTGTAAATATACCACATTTTCTGTATCCATTCCTCCGTTGAGGGACATCTGGGTTCTTTCCAGCTTCTGGCTATTATAAATAGGGCTGCTATGAACATAGTGGAGCATGTGTCCTTATTACATGCTGGGGAATCCTCTGGGTATATGCCCAGGAGTGGTATATCAGGATCCTCCGGTAGTATCATGCCCAGTTTTCTGAGGAACCTGCCAGACTGATTTCCAGAGTGGTTTTACCAGCTTGCCACTGATAAGTGGATATTAGCCCAGAAGCTCAGAATATCCAAGACACAATTCACATATCAAATGATGCCCAAGAAGAAGGAAGGAGAGGCCCCTGGTCCTGGAAAGACTTGATGCAGCAGTGTAGGGGGAATACCAGGACAGGGAAGCAGGAGGGAAGTTGATAGGGGAACAGGGAGAGGGGGAGAGGGCTTATGGGACTTTCAGGGAGGGGGAAACCAGGAAAGGGGAAGTCATTTGAATTGTAAATAAAGAATATATCTAAGAAACAATTAAAAAAAAAGGAATGCAAATCGAAACTACTTTGAGATTTTAACTTATACCTATCAGAATGGCCAAGATCAATAAACTAAAGACAGCTCACGTCAGGGTGCAGGGTGTAGCAAGGGCATACTCATCTATTTCTTGTGGTACAGCCACTATGGAAATTAATATGGCAGTACCTTAAGACACTGGGAATTGATCTACTTCAAGATCCAGCTTCACCACTGTTTGGCATATACCCATAGGACTGACTCTACATCATACTACAGAGACATTTGCTTAACCACATTCATTGATGTTTTATTTATTATAGTGAGAAATTGGAATCAGATATCTATCAATGGATGAATAGAAAAAAAGAAAGTGGTATATTTATGCATGGAATATTATTCAGCTGTTAAAAATTGAAAACAGGAAATATGCAGCTAAATAGATGGAGCTGGAAAGAAATTTTTTCTGAGTAAGGTAACCCAGGCTCAAAAGAGGAAAAAAATGCGGCATGCATTTGATTATATGTGGATGTTAGCTGTAAAAGTCTTTGATAATCTGGCTACAATTTATTTAACCACAGAAGTTAGGTTTAGAGTAAGGGACTAGAGGGAGGATTGGATCACCCTGGGAAGGGGAAATAGAATAGATAATTATGGCTGTGTGGGAAAGAAGGTGCTGCAAATAGGAGTATTAAATGGGAAGGTGAGAGAGAGAATATGGAGGGAGAGCAAAAAATAAGGACTATTTGAGGAGTCATATGGAAATAGAATGAGTATAAGGTTCCTAAAACATATACATATACATATTTCAACCATATGAAGGTGAAAAAAATGAATCATCAAAATAAAAGAGAAGAAGGAGCCCTGACTGGACATCTTTTGTTACCAAAAAACAAAACAAAAACAAAACAACAACAATAACAACAAAAAAACCGCTTCCAGTACCAGGAAATGGTTACACCTAGTTGAGTTATTGGCCAAAACTGCCCTATGGGAATCCCCAAATAATTCTGACTATTGGCAAGGCTATTGGTTACACTACATACACTGGTGAAAAAGACCTATTGTTGAAGACCCACAGAGACGATTGAACATGGAAATGGTTGAGCTGGATCCTACCTACATCTTTCATTCCTAAAGAATAGTGTTCACAGTACTGGCTGGCACTTTGCATGACATCCAATAAGAAAGGTAAATACCAACCTAGCTACAAAGAGTCTGATCTACAAGAGGTGGCATATCTGCAAGATATACTAGTGTAATAGTGGGCAGAAGTTTTGGGAGTAAGCAAACAATATCTGATTGGACTTAAGGTCTGACACTGCTTGATTTGTCAAGAACCTGAGATGAGATACGGCAGGGACCTAGCAGAAAGCCAAATACTACAATTTTACTAAAGGAATGTGGCAATAAAATGAGACCTAATGACATTCTGCTATACTCAGAGCAATATCTTACTCAGTCATCATCAGAGAAGCTCCTTCCTGTGGTAGATGGCAACAAATACAGAGGCCCATAACTGAACAGTGTACAGAGATTCATAAACCTTGGAAAACTCTATCCTAGATAGGATGTCTACATTAAATCCTTCCCCACAGGCCTCTTGGATTTGAAGAAGAAAAGGCAGAAGATTGTGAGAGCCAGAGAGGACAGAGTCCACTAAGGAAACAAGACCTTCTAAACACAGCAGGACAGAGGCACATATGAACTCTCAAAAGACTGTGGCAACATGTCCAGACCTGGCACTGGTCAGGGCCAGATGAGATCCCAGTGCTTAGAGAAGACATAAACAAATACCCCATTCCCTAATCTAGAAGCTGTCTCCAATCGCTAAAGTCTTGTCAAGGAAGTCTTTTTCTCCAATGGAGTCTTACTGGGTATACAAAACACTCTGAACACTAGGCCCCTAATTCAATGTAGTATTTGGATAGATTCTTTGTCCTCATAATATTTTGACATGGCTTCTAAAAAATTAACCTCACAAGTCCTTTGCATATAAATCATGATCCTCAACTTTCTGTCTTTATGGGATGTGTGTATGTGACTGTGTGGTCACTGTATCTGTGTATCTTGAATTTTTTGTTGTTTTTTTTTTCTGCTGTTTGTTATGTAATGTTTGGTTTGTTTGTTTATCTTATATTATTTTTAGATGTTTGTTTGCATTTTAATGAGAAAGAGAAAGGATGGGTATTTGGGTGGATATGGAGGAAGGGAGGATCTGGGAGGAGTTGGGGGAAAAAGTAATCAGAATATTTTTGTATGGGAATAAAACATACTCAGAATACATTGTATGAAAAAAAATCTATTTTCAATAAAATAGTTCCAGTTGCCAGATAAATGCTAAATAGGCATAATCAGTCTCATGTGACTTCTTTATATTTTATCCAAACATGGAATTATTGACGTGGGATTTGGCAACCTATGTGTGAGTCTATGATTCAAAGACACAAATTCTTCTTTTCTTTGGAGCCATTGATCACCTGTTGTTTTTCAACTTGTTGGGTGAGACCATGTGGCGTTTCCCTGTGCTTGTTGGTATGTACATTGATGGTATCAGTATGTTGGTTTTGTTCAGGCAGCTACTGTGTTGCTCATATGTATATTTCCTTGTTATGTCCTAGGGGACACTACCTAACCTCTAGCACTGACAATCTTTCTGTTCACTATTCCAGATATTCCATAACTTTCTCTGAACTTTAAATGTAAGGGTTTCATTGCATGTATACCAGTTAATATTGGGCATTCTGGAGTCATTTATTCTCTGCATTTTGACCAGTTATGGTTCTTTATAATAATCTTCATCTGGACACTTCTACATGCAAACAATGCTAAATGGACTTCATACATGCATGTGTGCATTGTGTGTGTGTACATGTGCATTTGTTTGTATGTATGCATGTTTATGTATGGCAATAATGATTATAGAAGAGATCTTGAATTTGAGAAAGCAAGGAGGATAGAAAATGAGGTAGAGGAGTTGGGTTGTAAGTGCACAGGTACTGTTTGTTTACAAAGCTCTCAAAATATAAAATTATTTGTATAAAATAGCATGGTTTACAGCCCTCTAACTTTTGGTTCTGTTTTCTTGTCAGCTTAACTAGTACAAGAAATGTTGTTCTCAGAGTTCTAATTCTATTATAGACAACCTTAGGCTGATACCTATCTACCCATCCTAACCCATTTAATGGGTGATACAAGAATAAAGCAAGTTGAGACGTTATTTTAAACACCAAAAGCTCTCTATAGCAATGGCACTGTTATAGTCATTTAACATTCTACTAGTAAGAATCATAACTCTTCATGATAAAAATTAACAGAACACACATACACACACACACACACACACACACACACACACACACACACACACACACACCAGGTGTTTTCATTGGAGTACTTGGCCTATTTGTTTGGATACAGAGTTCATCTTAGCCAACAGATCATAGTGAAAAAATAGATCACTAGAAAGCAAGTTAATGACACACAGAATGCTTGAGCTTAGTACAGCCTTACTGAAGATGAGAAATTTTAGAAAATGTTTGTGATGCTTTGTGAAAGTAGTTTAAATCAGTAAGAAGTTGGACATGGTACACAGGCACACACCTATGACTCAGCACCAGGAGACAAAGACCTGAGGATTGAGTTCAAGACTGACTTGGCCTCAATAACCCAACCTTAACACAAACAGAGCCACAACCAAGCATATTCTCCTACCTTAATTTCATTAAAGAGCTCTGTTCTGGTTTTAACTTGGTGTCATTTTCTAATACTACAAGATCTTAATTTGACTTGGCCTAAAGCAGCTCTTTTGCCCTAAGTTTCTATAAATATTTTTTCATGAAAATCTGCCTTATATATATTTGTCCTGGCCTGTGTTGTGAGTATACTTCTCTGGCTGACTTCATCGTGGGTTCCGGATTCCTTCTGCTAATCAGACTGATTAGCATCCTCCATCCTCCACTTGTGCCCTCATCTACCAGGTTTCAGCCACTTTAAACTTTTGACATGACTAAATTTTGCTTAATTTGGAGATTTAAAAATATAGCACACTATAGTCTATTTTAATTCGATTGGTAATTTTCCACTTAAGATTGTTTTATTTTAATTCAGCTTGGTTTCCTCAACTACGTCACATTTAATCTACCACTTTACTATGTTTAACTGACTATCAAATATGTCAGTTAATAAATATTAATCAATTAATAAACATTAAAGAAGAAGGGAAAACTAAACTAATGATGCTTAAACATATAGCAGCAATTAAATATACAGCGCTGAACATACAAAGGCTTGGAGTTGAACTGTTCTAGAGAAATATGAGTGGGTGAAGCAGTCATGATGAGGCCTGCTACACAGGTAGTTCTTGAGACCATTCCCACACTTAAATTCAAATTTACACACACACACACACACACACACACACACACACACGAGTATGCCATCACTGTCTTCAGAGACCCCAGAAGAGGGCATCAGATCCCATTATGGATGTGAGCCACCATGTGGTTGCTGGGAATTGAACTCAGCACCTCTGGAAGAACAGTAAGTGCTCTTAATCACTGAGGGATCTCCAGGCACCAAATTTAAATTTTTATTTAATTTAATTTGTTTAAATTAAATTTTTTAAATCTAAATGTATCGCTGATTCGGTGTCTGTAAGACAGCACTCCTTAGCCCTAGAGGGCTTTTGAGGACTGATGAATAGGCTTTAAATTTGTATTTGCTTATTTATTTATTTATTTATTTATTTATTTATTTATTTATTTATTGGGAGCATGCACAGAGATGTCAGAGAACAACCTGCCAGGGACAGTTCTTTCCTTCTACCATGGAGGCTTAGGCACAGTTCAGCACAGGCATGCAGCCCTGGTGGTATCTTTCTCCACTGAGCCATCTCACTGGCAAATGAATGTCACAGCACTCTCAGTTTATTTTCCTTCTGACCTTTGCTTCTGACACTGGCTTTTAGCTTTGGTTATCAATAACTCAGACATCAGGAACCCCAATGACACAATCCAGTAAGCCAACTACAAGAAGAACAAAAAGTCTGTATTCATAAGTTAATAAGTGTATTGCAAGAAGTATCCTAGTGCCTGCTGGGAAGTGGAATGATGTTTGTGGATTTGTGAGAATTTCAAGTATATCAGGTCTCAGCTCATGAAAGCATCACCAAGACTCCCAGAAACTCAAGCAAACCCTTGACTTACACACAGTCCTCCAAGAAAACAGGCAAAGAGAGGAAAGATCAGTGTTTAATGAAAATTGTAAATTTCTATGTATGGATAGATGTATAGATACACAGACAGATGTGTACATGTGATGTAGCTGGGGATAATTGCTATCTAAAGTTTAATGACCAATGACAAGTTTTGTAAGGATGTGCTACGTTTTACACTATGCATGACAAATAAGAACTCTGGGAACTAAAGCAAACTATATCAGTCTCTGAAAATAGAAATAAAATCTCTAGATAATTCTGCCCCTTCCCTCAGAAAAACAGTACCATAATTAATCTCTAACAATGTTATAAACTTTTGATGAGTAATTTGAGATAAAAATCAATTAAATAAAATTATGTTGTATAACTTGAAGCTACTTTGAGTGGGAGATTATTTCAATGTTCATAAACATTGAATTACCTATTAAGATAGGTAAACAAATAATGTTAAAATTAAGATAATATCTATATATTAAATTCTATAATACAACTGAAATCTAGAATAAATTTGTAAAGTGTTTTGTTTCTTACCTCACATTAATAAAGGCAGACATGTCCATTCCCTTAAGGTTTTTATTATCAAAAAATTTAGTTCAATAGAATTTGTATGATTAATGTTAAAAATAACATTAATAACATTTGTGTCGATATATGGGTGTTACTAATTGAAGTTCAGTATTAAGATGTGAGGACACTCCATCTCCTGTAATTATTATTTTTATATTTTAGAGTTGATTAAGTAGGATATCATAGAAGTTAACACTTAGCAATAATCTACAAAACTGAAAACAATGTAAAAACATAGGATAAGGTACACTTAGGTTTTCATTTCTCATTTGAAAAGCATTTATTTTAAACAAAAATGAGAGCCCATTTCAATTAAAATAGATTGATGTTTATTATCAGAGAACCAGAGACAAGAAAGCAATTCCCTAAAATAGGGTGTCATTTCAACAGATGTTCTTAATTTAATGAATGTATAGTTACCTTACATTTTCGTGATTAGGCTTATTTGTATAAAATTAAATTCCTCTTAAACACTCATGAATAAAACAAAAATCACTTAAAAAATCTAAGTGAAGAAAAGGAAGTCAGCAAGTAACACAGAGAAGGGTTGACATGAACACAAGGTTTGTGTGTGTTAGCATGGTGTTGTCCTGATGGCAGAGAGGAGGAGGGCAAATTCGTCGGCTCATTAGAAGCTTGTCCAGTAATCTACATAAAGAGGAGCTAGAAGGGTTTAAAGGGAGAGTATTGGAAGAAAAGTGTTTCCATTACCAGACATGAAAGAACAAGGATCCAGCGAATCTTCAACTGGGTTTTACACATCTGATTTCCAAGAAATAAAAGCACTAGAACTCTGTACCCATTTACTGTGTCTGTACAAACTGAGATGCCCCTCTCTCTAACACACACACACACACACACACACACACACACGAGATGGGGGCAGAAGAAGGTACACTGTACTAGAAAGGAGAGTATAAAACCCAATTCTGAGCCAAATGCCAAATGCACTTGAAAATACTTGTAGGATAATTTTCATGACCACAACATAAAATGTATTTCGAAATTTTACATTAAGAAAAAAAATTAAGAGGTCAATTTGTGTAATAAATATACAAAAGACTACAGGGCTAATCCTTGAGATATTGAACTGGCAAATATTATTTTTATGTAATGAGAAAAATAATTTTGTATGACAAGAAAGCTTATAAAATACCTATATTTTATATACATAGCTATGTGATATGTAAACACGTCGTTATAAGATATTTAGTACATTTAAAATATAAACTGGAAGAGATGATTTTCATTTTTAAACAAACAGAAATTATATAATATATCATAGTATACAAAGATAAGTAAGTGTATTTTATTTTGTGATTTGTGTGTATGTGTGTGTATAAGATGTAATAACCGTGTGTGTACCATAGTGTGGGCATACAAAGTATAGAGGACAAAGTTGGGTATCTTCACCTTGCTTTTTGAGACAAGGTCTCTCACTCTCCTAGAGTTAAGTGATTGGCTAGAATAGCTGGGAAGTAAACCCTGAGGATTCTGCTTTCTCTGCCTTATAATTAATCCTTCAATTATTTCTTGATTACTTTAGGAGAAAATAAAGTCTAAACGTCAAGTATCATAACAGGCAGTAGCTAGCTAAAAGTATAGCCACATGTAAATTCAAATTAACAAATTATCTGCATGACAAAGTTACTGGTGCTATCTACAGCTGCTTTTATGGGTGGTGGTGCTTAATTTGTTAAGACACATTTGCTTGTCTGGAGCCTGTCTCTGTGCAAAGCAATGTGAGCTGTACTGAGAGAATAAATCATAAACTCAGCCTCATTAGCACCCTGTTCTTTCCAATTTGCCTGAACGCAGTTATGTAGAAGTTTCAATGAATTTTGAATCCAGAGAAAGAGTCATTCATCTGGAAATCCCTATGACAATGTGAAGAACCAAAAAAGACTATGATAACAAGGGCAGCGGAGGCCACACACCAGCAGTTCCCAGTTTTGCAGATTTCACTCACAAGGCTGAGGCATCAATTAAATTTGTGAGTGTTTTAAAACTTAGAGTAACATAAAGGTGAGCTAGATACTTGATTATCTGGGACCAGTTTTTCTTTAAATAAATTCTCCCAAAACCTGCGATGATGATATTTGTAATTATCTCCACTATAGTTGATTTCTTGCTAACAGTGTTAGGCTGTACATGTCAGCCTGCACAAGTCCTGATCATTTATGTTTTGGCTTTTGTGAGCTTACATGTTGCTTAGATCCAGACAGACCACAGATTGAAAATCTCATTTGTGTCACCTTATAGCTGTGCTTTGAGTACACCTTTTAATCTATCTTACCTTAAGTATATTAGTGAGTTTAATAATGACTGCTATGTAGCGTTTTTTTAAACTTAAAGATACTATTAACAACATCACTGGTACCTACACTAGTATCCTCACTTTCCATCAGTCCACTCAAATTGAACAGAACACCTAGCAATCTCTCAAAGTCTATAGGCATGCTCCTGTCTCAGGACTTCTGCATTAGATATATTCTACAGAAAAACAAATATTATTCACTATAAATCCCATAGTTCTTTTCTTTATCTCATTCTTTGTTTTTTTCTCCACTGACATACCACTAGCTCATAAGTACATATCTACCTTGCTTAGTTAGTGTAATGCGTTTGATCAAATGCTGTTTGTATTATGTTAATTTTGGTTCCCAAAATTGTTTGCTTAAGAATCCACAAGTCTGCAAGTAAGACACTGATAGCTGCTCCTAGTTGGTTCTGATTGGTAAGTAATGTTGCCAGCAGCCAATGGCTGGGAAGGACAGATAGAGGTGGGAATTTGGGAATTTCCAGGCTAGGGAGGAAGGAGGAAGGAGAGCCACCATGCCTGGAGAAGGAAAGGAAAGATTTCACACCTAAGAAGGTGTGGGACAGAGAGCATAGCCACCATGTAGGAGCCGGGGAAGAGGGGCCCCAAGAAGGTTTGGCCAACTCCATCCAGGGCTGCAAAGATGGAATGTAGATCTCAGCAATAGCTTGAGAATATTGGAGAGAGTTGATTAGCCACGTAAAGGTTAGGAAGTGGCCTAGCAATTGAGCTGTTTAAGGCATATCAAAATATAAAGGGTGTGTGTGTGTGTGTGTGTGTGTGTGTGTGTGTGTGTGTGTGTGTGTGTGTGTCTTTCATTCGGGAACCCAGAACATTGGGGCAGGTAGCAAGGAATACACCACTGCTGCGACTGGGATCAATTTAAATATTTATTTGGGTACTGCTACAAATTAGTTATTGTTGACTGTCTTAATGAAGAAAATACTAATTTCACAACTTTAGAGACTGAGGGTCTTTTATTCAATGCATTTCAAAAGAGATTTTTGATCTTAACTACTTGACCCACAACTATTTAACATGTAAATCGGTAGACGAAAAAGTGATTAATGAAGTTTTGTTATCTAGCAATTGACCCATCTTGAAGCTAAGGACAAGCAACCTTGGTTCCATTTGCAATAACCATGAAGAAAACACACATGATTCCTATAGCCATCCAACAGCCTCATAGGAAAGCATAAATATATCAAGCAAAAATACTGAGTTTGCAGTTGAATATGTGACATAGAACAAATCAGTTAAGAGCAACGTGATTTCCAACAGTAAAGCTAAATCCAGTGTGGCGAGCAGTAGTATAAAAAGGGGATGTCTTTTTGCTTAAACAACAAAGCTGGCTTTCTCAGAAACGTCCTAAGAACCAGCAAGAAAGCTGAAAATCTTTGCTGTCCTTGCCTACTCAATAGCAAACTTCGAAACTATAACATCATAAACAGTAATCATTGAAAAATCACTAAAAATGAAGAAAGCAAGAAACTCTTGAGGAAAAAAAAATCTGGTCTGCTCATGATGAGTGTATGAAAAGAAAAATTAAATTAAAATTAAAATAAAATTTGCATTGTTGTGGGAAGTAATGGGTGCCTTGTATGAAGTAAAACTTACTATAAACTGAGGAGAATATTACTTAGGTATGAAGAGCAAAAACTTGTCTCCCGCTAGCATTATTGGTCAGCACTGTGACACACACTGCTTTAAGAGCATCTAACTTACAGTGTCAGTATCAAAGTTCTAAATCTTTCTGCAAATGTAGAATTTTAAAGCATAAGTGGCTATTCCATAGTGAATTACATTAGCCATCTTTGATCTTTTGAGAAAATCCAATTATTTCTTAATAATGGTGCTAAGGTTGGATAAATCAGACCATGTCCTATCTTCATAGACCCTATTTATCCCTTAGGAAACACTCTTTATGAGGACTTTATTCAAATTCAGTTACTTAATAATTGCTAGCTTCCACAAGATGCCTTTTAAGCTTCTTTTATGTTGTTCATATGATTCTAATAATGGTTTTCTCAAATTACATTTCTGTTATATGCACTGGTCATGCTCTGAATATAAATTAAAATAACTCACATTAATCTAGCCATGACAGTTGCATAGAAAAGATTCCATTTTTCCTCTAAAGTTATAACAGAATAATGAAAAGGAGACACAAATTGCTATGTAATTGAAGGCTGCTTTAATATGGTAGCTTCTTAAAAGCCTCAAATAGCAAGCTAATATCAAGGTCCCAACAGTTATTAGAATGTGCTCCCATTATTTAATATAGCTACAAAATAATGGGCCACAGGAGAGTCTCACACCAATAAGATTCTCGCTTAATATGTCAGAAGCAAAATGAGAAGGCCCTACTTGAATGATTAAAATATACCTGGTCCTATACATCTGAATAAACATTGCAAAATTCTGGAACAGACATAGTAATAATCAAGAGAATAGAGTCTTGAAGGCCCAGCTCAGGGGAATGCCTGCCTACCTACCAACTGAAGAACAGGAAGTGGATATCCCATTATTCTTCATGTTGTGAATCCTTAACTGCAAGAACAGAAAGAGAGTAGGGCGCTAAGAATGAGCAGTATCAGTCTGACAAGGAGTCAAGGTTCGACTCTACAGAAATGATTTAATCTGGAGCCAGTAATAACTCCTTCCTCTTAAATTTAAGGGAATACTTTTCAAAGTGTGAATAAAAACTAATATGATACTAGGTTTCAAGTGCTAAGATACTAATCCCTAAGTTTTCCTGTGTGCTTGTGATGTTCTGAGATGGGTGCATATTGTTACTGCACAGGAATAGTACATGTTGTTGAGAATACAGACTCTCGAGACAGACCTTCAGCAGAAAGATCAAAAGTTCAAAGCCCAACTTCACTACAAAGTGAGTTTAGGGCCATTTTGGAACTTAGTAAAACCCTGTTCAAGATTAAAAACTTGAAAGGGCTGAGGAAGTGGTTCAGTGGAAGAGCATCTGCTTAGCCCTTATGGGATGCTTAGATTTGATCTCTAGTATCACACAAAAGGGGAATTAATGCTAAGTTTAATTTATTGGGTGCATGGTGGTGCACCCAATAAATTAATACCAGCACTGGGGAGGCTGAGGCAAGAGACCACAAGTAGGAGGCTAGCCTGACCTATATAGTGTGTTTGGATCCAAGCAGACTGGAGTCACTGACTGAAACTCTATTGCCCCCAAATAGTGTAAACTAAATATTCTGAGTACAAAAGCAATACTGTTACTCCCTGGCAACAAATATACAGATGAAAGGCCACCTGCCTGCTTTAAAGTTCAATAAAATAAAGCTTCAAATTTGCCACTTTAAACTAAAAAAAAAGTTTTGCTGAAGAATAAATGACGTAGTTACAAATATTTGTTTAGAGTCTATTGGTAAAGAAAAATGAAACAGAGAGTGTGTGTTCCTATGCATGTTCTCTTTTAAATAGTTACATGTATGAGAAGTTACATATATGATCCCTAAAAAACACTCTAGACAATTTAATAAATATGGCACAAAATGACGAAGTTCTTTGCTACAAAGAAAATGGCATCCTTTTTCATTTTGTGATGCCCTTCTGTTTGTACCCTCCCACTGTGTATATCAAGGTAAAGCACCTCTCACCCACAGCCTGTTACTTGGATCCCATTATGTTTGAAAGAGGACAAGTAACTTTAAAATTACAACTCTTTATCCAATACATCTCTGAATATTTTTTTCCTCCGTGTGCTTTATAATAAGCGTTTTAGTATTTATTTGAAGTTTGGTCTGGCTTTTCTGGCTGTCCCAGCTGCCTAGCAAGATACCTGCTTGTGTCTTCACCTATTCTTGGCTTTTGGTTCAGCTGTAAACCATACCAGTTGGAACCTCGTAGCCCTATTGCAGCAGCAGAACATGACCCAGATTACCCACCACTGTGTTAATGCCAGTGGTCCCACACAAAGACAGCTGCTCTTTGCTTTGTCACATTGATATTCAGATGCAACAGACTCAAATCACATGGCCCCTCTGACAGGCACACACTCTCCTTGTCTTCTTTTTAAATGAGTACAATAGCTAAGATCCTTCACAAACACACAGCTGGGGCCGTTCTCCCTGATTCTCCATACTGCCACATACATAACAAGATTATCGGGGGGGGGGGGGGGGGGGGGGGTAAAGGGGGGGAGCACGCCACTCTTGTTTATATTTGGGGAAGTTTGTAAAAAATGATGTCTTTATAAGACTGAAGCACACAACTATAAGACTATTTCTCTAGTGGTGGGGGAAAAGTAAAGTTTTAACCATTCTCCTTTGGGAAGCATAGAGACTGCGCCTCTGATTACAAGAACAAGTGTGGCAATACAGAATTATTTACATGTGAAAACAAAATACATAGCATATGAGAATAAGAACCAAGATAACTTATTAGTAACATCCCTTTAAGAAGAAAGAAAAACTATAAAGTGCCAAAAACTATTTCACAAGTGTGCAAATACAAAAAGAAAATCTCTCTTTTTTTCATGGCCCTTTCATTCCATTTCATGTTCACCAGTCAACAGATAAAACAGCCTGAGAACCTAACTACTAAATCCTAAAACCTGGATCAAAAGTACTGTCTTAACCATAGAGCACTTGCTAATACCTACAAGAAACGAACACACCCTTTCTGGGAACTATATGCAAGAGATGTAATAAGCCAGGAAGAGAGGTAGGGGGTCAATAACTAGGGGGGGGCTTACTCTTTATGCAGATGAGCAGAGAGGAACTGAGGTACAGGATGAGAAGGTAGGCAGTTTTCTTGAGCTTCATGGTCTTACTTAGAGAACACTCTCTGAAGTGCTGCTGAAGCTATCCCTGTTTGGCTCCTGACTCCTGTGTGGTCCAGAGAGGAGCAGGTGCCACAGAGAGCCAGGATGCCACCTCTGTCCCACCCCTCCCAGAGCTCCTCCAAAGACAGAGATTCAAAAGAGCTCTTCTGTTTCATAGCACCTTACAGACACAGGAAGACGGGTGACCAGTCAAACCTGGAGCAGATTTTTCCAGCCTGGATTGGATTCATGCCCCCTCAGTTTTCTTCTGTGAACAATGTCTCCTGGAAAGGCTTTATTTTAGGATAGGGTCTTTGCTTGCTCTTAATAGAGAAATTAATTTCTTGCGACAGTCTTGGCACATGATTATTCTGATGTGGCTACTTTTAAAGAAACACCATATTTTTGTATATTACATTCTCTTTCAAGACTCTGTTTACAAATAAGTAACTTTTTCTGTTTCTAAACCCTACAACGGCAGTTCAGTAGTGCTTTTGTCATTGATAGAGTAGAAAAATAAGCTATCACATAAAATTGGCTAGAATTATAGAAACATGGGGAGATAAATATATATATATATATATATATATATATATATATATATATATACAAAAATGGCAAATATGTATTTGGAATTTCATATTCCACAGGATCTGGGAATTATACTCATTAGGTGGGTTATGAAAACCCGGGTAACATGTAGTACAAAACAATATTGCATGGAACCTGAACTAACAGAAGGTGAGACATTTCTGCCCTGTGCATTTTTAAATTGCATTGCTCATTTTTTACAAACTTTATATTGATTCTTTTCACATCATAAACCTCAGTCCTGCAATGTAGGAATGATCTTTCTGTGTACTATGCAAAAGTTGTATTATTCAAATGCTGATTTCTATACCAGGGAGAGATTTGAGGACAGGCCAGACTTGGACTTTGGTATGTTATTTTTATGAAGCATTGCCTGTCTCCATCACCTTCTGATTGGTCAATAAAGAGCTGACCAGCAAATGGGCAGAGCGCGCACGCGACCCAGGTAGAGAGAGGAGAAGGGGAGAAGGGCCATGAGAAAGAAGAAAATGTGGCCATGAGGCAAAAGGTCCAGGAGGAGTCATGATGAGCAGGTCACCAAAGGATTTGTCATGAGATTGAGATGAGAGAGCAGCTGTGAGGACACACACGGAGAGTGAGCCAAGGAGAGACTCAAACTGCAAGTAACACAGGGCCTGTGGCAAGGAGGTAAATGGTTTAAAGGGTTAGAATAGCTCAGAGCCTGCCCAGCTTAGGTTTGCAGCTTGTTAGTAAAAATACCAGGTCTCTGTCTATTATTCAGGAACTAAAATGGACATTAAAAACTAAAGAATTGCATTATACTGCTCAAATGCCCCATCCCCTTATATCTGCCCTCTACGATTGCAGTCTTACCTCCCAAAATAAACAAGCACACACACACACACACACACACACACACACACACACACACACACACACACACAAAGGATTGAAAACATCTTGTCATGGAAGCTGTAGTGTGTCACAGTATGTCCCTCTGTCCCCACATCTTCACTTGCAAATGTTCATCGAAATGAGTCATTGGCATTGTTCGAGGTCTCAGGCTTCTGTCACACCATCAATATTGGATCCTCACCGGACTCCTCCCAGTTATCCCTTTACTGCCCTGTGTCATGGAGATCCTGCAGCTTTGGATCAGCAGGACAGGTCCCTGCACACTCCCCATCAGCTCACAGATGATGAGTGGGCCAGCACAAAGCCCTGGATCTGGGCCTGGGTGGTAGCTGAGCTGGACAGCATCTGGCTTTCCCTTATCAGCGCAGCCAGGGCAAGCTCTCCAGCACTGCTCTGGCCACCCAATACCTCCATCAGCAGAAGGCAGTGTCAGCTCTCTTGCTCTCATGCTTACCCACATCTCCAGAGCTAGCTCTACTGTGATAGCCAGTTGAGGCATGGGGCCCACTCTGCAAAGCACTCTTTCTGGGGCAGCTCTTTTCCTCACACCCTCAGGGCTTGCTCACACACAATCAGGGCCAATGCCACTGTGTTGCACACAGTCGCAGTGCAGTGCCTGCTCTCCAAGTGCTAGAGGTTAGCTAGATGACTCTCATGATCTGAGGGTCAGCTCTTCCAAACTACCACAGGGGGTCGGGGGGGGGGAGGGCATCACACTAGACTATGTCACCTCATGACAGAAGAGTGGCAGGGACAGTTCTGCACACATGGCCACAAGGGCCAGTTTAGCGATGCCCCCTCCCCAGGGCCAGGTTTACTGTGCTGCTCTGGTAAGGTATAGGGTCTGGTTTCCTGAGTACTTGAGCCAGTGAGGGGCAGGGCCACCATACCCACTCTCATGACCCCAAGGCCAGCTCTGTCAACCTCGCAACAGATGAATGGCAGGGCCAGCACTCCTGTGCTCTTGCACTCAGGACTGACTCACCTGTGCCCCGAGGACCTACTCTGTCTTGGTGTGGTGACAAGGAGCAGGTCTCTAGGTGTCTACAGTCTGCCCAAATGGCATGGCATCAGGCAGATCTATGGAAGTCTTCCCACCCCTGCACCATATGGAGGGACAGGACTATGGAGGACACTCTTTCCCCACCGGCGCTGCATGGCATGGTGATTCACAGATCTCTGGTGTCTTCCTCTTCTCCTGATGCCAAGCTTACTATTTTTACCAATGATATTCTCTGATCTCTCTCAGAATATTTTATTTGCTAGAGCAGAACGGACCCATTTAAAATTTTAGTTTTGTTTCGGGGTATACATCTGTAGTTTAAAATACCAAAGACTGCTATAAATCACAAGAGTCCATGAGTTCAAGACTAGGTTGGGCAACAGAGTAAGATCATCTAATATATATATACATACATAGATGTATATGTGTACATATATATATATTTTCTATTGCACTCGCGGTAGTCAATATTTTTAAGAGATCTTTTCTTCTTATCACAAATGATTTAATTTAGAAAATTTAATTCAAAATGATTTCAAGTGACACAAGTATTTTTTGCTATTTGTGGTTTTTTTGAAATGAGAGTCTCCCTATGTTGTCCACATTGAGCTTGAACTTCTGATCCTTTGCTAAAACATCTTGAGTAATGGTGTTTACAGAGATGCACTGCTGTGCCTGGATTTGCAGAAATATTATATATTTCCTGTTCTAATATCTGCATTTTGCCAGATGGAAAATTAAGAGGCAGAGTAAGCAGAATTACATTCTGATTTTGTAATAGTCATTTTCCTAAAGTGTCTCTACTAATGTCTACAACATTATTTATTTTTATTATAAATATAATAATATTAAATGAACTGTCACCATGCTATATTTCTAGGTCTTTATGTCTATGAAATTATTTTATTATTATTATTATTAAATGGACAGTCATCATTTTGTGTCTCTAGGTCTTTTCTAAGAATCTCATTATGTGAAATCTATATGTCAGACTTGTATGATCATCCTACTCCACAGACCTGAAATCTGAGCAACTGGCTACAGGGAAACCCAACCAAAACATTAGAGAGCACTAAATTTTAACCACTAGACCACCATGGAAGTCGTCATCCGATCTAGAAAGAAGATGTGTGGTTTGAAGCACAGACAGAATCTAACAGTAACCAAATTCTCTGTCGTTTTTTTTTTCAGTTGTGTCACAATTACAAAAATTAAAAGGTACAATTTTCAAGACAAAAAGTATTAAAACTAATCCGGAAATGTGTTATATAAAGAATACTTCTAGGAATTTATACTTTTATTTAAAAATAAAAATTAAAGGACTAGACCATAAGACAAATGAGTGAATATCTTGTCAGTTTTGAGGCCAGTCAGGAAATACTTTACAAAATATAAATATGAATATACCATGATCTGAACGTTTATGTTTTCCTTAAAATTCCTAGTTGAAACCTAATCATCAGTGCAGTATCATGAAGAGGTGTAGCCTCTGTGAACCTGCCTGCAGGGTACAGCCCTCTTTTCGTTTTTATATGTTTTGGGTATCAGAGTGATAGCAGTTTTATAGGAGTTTGGGAATGCTCTGCTCCTTTCTCTTCCTCCTCCTCCTCCTTCTCCTCCTCCTTTTCTTCTTGACTAGTTAAGAACTGTCGGTAGACATTTGAATGCTCGGTAGAATTCTGCTATGACTCCTTCTGGTCTCACACTTTTTTCTGGAAGGCTTTTTATAGGCCTTTCATTACTATATTAGTTTTTTAATCTCTTCATTTGTTATGGGTCTGTTTAGGGTGTTGCCTTCTTGGTTTAATTATGGTATTTTATCTGCCTCTAGAAAATCATCCATTATTTAGATATTCCAGCTTGATGGAATTCAGGGTTTCAAATATTCCCTTATACTCTTGAATTTCTTTGCTGTCTGTGATAATGTTACCTTGCTCATTTTTGATTCTGTTAATTTAGGTCCTTTCTTTCCTTCTGTCTGTCTGTCTTCCTTTCTTTCCTTCTTTCTGTCTGTCTTCCTTTCTTTCCTTCTGTCTGTCTGTCTTCCTTTCTTTCCTTCTGTCTGTCTGTCTTCCTTTCTTTCCTTCTTTCTGTCTGTCTTCCTTTCTTTCCTTCTTTCTGTCTGTCTTCCTTCCTTTCCTTCTGTCTGTCTGTCTTCCTTTCTTTCCTTCTTTCTGTCTGTCTTCCTTTCTTTCCTTCTTTCTGTCTGTCTTCCTTTCTTTCCTTCTTTCTGTCTGTCTTCCTTTCTTTCCTTCTTTCTGTCTGTCTTCCTTTCTTTCCTTCTTTCTGTCTGTCTTCCTTTCTTTCCTTCTTTCTGTCTGTCTTCCTTTCTTTCCTTCTTTCTGTCTGTCTTCCTTTCTTTCCTTCTTTCTGTCTGTCTTCCTTTCTTTCCTTCTTTCTGTCTGTCTTCCTTTCTTTCCTTCTGTCTGTCTGTCTTCCTTTCTTTCCTTCTTTCTGTCTGTCTTCCTTTCTTTCCTTCTGTCTGTCTGTCTTCCTTTCTTTCCTTCTTTCTGTCTGTCTTCCTTTCTTTCCTTCTTTCTGTCTGTCTTCCTTTCTTTCCTTCTTTCTGTCTGTCTTCCTTTCTTTCCTTCTGTCTGTCTTCCTTTCTTTCCTTCTTTCTGTCTGTCTTCCTTTCTTTCCTTCTTTCTGTCTGTCTTCCTTTCTTTCCTTCTGTCTGTCTTCCTTTCTTTCCTTCTTTCTGTCTGTCTTCCTTTCTTTCCTTCTTTCTGTCTGTCTTCCTTCCTTTCCTTCTGTCTGTCTGTCTTCCTTTCTTTCCTTCTTTCTGTCTGTCTTCCTTTCTTTCCTTCTGTCTGTCTGTCTGTCTTTCTTTCCTTCTTTCTGTCTGTCTTTTATCTGTTAGTTGAGTCAAAGGTCTGTTTTGTTGTTGTTGTTGTTGCTGTTTTTTAGATATTTTTAGATTTTTTATATTGTTTGTATTCTTTGTTTCTATTTTGTTGATTTCTGTTCCAATTTTTATTATTTCTTGACATACACTGAGTTTAAGTTTGGTTTCTTCTTGTTTTCCTGACTTTTTGATTTGTATCATTAAACCATTTGTTTGGGTTCTTTCTGATTTTTTTTTAATGTGAACATTTAGAGCTATAAATTCTTATGAGAATGCTTTCAGTGTTTCCCAGAGGGTTTGCTGTATTCAGTGCTAGTGAAACCAAGGTTATTAGAGGGTAATCCACAACCACTAATTTACTAAACCAACACAGTCCCCAATAACACTATACCTTATACCCACAGATACATATCTGTCCTCACTCCTCATCAAGGAAACTTCTCTTGGCAAGGGATAGAGACCACTACAGAAAACAAAAACCAATCTAAATGCAGAGTTGCAAAGCAAAGTCCTAATCAATACATCTACAGAGCACCCCCACACCTAAAGCAGAGAGAATAATGCAGTAGAGAGCAGACAATTGTGAGAACCAGAGGTCGGGGAGTTTGCTGAGATTATATTTCCTAGTACCATCGGAAGCTACACCTGCAAAATCTCACCAACATGTCTGCCAAATGTGATCAGAACAAGGATGACATCATCAAGCAAATACACCTAACTGAACATCGAAAACCCGATGAGGTCTCCACTCTACAAAAAGAACTACAGGCAACTGAGTAAATCTGGAAATGGAGAGAGGTGAGAAGCTCACAAATTGATTGTTCAGTGCCATATGGTCAACCCTGAAAATGTACATACAAGTAATGGTATATGGACTCAGTGGGTTGTATTTAGGAATATGTATGTGCAAACATATATATATATATATATATATATATATATATGAATATATATATATATACATATATATGCATGCAATAACAATTCTTGAAAATAGAGGCTATGCATTTGAAGGAGAATTAGGTGGGTAACATGGAAGGATTTGGTAGGAGGAAATATACAATATCAAACATAAACAACTGTTGTGGATTTCCCTGGTGCTGTTTATATTTTGCTGCTAATTCCGCTTCCCCAAGAGGGGCTACCTCTGAAGAGGAGTAAATCACACTTAACAGAACACAAAAAGGTAAGGCATAGATACAGATAAAATTTCCTAGATACCTAGGGGAGAAAAAAACCTAACATGAATGAGCAAAGATAATTGATAAGTATGCAAGAACAATTCTAATGCAATATTTCAATCCCTAGTTCATATTGCTTTGGTAAAAATGTAGGCCGATGTATAACACTAAGCTTTCAGTTCCTTGGTGACTACAGCTGAACATCTGGACAATGTAGATGATTGACAGGCCGTGATGAGTCTTAGGTTTTCCAATGCAAGGATAACGTTCAAGTAATGAAAATGCATTAAACTATGGCCTCTTTCTTATAATTACTAATGCTCATTTTCATTGAACATTTAAGTGATTGAGGCACATTAACACTTGATAAGTATTTTCTTGGGCTAGAGCCACATTTAAAACAGAGTTCTTAGATTAGAAATGACAAGTTTATTTAAGAAAATAGGAAATTTCATTTAAGGCCCTATACAATACAAATAATTCAGCAGACCATGTTTACATAGGATGGAACAACTGTGACTCAGGGTCCAAACACTAAGAATTACATATACTTTTATCAAGATCATGCAATTGGAATAAGTTAATTACAGTAATTTTTTCTGTCACATTTCAAGGGGAGTGAGTCAGAGTGGCCACCCTGGGGAAAGGCAGTGTTGTCTTGAACTACAATTCAGAAATAGAGCTCTAAGACAAAAAGTGACAACTCCCCAGAAGAGGTTAGCATGCTTCTATCACAACAAAGAGGGATGGACCTGTCAATTAAAACAAATGCCCACTATATAGCTCAAGAAAGGCATAAGTGTTTTATATTTATACTTTTAAATATTTTTTAAAAATTTAATAGAATATTATTGCCAGGCATTGACATTTCTGTATTCACAAGAAAGCTTTACTGGGGAAAAGTCATGTCCATTTGCACCTAGATTGTCTGTGACTGTACTCACATGGCAATGACAGAGGTGAGTATCTGTAATGGACTATGTGATCCGGTAAACTTAAACCATTGATTATCTAGAACTTTACAGATGTTTGCTGATTATTAATTGAAGTTTCCCGGGAATTGCACACGAGCGGATTATCCGTGGACGAATAGCTGTGGAGTGAAACGACGGGGATTGAGAGAAAAAGAACACACAGAGACATTAGTGCATGGCTATACAAAATCTCTCTTTACTTGGGGGATAAGAGTGACAATATATATGCTGTGGGTGTGACCCTCCTTCCCAGGGTTGCAGAGTCTTTTCAGCACTTTTCAGCAGGCCCTAGGCTCCATGGTTCCTCGAGGAAGTTGACCTCATAAGGTCTGTTGCTCTGCGGGAGGCTGAGGTGTGACAAAAGGCTTGTTCCTGGAGCTCTGCCAGCTCTGCCAGGTGGGGGAAGGTGTGGCTGGAATTCCTCAGCTTGGAATGCCGAGGGGTGGGGAAAGAATGCAGGCAGCTGAATAATGGCTATCAAGCTATACAGCACTTCAATATGACTTCTATATGACTCTCTACATCTCCCCCTTCCTTATTAGTTTAAACAAGTGGATAGTAATCCATCCATGATGGTGGACCTTTACCCAGGGAGTGGGAACAGAGGCCTAATTCCCCTCGTGGAGAACAAATAATTGTTTCCACATTTCATATGGCTCTTGGTGTCTTTTAGAGGGGAAGGGCAGAGCCTTAAATTAGTGGGACATCCCCACAGAGTGTAAGGTGGTCTGAAGACTGACACCAACCCCTATGCAAATCAGGCATGCTCCCCAGGGACTCAGAAAGGATAATTAAATCCTCCCCATGCAATGCTTTGCTGTGCAACTCTCTTGATGCCCATGTCAGCTCGTAAGCAGACATGCATAGATCTGAGTTCTATGTGGCTCCATGAAGGAGATCCACTTGTATAGGCTTTGATGCCAGAGTCAATTAGTTGCCAAATGCCACACAAGTGTCTTTTAACAGACACGCCTGTTTCCAATCAGGTGAGCCTGGATGGAGACTATCTGCTTAAAATATAAGATAAAGAGTTAAGAAAGAAACAATGTTCAGTTGCAAATTAGCTTGTCTCTGGAAGGTCCAAGGTATTCATTTGTAAATTAGCAGCTCTTAAAACACAGAGCTTAGCTTCCCAGTGTGTGTGTGTGTGGGGCGGGGGGGGGGGGGGAAGTGGCTTTGGGAATCAACAGAGACCTGTTACTTCTCAGAAAGAATGGAGACTATATTTGAAATTAACTCAGTTGGCTGATAAAGATTATTAGCCATCTTTATAATTGGAATCCCCAATATTGGATTTATTACTAGAACACTTCATAATTGAGTAAACTGATCACATTAAAGGAAGGAGAAGAGTCATTATAACTCCTATTTTAGATTAATTTTTTTTAAGTCAGTTTTAACAGTCTGCACTGTTCTTTGTCCCACAAGATCTAAAGCTTACAGCAAGGCAGTGTATTTAATCTGGGACACAGGCAAGTAAAGTCACCATTGTCAGGGCACTCAGCAAGTTCACAGGTCGGCATTATTTTCAGCATGTCACGTTCATCACTCTAGCAGCTAGAATGCTTCTGCAGCATTCTGTGGAAAAAAACACAAACATGCCTTCTTCTCCATATTAAATAACTGATCAGGATCATGCCATATGCCAATAAGTGGATCCTTTCATCTCACCTAGCATCTCACTTGTTGGATGCTATACACTCAGCAAGGAGTTCCTTGGCATCCAAATTTTTAAAATTTTCTTAAAAATATAAAGTATAATTTAAATAATATGCACAGGGATACAATTTCCCTCTTTTTTTTTATTTAGAAGATACTGTTTAAAAGTTTTACAATATCTAGTCCTTGAGAATTATATCACATTAAATTGTTAAAAACATATCAAATATTTGATGACTGTAATAAATATCCAGTTCCATTATTTGTTTTAATCTTAGTTGGAACACTAAGAATAGACAATAATATAGGCACTGACTATGTAAGCATTGAAAATAAATGTAGCATCTTTAGTTGCTTTTCCTGTTAAAAGGATAAAATTATTCTCAAGTCATTACCATTTTGATGATGTTTGAATCTTTTTGAAGCAACAAATACTTAAAAAAAATTTAAAGACCCATTGTTAAGAGCAAGGGCCTGTAATAAAATTTTATGAATAATATACACTGAAAGATTCAAAGTCTTAGCTTTTTGTAATAAAGCAGAGACAAAACATTTTTTTTTCACATAAGATAAGGCTATCACCATTTTACAATTATCTGGATCCACAAAGCAAAACTAACCTTTTAAATCTTTAATAATTTTGCAGGCCAAATTTTAATGCCTTCATAAGTTCTACATAGCCTCACTGATCTTTCATAGATCTTAAATTTGAACTGTATTTTAAACCACACCTGGATAAATCTCCAGTGTAAATACCTTCTAATCTGAGCCTATTGTCTAAAGTCAGACCCACACCCACCTGTGTAGGTCCTTAGCCTGCAGCCAGCCAATATGGTAATTTGAGGGCTTCCGTAAAGATTTTATTAAAACCTCACTGAAATCTCCTTTTTAATCTTGAAAAAAATTTTACTTTTACAACTGTATCTAATAAACTTGTGAAAAAGTAGCAACAGGTCTATACTGGTCACAGCTGTTTTTAAACTTTATCACTCTAGAAATTATCTTTGAAAATCATGAGCCTTTAATTAGACTGAAAACTGCAGTTTTTAAACGTAATTTTTAACTTTCTCTTGTAATATTAGAAAATACCTACAACTTTGAAAAGTAAAGCCCAATTTTAAACCATCTATTCCCTTTAAAAACAATGAAAAACACATTACTTTCATACTTTAAAGTTTGTCTGCCAGCTCTCATGTTTGAATGCATGACAGTGTAAAACATTATTTTAAATCTTATCTCTTATAAGACTAATCTCTTAGGATCAGATCCACATAAAACATTACGCCAATCTGGACGTATCTTAGAGACCTGTATTTCCTGGGCTGGGTCATGCCGTGTGTTGCTTAAGATGGCTCCAACCCTGAATTACCAGTTTTAAACTAATTTTTGTTACCAACATTACATCCTTTAAAAAACTTATGAGCCAATATTCTATAGTCAAAACATTTAAACATACTTATATCTTTAATATTGATTAGAAACAAGAATAAAGCAACTACACGAATCTTATAAATTTAAATCAAACACATTTTTTCTTTTTTCTAGCTGTAATTTTAAGAGAAAAAGCACTTTGGACCCAATAACCACAATTATATAGCTTTTTCTAGGATAAATAACCATAAGAGACTGCATTAAGAGATGGACCACCAGCAGATGAAGTTTTTACCACTTTTTCTTTTCAATATGAAACCTAGAACAGCCATTCAAACAACAAGACACAAATTGACACGTGGACAAATTGGTGCACCAAGGACGAACAAAAGACATACACCAAGGACATATAAAGCGAGGAATGATTTCACATCACTGTCACCCCTAGTTGATCTCAGCTTCGGGCTAGGCTGATTCATCTACTGTCATTGTATCCCTTCTTTCTGCCCCTTGCAACTGTAGCCTTTAAAACCTGACATTTTATAGCGCTAAAATTAATACTCTATGTTGCTTACCAGGCCCTGGATACTTAACCTTCATTCCTTTTCCGTGGAGCTCCACCTACAGATAGTGTTCCTCAGTAGTTCACTCCTTTTCCACATCCCATGTTCAAGGCGCCATCTGAAGCTCCCTGGGAATTACACACGAGTGGATTTTCCGTGGATGAATAGCTGTGGAGTGAAACGACGGGGATCGAGAGAAAAAGAACACACAGAGACATTAGTGCATGGCTGTACAAAATCTCTCTTTACTTGGGGGATAAGAGCGACAATATATATATTCTGTGGGCATGACCCTCCCTCCCAGGGTTGCAGAGCCTTTTCAGCACTTCTCAGCAGGCCCTAGGCTCCACGGTTCCTCAAGGAAGTTGACCCCATAGGGTCTGTTGTTCTGCTGGAGGCTGAGGTGTGACAAAAGGCTTGTTCCCAGAGCTCTGCCAGCTCTGCCAGGTGGAATTCCTCAGCTCGGAATGCCAAGGGGTGGGAAAAGAATGCAGGCAGCTGAATAATGGCTATCAAGCTATACAGCACTTCAATATGACTCTCTACACTTAATCTAGGATATAAATGAGCTGTGGTCAGGCAAATTTAATATAAATTATAATCACAAAAGTTCTACAACCACGAGGTTCAGTACTTTATCATCTAGATGAAAGCATGAAAGAGTTCAGGCAAGCTTGGGGCTGGAGGAGCAGAAAGTTCCACTCTTGTTCTGTAGGCCGCTAGGAGAAGACTGGCTTGCAGGCATTCAGTCCAGGATGCCAGTCTTAAGCCCATACCCACAGTAACACACCCACTCGAACAAGGCCACACCTCCTAATAGTGCCACTCCTTGGGCCAAGCATATTCAAACCACCACAGTACCTGTAATATTAGGGAGACACTCAACTCATATAACTTACTTTGACAGAGCTCCATTGTGATACCTGATAGAAGACATCAACAGAATGGAAAGAAAATATAATAAGGTCATAAAAGAATCTAATTGTAATGATTTTTGGAGAACACAAGTCTTCCATGTTAAAAAAAAATGAATAAAGAAAGAAAAATGAGGCTTACAAAACAACCTGCCCTGTAAAAGCAGTTTTCTAGTATCTTAGAATATAAAGAAACTATATACTATGTTTAAAAAGACCTGAGAGATTAAAATTCAGAGAGAGTCATGAAAGTGTAATGCACAGAAGAATGTAAAATAGTTTCCAGCAGTTTTCCCTGAGGTGGGCTTGATACGTGCCTGTTATCATAGTGTCCTAGCCTGGACCACATAGTGAGTTCCAAATGTTCCTGGGATGCATCATGACCCCTAGTTTTAGCAAAAGAAAATACCACTTTCACTACTCTGACTAGGAATCAAGGATGAATTATTCTTATAAATCACTTGAGTTATTTAAACAAAAAAATCCAAAATCAATAAATGATGTAGCTTCAAATATTTCAGAATCCTCCAAACTTTAAAACAAAAAGAAACATTATATAATTGTTAATAAGTATGAGGTGATTAAAAAACAAACAGCAGGACTGGGGATGTTGCTCAGTTGAAAATGTACTTATATAACATGTATAAAGCTCAGGGTTCAATGAATTACAGAATCCCATCACTAGGGAAGTATAGGTAAGAAAGTCAGAAGTTTGAAGTCCATCCCAAGCTTCATAGAGATGTTGAGTCTAGCCTGGGCTACATGGTTGAGACCTTGTATATGCACTATTCACAAAACACCTTTCCTAACTTTAAAATTCTATGTCTTGTGTAGAAGATTATTGATGGTTTCATTGTAATCATAAAAATTTAGAAAACAATGTGGCTTTCAAAGGGGTACAAGTTAAATGTATAACTTGATTATTTAATAGAATATTGAGTGGCTCTTTATACACCATTTTAAATTATTTTATTTTATTTTTGATAATTTCATACATTCACACAAGATATTGTGACAATATTGAACCTCCATTACTCTGTCATGTCCTCTTCTCAGCCCATTTGGACCTTCTTCCTAACTAGTCACCTCCTAACTTTATGGCTTTTTTTCCCCTTTGGTACAGATTTTCTGCATGTTATCACACTTGCAGTTTGTTCATGAGTGCAGAAGCCATGTCATAAAGAAAAGACAGAGTTTTATTGAATGTTGCCCCAGTCATCCCAGCCTCTGGCTTCTATTGTTTTTCTACTTATTTCTCCATGATGTTCCATGGGTATTGAAGGAGGTAAGATGTATCCTGTTTAGGGATGGACACTCAATAGTCACAATACTTTTAGTCCTTTGAGTCTTAATCATTGCTCACTGTAAAAAAAAAGAAAAGAAAAGTTTCTCTGACCAAGGTGAGATCAGTCATCACTATTTATAAGGCAATTAGACTACCTGTCCATTTAGCAATGTATCAGTACTAGATTCTCTCTAAGGCTTCAAGACTGAACCCTAAGCCCCATTCTTCTGCTCTACAATCAGGGAATCATGAAACAGAGATCAAACACCCACTCAGCAAACAAGAGACAAGATTTCTATATCATGAAAGACTGCCAACAATCTAACTCTAATTTCGTATGTCCTATCACAAAAGACAATGATGAATAACCAAAATAATAGATCTTCTCCAAAATTTTCCCCCCTCACAGTAATGTCCTCCAAGAAGAGTAACAATGATTTAAAAGAAACGATAATAAACATGATTAACGAAGTCAAAGAGGGTATCAGTAAATGCAGGGATGAAGTCTGTGAAAAAGCAAACAGTAGAGTGAAATAATGAGAGCAATTCAAGATAGGAAAATAGAACTTAATAAAGAGACAGAGTCCCTGAGGAAAAGCCAAATGAAATAGATTCCCCACTAAGGTCTGTGGTTCCACAGCCATAAGCTTTTGACCAAGCTCATAGGACCAGTAACTATTCACTCCTGTGGTGTGGAACTTAAATCCATCAGAAAGTTGTTGGTGTCTCCAGAACATTCATGCCACTATCGCGGTAGTGAGTATATGTTGCCTATCAACTCTGTATTGTAGCATTTATGGTAAGGAGCTAGGTAAGACTGTTGATTATTTTTCTCCCAAACAGCCTCCCAAGCACCTTCTGACACCATGGATACTATACAGTTGGGAGGAAGCTTCCAGTTCAGTTCCAGCATGATTTCTCTGTGTCTCATATCCAAAGAATATAGTATCTTCAGGGTAAAAATCACACCATCTAGTTCAGATGGGCACCTGTGCACTGAGCTGTTTATGAATTTCAGTACATACACACAAACACATGTGTGCAAATGCATACACACAAATATGTCTTAGTTCCTTTCACATCAGAATAACAAATACCTAACTCTATTTAACCTTTTAAGAAAAGGTATCTTATTTAGTTCATGGTTTCTGAAAGCCAAAGAAAGACAGCTTCCCATGATGGCCTAACTGCATCTTAGTAGGAGCATGTAAGGAAACAAAAGATCACATTCCCCCACAGGATGCTAGAATAGGATTAGGGGTGGAACTACTCTTGAAAATTTCACTCTCAGGTAACATTTCTTCAGGAAACCATTTCCTTCCAAAGGAAGCAGTCCCAATAACCTGCTGTCATAGTTAGGGTTACTATTGCTGTGATGAAATACCATGGCCCAAAAGCAATTTGGGGGGGGGGGGGGCATTTGTTGTTGTTGTTTTGGGTTTTGTTTTTTTGTTTGTTAGGTGGTGGTGGTGAGTTGTTTTGTTTTGTTTTGGGGTTTTTGTTTTCTGGGGTTTTTTGGGGGTTTTTTGTTTGTTTTTGTTTGTTTTTGTTTTTGTTTTGGTTTTTGCTTACACTTGCATATTGCTGTTTATTATTGAAAAAAAGACAGGACAGGAACTCAAAGAGGACAGGAACCTGGAGGCAGGAGCTGATTCACAGACCAAGGAAGCGTGCTGCTTACTGGCTTGCTCCATGACTTGCTTGAATTCTTATAGAATCCAGAATCACCAACCTAAGGACAGCACTACTCACAATAGGTGGGGCCTCCTCCCTCCATCAATCACTAAGAAAATGCCTTACATATTTGCTTCTAGTCAAATCTTATGGAGATATAAATTGAGGTTCCCTCCTCTTAGATGACTTTGGTTTGTGTCAAGTTGACATAAACTATCCAGCACACCCACTAACCTCACCAGGCACTAACTTTAAAGGCTTTCTCAGCTGCCCTATGATGACCCTAGTTACCAAGTCTCCAGTGATGAACTTTCAATGAAACAAAGACTATTCAAACCAGAAAAGCAGCATGAATGACAGCATGTATAGCATGCATATAACATTCAGGTTGCAAAAGAAGAGATAAGTAGGCATTCATTTTATATTTGCATAAGATATTATAAGAATTTTAAAAGAAATAATTTTATCTAGTTGTTCCATGAGCAAGTGGACATCTAGGATAAAGAGATTTTTTTATAATATGAAAATTTTCTTTTATAGTTTTAAAACACACAAAGAAAACATTTGATCATCTAGTCTGAGAAGTCTGTCTCTTTGGTCTTTCATCACATGATGTGTGTGTGTGTGTGTGTGTGTGTGTGTGTGTGTGTGTGTGTGTGTGTGTCCACAAGCACACATGCAGTGGAGAAGGGCTCCTACATGTCTGCTATCTTGAATTCAGTTTCTGGGTCCCATGTGGTAGGTGAGAACATACTCCTGAAAGTGGACCTCTACCTTCCACATGTATGCTACAGCATGTGGTCACACACATGCACACACAATAAATATAATTTGTAAAGATTCATTATTTAAATTTATGTGACCCTGGAGTCTGGGTTTTTTGTTCAATTATATTTTGCTTTATATAATTTTTAACTACTGTATCTAGTTTTTAAATTTTATGACAAATTAACAATAAATCTTTTGCAGAAACCTGGCAGTAGTCAGTTTGTCCTTTATAGCATCAACTTTAGGTACTTGATAATTTCTCACAACACATGTTTTCATTAGGAAGACACATTTTATTGATAATTGTGTCACCTGGGAAAAATAGTCTCTAAATACACATTTATAATAAAAATATGAAAATGCTTTTCTAGACTTAAAGTATGTGTTTTGATTGACACTAATAGTTATTCTTTTATAAAAAATTTTAAAATACAATTTATGAATATGAATAGCATTTGTAATTCTTAGTTAATATCAGCATTTACTCTCTGAGTCTGCGTTAGTATTGCTAAGGCACCTATTCACAGTCAATTACATCATTTAAAGTGCAGATTCATGTGATAGTTGTGCTGGGGTGACAAAGTTAAAAGTTTCTTTAACATGGAAACTCCCCCTGGGCATTTTATATTTTACAGTCCAAACAAGCTGATTCCAACAAGATCTCAGCCATTCTCCAGGGAGTGCTGGAAAGCAGTGGTGTGTGATACAGTTCTGCTTATTTTGATAAATCCCTCCATGAAGAACATGTTTTTCCTGCCTCGCCTGTGGTTGATACCACCAGGGAGCAATTCCACTGTCACTGATGAATGCTAGCTAGGTCAGACCTTGTCAGTGCAAATGAAAGTCTTGTGATTAGCATTCTGTACCTTCTTATTAATGAACCTTCTAATCATGAAATCTGTCTTTACTGTTAATATTCTACTAACTGTTAAATGCCCTTGAAGGCTAGATAGTCTGGAAATAATAGCATTGGCTTTTATATTTGCCCTTTTCTCGGGATCATGCCTTTCACATTTATTTAGGACTACATATGACTCGTAGAATTACAACCAGTCAGCATTATGACTCTTCCAACCTCAGTTGTACAATTCCAAATTGTAAACAAAAGTTACAAGTATGTAAAACAGTTAGAATTAAGAAATTCATTTTGAAATCTTTAGGTTTCTTGAGAAACACTTTGCCAATAAGAAAAAAATTATGTAAGAGTATTTATGGCAGATTTTGTTTGAAAAAAATTAATTGGAAAAAGTAGTAGTGAGAAGTTTGTTTTTAGTCTTCTACTTTTCAATGTAACAGAATTATCTCACTTTCCCTATCTCTTTCATCCTTCCAGTCCCTCCCACCTACCCTCCTTCATACTCTTCTGTTTTATACTAAACATGGAAGAGGAACTTTGAGGCCAATGTTTAATTATAAATTTATTTAATATAACTTTTCACTTAATATACACACTATACATTCAGTTACGCAAGGGTTTATTTACCACTGAACCAGATTAGTTATATATTTCATTAACTCTAAGACAAAAACAATTGCAAAGCACATTACTATTTTGTACATCACTAACAAAGAAACTTATCATCCATTATGACATAGCAAGGCATTAAGGAGGCTACACATAATAAAATGTGGAAACTATTATAAGAATATAGAATGGTACCAATTGGAGGTCAAGATGTTAAAATGTGAAAAACTTCTTTTTAGATATAGGAGCTAGCAATTAAAAGATATGATCCAGCAGCAGAAACAAAGGAAGCCTCCTAGAACCATCTTTCTCAGCTAATATTTTAACTAAGTCAGCTTTCATCAAGACTTGCGTAAAATTGAATAGAACCTAGGTTTACACATCATCTTTCTTTTGATTTTGATTGATATTCATATGCTATAAATAACCTGAACAGTTACAAAAAGAGCTTTGTAAAGAGCTCAGAAATATATTAAAAGTCATCTTATGTGCAACAAAGGAGAATCATAAAAATGTCCCTCATTGAAGAATGGATAAAGAAAATGTGGTACATCTACACAATGGAATACTATTCAGTTATTAAAAACAAAGACATCATGAGTTTCTCAGATAAACGGATGGATCTTGGGAATAGCATCCTGTGTGAGGTATCCTAGTCCCAAAAGGACATAAATGATAAGCGCTCACTTATAAGTGGATATTAGCTTCAATACACAGGATACCCATGCTAAACTCCACAGACTCCAAGAAGCTAAACAGAAGGAAAGCCCAAATGAGGATACCTGAATCTCACTTAGAGGGAGAATAAAATAGTCATAGGAGGCAGATGGAGGGAACTGGGTGGGAGAGGGGATGGGGAAGGAAATGGGGGAGGGTTCAGGATCCGATTTTGGAAGGGACAGGAGAGATTGCCAGATGGTCTTACGAATGAATAGAAATCTGTAACTAGCAGGGATAGGGAGAAGTGGAGCAGAGACTTGATGTGCCAGGGTGGGGAGATACCCATAGGGATCTCCACCCTCTCAGAGCAGGAGGGAGGATATTGTGGGAGGGGTGACTGAGAGTGGGGGCAGCAATTAGGATGTAAAGTGAATAAATAAGAAAAAAGAATCTAGTGACCCACACGAAGGCCAGAAAAGAAAATGGGGGAGGGGGAACAGCAAAAACCTAATTGCAGACTTAAGTATATTAAGAATTCAACAGGTGGGAAATCATGCCTGGCACTAGGAATCTCGTCAGTTCTTAGGGCTAGTGAGGTCCTGGGTCTTGAAAATATCAAGAAGAAAGAAGACAAAATTGGGGATACTTTGGTCCTTCTTAGAAGGGGGATCAAAATACCCATGACTCACGGCCAAACAATGGACTGAGTACAGGGTCCCCAATGGAGGAGCTAGAGAAAGGACCCAAGGAGCTGAAGATGTTTACAGCCCCATAGGAGGAACAATACCAACCAGTACTCAAGAGCCCCCAGGGACTAAACTACCAACTAAAGAGTACACATGGAGGGACCTATGGCTCCAGCTTCATAAGTAGCAGAGGATGGCCTTTTCAGACATCAATGAGAGGAGAGGTCTTTGATCTTGTGAAGGCTCAATGCCCCAGTGTAGGGGAATGCCAGGTCAGGAAAGGGGGGGGGTTGGTGAGCAGGGGGAGGGAGGAAGGAATGGGGGTTTTTGGAGGGGAAATGAGGAAAGGGGATAACATTTGAAATATAAATAAAGCAAATATCTAATAAAAATGAAATTAGAAAAAGAAAATGTCTACTACTGCCCATTTCTAAATAGCACTAAATACATACTCTGGAAAATTTCCCACATTAGTACTCAAAACTCAGTAATAGTATGAAAATTAGAAATGTGAAAAAAATAAGCAGACATCAGTGAAACTGAGAATAGAAATTTGATGACAAGATCTAAAGTTTTCAAATGATAAAGTTTTCAAATAAGTTGTTAAACCTCTTCCAATATCTCAAGCACAAAAAGAAAGACACCAAATATGAATGCTAGAAAGGGAAGGAGAGCTGTAACCAGAGACCCCAAAGGTAATAAAGAGAAGAATGTAATCAACTCCACCGGCAAATTCATTAACATAGATCAAGTAGTCCATTTCTTTATGTACAGAAATCATAAACTCACACAAACAATACTGAATAATCAGAATATACCTTGCTGTGGTTTGAATCTTGTTGAACACATATTGAACACACATTAAAGCATTTGCCTCTCTTGCTATTTGATGCTTCACTTTGCTTCTGGCTTTTGTTAGCATGAAGAGCACTACTGAATGGAGCCCTCCAGAACCACAAGCCCTTTTAGTTTTTATTATATACTATATCACTTTATTTGTATTTTATTGTATTTCACTTTAATAACACAAATATGACAAGAAAATTGTCATTAATATGTAATTAAGAAAAGATGTTTACTGTCTGATAAAGAGGTGTGTGTGTGTGTGTGTGTGTGTGTGTGTGTGTGTAAAGATTCTGTCCATTCATTTCTTCCTAAACATACTTCTCAGAATAATATCACTTGCCTTTATTGTTAAAAATCTTGTGTTTTGTAAAAGTGAGTTTCCTAGAGTTCAGAAGGTGTGTTTGACACATACATGATCATTGAATTAAACAATTTAGTCCCAGTGTCCAATGTGAGTCTGTTGCAAAGAAGGTACACAATAAATATTTACACAATAATTGTTGGCTAAAAGAGACATTGAATCAAGGAATGACTTATTAAGAGTAAATAATATCTAGAACTCACAAATGATAGACGAAAAGTTATAGTGTAATAGATGATGGAAGGCAGAGTTCTATATTTGGATTACATTCAGTTTAATTGTTAACATATTCCACTTTCTGGAAAAGTTCTTGGATTATATCAATTTGAGAAAAAGTGGTCATAGTGTGCTAGTCGGTTTCAAACTCCATTTTCTACTTATTTCTTACTCTTCTTCACAAGTCTCTCTGAAACTTAGGTACTCACAACAATCATTTAAGATTTGGTGTTCTAAACCACCTCCAATGATTTAACTGACTCAAGCCTCCACTGTACTCAGTGGGTGATTTATCTGGGCACTGTCAACCTAGCACAATCCGGCTCATATGACTAATATTTGGCAGCCTATCCACTAAGCCACGTGGATAGCCAGACCCTGTGTCTGCCCTCATCCATCAAGTTAGACATGAACTCTGTTAAAAGATAACCCGAGGATTACAAAGCCTGTATGACAAACCACTCTGTATGAGCCTTTTATAAGTAACTGTGGTCCTACTTGATGGTCAAGTCTAATTATCCTTTTGGAATGTTGACTTTTCCCATTTCTACATTGCCACTTAGAGAATTCAAACTGCTCAAGTAGCTTAATTACAGAGACCTGAGTGGAAGTATTTCTTCTTTAAAACAAGGTCTGTAAAACATAACTCTGTATCAGAATTGTAGGGACAGAAAGCTCACACTCCCTCATGGGTCCCTATTTCCCCATTAGGGACATAGTAGTGTATGTTATTATTGATTTAAAATATGTACTGTGTTTTGGAAAAGTGTGTACTAAACATATCTGAGCTAGTTCCTCAGATACAACTTCAACAGAGTCTTTTCTTCAGTTAATTCTAAACCTACTCGGGCATATAAAACAGGAAATCACTAGATTTCTGAAGCAGTAACCTAATTCTGTACCACAGAAGGAAGAATTGAACACAAGTATTAGTCACCAACATTTCTGCTGATTTTCTCATAGAATATTTTAATGTTATTCCCTAATTTTGTGAGATTGGACACCTAAGACCAAGAGTAGCTTGACTGGCTTTGAGAGATGAGATCCCATGTTCCTGTGACTGTAAATAATTTTCCTCTCTGCCCTCATGGTCTCTCCATGCTAACAACCACTGTACTGTTTACTGAACTGGCTGATGAAAAGAAAGGACCAAGAATGTAACAAGTCAAACTCTCGGTTCAGTGCCTCTTCAGCAGTGGATACTTGAAGGTGGCCATTGAGAAATATGATACTTATCATTTGTGGTCTAAAAATTTACAACACACTTAGCAGCTTGAAACACCAAATATCGTTTTATACTATTATATCAGCAGCAGAACAGAAATAGGTTCTTATTGATCGGTTTCACTCAGGAGTTGGGCATCAAGGGAAGAAGCCTCAGTCTAGAACCTGAGGGGGTCCTTTTCAAGTTCCTTGGGATAGCTTCCATCTATCATAGCATGGGTTAGTTCAGTATTCCATGAGTATGCTCATGAAAACAAGGTGTGTTCCCCAAAGAAAGTTAAATAAACAAGAACAGGAAGCCACAGTGCTGTTTACAAGTGAATCCCCAGAGGTGCACATCACTGTCTTTTTTCCTATTATTTTCATGAGTATTAGGCAGAGGCTTCAGCTTTGTTTTTTGAAGAGGACTGAATCAAAGAACTATTGGAACTGAGGAATGCTTCAAGAAGGAGAAATGGTTTGCCCCAAGGTTGGCTAACTAATAACAACAAGTGATGGCTCTGAGATTGCATACGTATAGGTAATATTATATAGGCTGATAGGCTGATCAGGATGTATTTAATTTTATATATACATTTATATATATACATATATATATATATATATATATATATATTACATATATCACCAATTAAAAGAAGCCATGTTTTTTTTTTAAAGAGAACAGAGGGGAATGGAATCAAAAAGATGGAGGCTTTGTAATTAAATCGTAATTCCAAAAAAGAAAAATATGAAAGGCAAATATGAAATCATATCTTTAAACACACACACAGTTGATACAATGAGTGGCATAGATATCTTCAGGCTGTGTGCTGGCTCTATAGTTGTATTCATATATTTCCATTCTGTCTCCCTTATGCTGGCCACTTGGGTACCTCTGAGAAGAAAGAGGAGGAGGAAGAGGAGGAGGAAGAGGAAGAGGAGGAGGACAAGAGTAGTCTTGGCAACCTCTGGAGGTAAGTAGGAGATAATTGAAAGGTCATATACCCAGGAAAAGTAGAAGCTTGGAAGATTCCTGAGAGCTCCTACCAACAATATAGATAAAATAAACTTTTGCTAGAGGTAGAGACTGTGACCAGAAACTGCAGAGAGCAAGATGATCTATTGTGGGCCTGCCTGCAAGCAGACCTGCCTTAAATTAAATAGCAAAACGATGGAGGAAAAGGAGGAGGATAAAGAGAAGGAGAATTGGAGACAAAGTTGAATGGCAGAGCACTTGCCTGACAGGCACTAGGCTCAATCCCAAAGGCCCTTTCCATTGGTTCATCGGGTCCTTGTCTATGTTCATTCCTTGTTGCTGCTGTTACAAACTATTGTAAACCGTGACTTAAAACAATATTTTAAAAATATTCTCACACACACTTGGAAGATACACTCCAAAATTGTCTTGAAGGACTGAAACGAAAATGTTGGTGGGACTATATTCCTTCTGAGTCTCTAGGGTAAACACGCTGATGTATACACACCCACTAGGCCTTGGCATTCCTTGGCCCAGGCTTCCATCACTGAAGCTCAGCTTGTCTTGCCAAGGCTCCCTTTGACACTGATCCTCCAAAATCTCCATTTTGAAAACTACTATGATTCCCGGGGGTCACCCAGATAATCCAAGGCCTCAAAAGAGTATTTGACATGAAGGCTGTCTAATCTTAGGTTCTAGAGACTAGGAGAAGGTCAACTTTGGGACTATTATGACATTGTGCTACATATAGCACCTACTATTATCATATCTGACATACATTGCTTTCCAATGTTTCTGGCCCTCTGAGTAACATGTTCCCAAATTTTCACTCTCCATCACGGACACTTGAGTCTTGTGGTGTCCCCCGTGCTTCCCTCTGACCTTTTAGTCAATTCTTTCCTCTAGACATCAATGGCTCTGCTTCTCTCTAGCTTACTCTGGATCAGTACTTTGTCCTTGAAACTAATGCCAATCCATCAGCAGGTTTCACCATTTCCAAAAGTTCTTTTTAGGCTGTTGAATACTAGAATGCTTTAACAGTGTGCTCTGTCCAACTTTGCAATACATCTTGCTTTGATTCCAGCCTCCTTGGAATTTAGTCCCTTGCCTACTCTCTGGGCAAAGGATCAATAGGATACCATCTAAAGGGAGTCTGGCAGCAGACAAATGACAGCTGTGCTTTTCCAATGTTAGATGTGCTTCTTGAAAAGTATCAAAACCAAGATGAAGATGAGGTAGTACTGTCCAACGTTTGTGGAGTAACCATCTCATCTGATATAGAGTCTTATAAATACTTACTGAAATTGTATGTATTTATTTAAACTCTGCTGTTGATCAATACCACCAGCCCCATAAATTTTAGTGTTTAAGGGTATTCTTCGGCCTATCATTCAAGAAACATCACACATTGAATAAAGCATTCCTCATGTTTCGTACTTTGGTTTGTCATGCTGTATTTTTGTTAGTTTGTGTACATTTTTAAAATGCTCTGTAGGGTATCATGCCTGAGGACCTGCTGAGTGACTTTCACACATGCTCCTGTTATGTATATGGGATCCTGCTTCTGTGTGAAATGCTCGGGCCACTCCCTTCTTCATCCTTACTTTTACCATTCTTAACTAAAATTGTTTTCTTATTCATGTCATCCAGTGGCAGGTGCTGCAGTGCTGGAGCTGGGCTCCCCATGGATCTTTGTAATTTATTCAGGTCCTGCATTTGAGATGACACAGGATTCATTAGTTATGAGAATCTGGCTATAGATACACAGGACAGCTGATCAGGGATAGCTCATCTTCCATAGTTTATTTCATCCATACATTATTTTGCCTCCAGTTTTCCTTTCTACTTAAGTACTGTTAGTACTTTGCCCTTTCTGCTTTCTGGATCTGAAGATTCTCCTTTGCTGCTTCAAACTGTTTAGAAGAGGAACAGTGAAGATTGGCAGGTGATGTGGGCAGAAGAGTGGAGTAGGGGCTTTCTTTTCTCTTTCTTTTGAGGGCAAGTTCACATGTGGGCTGCTCAGAGGAAGGGGTGGAGGAAGGGAGGATGGTAGACGATGATGGGAGCCAAAGACCTTTCTCTTTTTTGAGGAGAGACTGGACTGATGAACATTCAGAACTCTTTTTTTATTATTATTATTTTCTATATTTTTTATTTACATTCCAAATGATTTCCCCTTTCCCATTTCCTCCCTCCCTGAAAGTTCCATAAGCCTCCTTCCCTCCCTCTGTTCCCCATTCAACCCCCTCTCGCTTCTCTGTCCTGGTATTCCCCTACATACAGTCTTTCCAGGACAAGGGGGCTCTCCTTCTATCTTGGAAATCTATTGGTATATGAATTGCGTCTTGGGTATTCCGAGATTCTGGGTTAATATCCCCTTATCAGTGACTGCATACCATGTGTGTTCTTTTGTGATTGGGTTACCTCACTAAGGATGATATTTTCCAGTTCTGACCATTTGCCTAAGAATTTCGTGAATTATTGTTTTTAATTGCAGAGTAGTATTCCATTGTGTTAATATACCACATCTTCTGAATCTATTTCTCCGTTGAGGGACATCTGGGTTCTTTCCAGCTTCTTGCTATTATAAATAAGGCTGCTATGAATATAGTGGAGCATGTGTCCTTATTGCATGCAGGTAAAGCCTCTGGGTATATGCCCAGGAGTGGTACAGCAGGATCCTCCGGGAGCATTCAGAACTCTTAAGCACTTCTCATATACTACAACTGTGTCACCCTGTGCACAAGAGCATCAAGCCTACTCAATGAATTTGCTCTAGACCTGAGAAATATTTGGATATTTTCAGCAGTTGTACCTGGTAATCAGACCTAATATTCACTTTATAGTTACCAGTTCACAGAGATTAGGGAGATCATATATGTGTGATGTTAAATTTTAAACAAAAAAAAATGTATTTCAGAAAAATACTGACTCTGAGTTACTTACCTGCTAGCATGGAGGTGGAGTGACTGCCTTTTATCTCATAAAAGCCACTAAGAAAGTTAAATACTGAAATTGGTAAATTAAAACTGTTAGATTAAAAAATCTGATTTTACCTAAAAAATTTTCCTTAAAAATTTAGGTAGGAGTATTCTGTCAAAACCCTTTCTTATGTTTTGTAAATGACTAAAACAACTATTAGACTAGTTTTAGTGAGTTTTATGATTTAAAAAAAAAGTAAAGTAGAAATTCCACATAGTTACTCAGTATTTGAGAGGATACCTGAAATGCTTTTGTGAAGAAGCTATCAGATTTCTTTTTTTTTTCTTGGTACTAGAATCAGCTCTAAATTCTTGATAATGTTATATTTTATAGTAGGTGCTGTCTATCGTAGAAAGAAAAAATCTATTCATAGCTGTGAATATTTACTTGGTAATAGTAGATAAGCATTGACCTTTTTATTGTCCTCTGTTAATCTTCTAAATATGCTGTGGCATATTTTACTTTAAGAAGAGAATAACACAGTGCCCACCTGTTAATCTGGACTGCTAAAGTAGTACACATTTAATTCGCACAGGTCTGGAAGCTGGAAGTTCATGAGCAAGTTTCCAGAGGGGCAGAGTTCTTGATGAGGTATGCCCCTTGGGTGATAATTTTGTTGCTGTTGTGTCTTTGTAGGTGTTTTTAGATAGGGTAGCCTAGGTTATAATGAAACTTACTATATGTCAGAACACGGTCGAAAAGAATGATGCCCAGTGCCTTGGAGACCTGTGAGAGAGGCTCCCGGAAAAAGGGTAGGAAGCCTTCTACTTCAGATGTGTTTTTTTCCTCCTGGGTTGTTCTTGGAAATGATTTCATGCCTGCTATAACAAACATTTACATTCAATTTACGAGACAGGTTTCTTCTTGTTGGATGTCAGAAGCCAACCTGGTCAGTGTAGCCTGAATCTGTATATGGCCTTCTGCCTTGCTTTCATGATCTCTCTGATATAATCTATAGTACATGCCAGGAAAATGGGTTTAAATTGGTCAGTCCTTAGAAGGTAATGGGAAAGGGGTGTTCTGTTAGTATTTACTATGTACTAATGATGTTTATTTATATGTTTTTCTGAACTCATAGAACCTTAGTTGTATTGTTGTTCTCTTTGTGACTTTTGTATATGAAAGTACACTGAAACTGATGTAAATCTGTCTACAGCATTAGACCGTCCATCCTATTTTTGCAGACACAGCAAAAGTCGACAACTGTGTAATCCAGCCCAGTCTGAAACTCGTGACAATCATTCTTCCTCAGTTTTGAAGTATTTGAATTATGGGCCCATATTGCTATACACTGCTTTCATAACAACACTAATCTCATCACAGAGATTCCATAGTCATGGCCTTATCTAAAATTATTTTACCTTCCACAAACCTCATCTTACAATACTATCCCATTGGGGGCTAAAATATCACCATATGGATTTAAGGGTGGGAAAAAAAACTCATCCAAAATTGTAGTTTTCTCTTGACAAAAGATGAAATATAATCTGGACTGAATTAAGGCATTTTAATAATTGATGTTTGATAGTTGACCATACTACCCAGGTTATCATTTCTTACAGAACAACTTTTAAAATTAATTTTGAGCTATAGATGCAAATAACCCTTAAAGAAATTATTGTGCAAAAATGAGAAAGCATATTGTTTATTTTAAAACATTAAAATTAAAGATATTTTATGATCTCATGGCAGAATCACTTCCATTGAAGACCGGCTATGGTAAGGGTGCTGGCGAAGTTAAAGCAAGGGAAAATAGTCTTTGAAACCTTACTGGGGTCTGTTGTTAGAAGTAGATTCAGCTGCATGTAACATCAAATAAAACGCAAAGACACTCCCCAAAACAAAACCAAACAAAAAATTAAAAGCACAAAGCCCCACAAAAGAAAACCCCTTTTTAGATGATTAGGGTGGCAGAAATTCTTTCCCATCTTGCTTTGTCATTCTGTCTTCCTGTGCTGAGCACCAAAATGGCAGCTAAGCCCCAGCTGCTCTCCATCCTCTTCTGAAGGGCAATAACAAAGGATGATTTGAAGCAAGCTCTGAAGGGGCACAGACCATATTTTTAAGAAGATTTCCTGGGCTGCCCACATGACATTTACAGTGGACGTTTTACTGCCAGCTTGATTATGTGGTCATGCACAACTGAGATGGCGAAATTACTGTTTGACTTTTCATGACAGGTTGCCATAATAATATTAGTCTTCAAAGTAAGAAGGATGGAGTGTAGGCCAAAGGTTATATGAGTCATGAAAAAGAATATAAAGCTAGCTCCTTCTTCTAATTTCAACTTTATCCTAGTTTATGTTGTGTTAATTCTATTTTGCGGTGGGTGTGCGAATTTATTTCTCTGAGTGCTGAAGCAGCAAGAGCCATCTTTGCATTCAGAAAAAGGAAAAAAAAACAACCCGTGTTATTCTTTTGAAGAAGTGACTGAAAGATTGTTTTAATGCTGTCGACCATTAGTGGACTCGAAATTAGCCATGAGGAGAAAAAGAACACATGCTTCATAGAGACCCGCATAGGAAAAGAGATTTTAAAATGTTCATTCTTAGTGACAGGGTTTTGTAGCCTGAAATTTCCTTCATTTTTTTTCCTTCTGCTTAGAGCTATATGCAAGGATTTTTTTACAGTGTTGTATAATAGGTAAGTTGTATTATTACAATATACAGTATTTTTTAATACTACTTTTCTTTTTGCTGAGGAAGAATCAAACAAAAAATGATGAGTTAATAATGATCTACTACTAGATGACTTCTTTATTTACAGGGGTTTTTATCAGCTTAGGTCAAGCAAAAAATGCACACACACACACACACACACGTATACTATTTTGAAGGGTTATCATTGGGAGACTAATTCACAATTGAAAGTGCCTACCTCCTATATTTAAAATAAACATTAAAATTTTCATTTGAGCAGCAGTGGTGGACATCAAGTGTGTTAACACACTTGTTAAATGCTGATGAAGTCTGGGCCCTGGGCCACGTCACATAAATTGAGCCCTGGTGGCACTGATATGGACTTGGAAAATCACTTCGAATTTTTTATTATCCATCTGTGAAATGGAGAACACGGTACCTACTCTGTAAGACTGTGGTGAGGAGCAAGCAAATAACTGGAAAGTTAAGAAGCATATAACAGCTAATAGCCAGTGCTCAATAAATACTATTAGCAAAATTCATACTTTGTGCATGTAATTGTATTGGGAAATACAATAAAGCAATTCATGCTATCACTGGCAAGGCACTGGCCTGTTCTCATCTCGTGGTGACTCTCTGACCTGGAGCTCTGAAATCTCTCCACCCAGTTTGCTAAGTTCTTAATGGTGGGTCATCAGCTCCACACTTCCAAATTCCCATGGTCTTTTGGGGTGCACTTCTTGCAAACCCACCCTTTGCTGCTGTACCTTTCTCTCTGGAACCCAGTTGAGTCGCCATGTAAAGGAAAATACCAGACAAACTTAGTTCAGAATTGCTGGGCACAGCAACAAGCATCCTAATATGTAAACTATACTAAAGTTAACTCCTCCAGTGGTGAATCCTGGCTGATCTGCCATCTAATCCAGGGGCCTCTTGTTAGCTACATATTGTCCTCTAACCTCTCTTGGACCAAAAGCAAGTATCTGACTCCTACCTTCCCCTTCCTCTTTCTCTTACCCTGAAGTCCCCTCTACTCCTCACCCAGTGATTAGTCCCTAGAAATCTTTATTCATTAGGGGAAGATTCACAGGTAGTCACCTGAGTATGTGATTCACTTCTCCACCCAGGCAGCCCTTCTTGGGGAAGTGGAATTAGCATCAAAATACAAACAGCACCAGGGCAATCCACAGCTAGTAATTATCTCAATACTATTTTAGGTATATAATAAAAGTAAACATTTCAATTATATGTGCTGATTAGCTTTATGTTTATTACATTTGCATTTACTACTGGACTACATATTATTGGTGTAATAACTCAAAATTTATCTATATCTTATACAGACTTTAAAAAATATTCCTATCAAAACTTCATAGTATTATAGGTGAGATTATACCAATATCATGAATATTTTATATGCATTTTATAGTATTGACACTGAAATTTCTGAACATGGCATTCAAAAAAATAACAAAAGAATAACAATTACATTTAGTTCATAAATCACTTTATCCTAAATAAATCATGAGTTTTTTTATATAGTAAAGCCTAATTTCCAAGTTGTATATTTTAATGTATATAAAGGCATGTGAAATCTGCTCAGTATTCTTGATTCATGTTTTAGAAATAATCAGTTCTCTGATATTATTTAAGTTTGCTCATTACAATAACTATGGAAATGTTGATATGCTGGCAAATTGCACCCTCCAGTGGAAATAATGTTTATCCATAAAAATGAAATGTATTTCTACACTGCAGCTTTAACATACTCAACTAACTGTCCTTCTGCCTAAATTTAAAAAGAGAATATATCTTTTTTATAACTTGAAAGAATGTATTCCTATCTACACTTACATACTTTTGTGGATCACAGGAATTGGCTATGGGTTTCAAACTGTACTGTGTTGATAAGATGTTAAATGTTTGAAAGGTAAGAGTGTCAATTTTTTTTAAAGAAAAGTGTAAGATAAATTGGATACACCACACATTTTGAACATTTTTAATAGAGTATAATTTTTCATAGATTAAAATTGAATTATAAGGGATTTTCATTGTAAATCAAATTCTTATAAGAATTTTATAATAATTATAAGAAATAATTATACATATATTTCTGTGCTCATTAAACAGACCCCCAATGATATACTCAATTATCAATTTAATGTGATCTTATGTTAGTGAGATCATTCATACCTTTATCAAGATATCTGGGTCTGTTTTACCTTTCATTGATATTCTTGGAGCAAAGAGTTCAGTTGGGAGAATTTGCAGTTCATCAATATTAAAAAAAATGTTAATGGTCAATAAAAACTGAAGCACATATTTCTCTCATAGAGCGAAGGGTAGATGATCAAGAAAAAGAACATGATACTCTCTGTGTCTCTCTGTGTGCTCTGATAAATGTACTTATCTCTCCTCCACAAACTATTTTATAGTAATAAAACCAGGTTCAGGCAGGCTATTTGGGTTTTTGTTTTATTTGTTTGATTTTTTTTTTTTAACTAATGTTCTTCCAATGACACAAAAAATTTGATATGGACAGGAAGCATGAATGCATTAGTAACCATCCAGAACAAAAGAACATTGTTTAAATCTGTATAGGAAAACATTACATTTAGTTTACCAATTGGTTATGCAATACCAAGTGGACAGGTCTGAAATCATATACACAGACATAACACTAATCAGATTAAGCAGGTTGTATTTACATATTTAACCGTGTGTGTGTGTGTGTGTGTGTGTGTGTGTGTGTGTGTGTAACAGTAACAATTAAAGAAAAAAAAAACAGACTATGTGCAAGGAGGGGACAAATTGGAGGGAGGAAAAGGAAAGACAGAAATGATGTAAATATATTCTAATTAAAATTATAATAGATGTTGATTACTATTCATACCATTCTAAATTTTCCAATAAGAACTGGAATACTATCAATAGCTCCTTTCTTGCCAATCTAGTTTGAGAAATGTAAACTTAAACTGACACTAACAGGACACAAAGAGGCATAATGAAGTATTCACCCACAGTATTCTATGCTAATTTTATAATCCACGTGGGTACCTGCAAATATGAGTGCAAGTGCCTTGGAGGCCAGAAGAGGTTACTGGACCTGATGTTGCTGGATTTATATGGAGGTGTGAGTCATCTTACACTGTTTCTGGGAACTGAAGTCTGGTCCTCTGGAAGAGCAGCCACTGCTGTGAGCCACCTTTTCAGTCCCAATCTGTCCCCTTTTCAGTCCCCATTTCTGATGAGTGAGTAATATCATAGATCTCAGGCATAGATGGAAATCAATCTCTTGGAAATTGTTCCCTTTTTTAAAATTTTGTATTTATTACTAGTTGTGCTGGATAGTTTTACGTCAACTTGACATAAACTAAAGGGAACCTCAATTAAGAAAATGCCTCCATAAAACCAGGCTATAAGCAAGCCTGTAAGGTATTTGCTTAATGCCTTACATTAAGTGATGTAAGGAAGGGCACAGCCCATTTAAGGGTGGTGGCACTCCTGGGCTGGTGGTTCTGGGTTCTATAAGAAAGCAGGCAGAGCAAGTCATAGGGAGAAAGCCAGTAAGCAGCACCCCTCCATGGCCTCTGCATCAACTCCTGTCTCTATGTTCCTGCCCTATTTGAGTTCCTGTCCTGGCTTCCTTCAATGATGGACAATAATGTGGAAGTGTAAGCCCAATAATTTCTTTCCTCCCCAATGTGGTTTTACTCATGGTATTTTACCACAGCTATAGAAATCCAAAGACACTAGAGTGTATGTGTGCACATGTGTGCCCATGCTGTGTATTGTAAGGGGGGTGGGTGCCATGGCCTGCAGGTAGAGGTCAGAAGACATCTTTTTGAAGTTGGTCTCTCCTTCCATCTTTATGTGTATTCCAGGTATTTAACTCAGGTCACGAGACTCACAGCAAGTTCCTTAATACAATCTCATCCCCCTCCCCAGACTAAAACTGATTCTTGTTTGCCTTTCCTCTCTCTTCCAAATGCCCTCCAAAAGTATCTATCATGTTTCCCCTACTTCAGGAATTACTTTTGCATACCTTGCTCACTTCAGGAAAAAAAAAAAGGTAAATGTTGTAGTCTAGGTAGGCTGGTTTTTATTTGCATCCTTGGCATCTATTTTAGAAAACTTAGTGACCTCCCCCTCATAGAGAATTAGGATAAGGAAGAACTCTTTATCTCAGATGATCACTTTCCAGACTGTTTTCCAGTCTTGACAAAGTAGAAGTAAATCCTCTTATAAACAGGCAGACATAATAATTAACATTCACCTTTCCTTCCTAGTGCTCTTACAACCTATGGCCTAATTCGTGTAGTGTAGCACCCTGTTGCCTCTCCTTGCCTAGCATAAGCAGTCACTCAGCCATCAGGGGGGACTTGCTCTTACTTTCACCTCAGTTAAATGACTTCTTCCTGATTCAGGGTTTTCATGTCTCCAGCTCTATGTTTTATTTTTCCTTCTGAGTTTTTAATCTTTCTTCTTGGATTTATATCACTTGTTTACATACCTAATTTACTTAGTTTTTAGTTTCTTTTCCCCTGTTTTAAAAGTGTAACCCCCGTCGCATATATTTTTATCTCTGACCTATGTTTTGGTTTTAATGAGAAATGTTTTCCACAGGCTCATGTGTTGAACACTTCATCCCCAGCTGGTGATGCTGTTTTGGAAGACTGTGGAGACTTTAGAAGGGGATTTGAATGGAGGAAGAAAGTCATCAGAAAGTTGCTCCTGGAAGTTATTCCTAACCCTCCCATTCTTCTTGCCATGACTCCTTTTAGGAGCAAGGTATCTCCTGCCCCAGCCATGGTCTGCCCCACTGCAGCCTGAGAATAGTCATGAAAATGCTTGTTTATAACAGAGGAGCCAAAAATATCTGGAAGTGAATAAAATAAACCCCTACACTCTTCCACTTCCAGAGAAAAATTTGATATAACTTCTGTGGTCTACTCAGTGGGTTGTTTTCTACACTAGTGACTGTATCGCATGCCATATGGAGGCACAAGTTAGTGTCTCACAGCTATCCAACCACGGTAAACTACAAGCTGGTTCAGTAATCTCAGAACAAAGGGAAGTTAACTTAAATAGTTGCTTGTAGACTTGGCCTGGGTTGACAACTAGCAAATCAAGGCAATATCAAAAATGATTGAAGACTGATGACCATGATGGATGACTGACTTTTGTGGATAAACAGTGGTGGCCATTTATGCAATTGTGCCAAGAAAATATGAGAAAATGTGTGAAGCATTTGAGTGACAACTGGTTCATCCTTTGTACACTCAGAAAATTGATGAATCTTATTAAAGATTACCTCATTGTTTGTCCAATTCCTGCCGTACTTTTTTTGTGTGTGTTTTAATTATTTATTTATATACATTCTGTTTTTTTATTAGATATATTCTTTATTTACATTTCAAATGATTTCCCCTTAAAGGCCACCATATTATGCTGCTTATTGGTATCCCTCTCTGGAATCTCTCTCACTGCTGTAATCTTTAATTTTCTACAATAATTCCACTTTTGCTTTGCTTTCTGATTTATCTATTTGCATTATTTATTTCTCACTGATACAAGAGAGTGAATCCAGAAGCCCCTGGCTCAGTGTAACTTTGGTGACCAATGATCTTCTGGCACCTTAGTTCCCTGAGTTAAGCCCATCGGAGCTGAGAGAGGCTCCATTGCTCACATACATACATACATACATACATACATACATACATGCATACATACATACATACATGCATACATACATACATATGCACACACACACACACACACACACACACTCACTGTACACACTGTAGTTGTTTGACTATGCCTAGCCCATGGGAAGTGTTACTATTAGGAGGCGTGACCATGTTGAAGGAAATGTGTCACTGTGTAGGCAAGCTTTGAGGGCTCCTAGTGCTCAAGCTCTTCCCAGTGTGTCATCTAGCTGCCTTCAGATCAAGATGTAGACCTCTCAGCTCCTTCTCCAGCACCACACCTGCATGCATGCTGCGATGCTTCTCACCATGATGACAATGGACTAAACCTCTGAAACTGTAGGCCAGTCCCAGTTAAATGTCATCCTTTATAAGAGTTGACTTGGTCATGGTGTCTCTTCATGACAATGATAACCCAACACACACACACACACACACACACACACACACACACACACACACACACACACGGTGGGGGGTCTGGCACAGTCACAACCACTGGAAATGGTGAGTCTTGAAGCCAGCACAGCTGCTTGACATAGTTCAAGCAAAGCTGTGCAGATTGCTACAATCGCTGTCCTCTTATCTCTAACTCTTGGGTTTTGGTCTTCCTCTCTTGCATTATTCGGGACTTAGTTCATCATGATTCAGTTTATGTCTTTTCTTGAGAAAAATATGTCTGATTCTTTTTAGGAAAATTCTAAAATTAATTTTATCTGGCTATTATTTGGAAGTCTTCTTTATACCCTGAGGATGATTAAGCACAGATAAGTACCTAGCTAGATGAGGCCAATACTCCAGGATCTGTTTGAGGTATCTGCCCCTGAGCTAACTCAAACAGCATAATTGGTACAGAGTAAATGGCCAAAAGAATAGGTTACAGATTTAAGGTCTCTTTTTATTAAAGGCTTAGAGGTCTCTGAAAATGTAGCTTAAAGATAGGGGATGGGGGTCCTACAGGGACCTGCATGATTAGAATTCAGTAAATAAGATAGATTGGTTAAAATACACTTTTATTACTTGTAGTGGCTATTCCTGGTTGTCAACTTGACTAAATCTGGAATGAACTAATCAAGAGTTGGAAGGCTCACCTATAATCCTAATCTGGAGGCTCAGAGTTATAAGTTTCTGACCTGGATCTTGGCATGGAGATCTTGAAGCATAGTGACTATGAATTCCAGAAGATTGTGATTAGGAGATCTCTGAGTTCAAGGTCATCTAGGATTAAAGGCACGGTGGCACATGCCTTTAATCTGGGCCACCCTCTGCTGGAGACCTATATAAGGACATTGGAAGAAGGAAGATTCACTCTGGCTTTTCCTGGCCTGCCTCGTGTGACTGAGCAACTGCTAGATCCTCAGACTTCCATCCACAGCTGCCTCATGGGACTGAGCAACTGCTAGATCCTTGGACTTCCATCCACAAGTACTGCTGACTATTGGTGGGGAGCTGTAAGTCATCAACTAATTCCCTAACTATATATAGATATAGAGATATAGATATAGATATAGAGACTATCCATATGTTCTGTGACTCTAGAGAACCCTGACTAATACATTACTTTATAGCATAAATAATGAAACATATAATAAAAGAAGTTAGATAGTAGTATTTGCTATTCATAAAAAGAATGGTTAAGATATTTTCTGTTTGTCTGGAATACTTTCAAACAGCAAACATTGACAACCTAAAAGCAGACTGTCATATTAAATGTGTTTGCCTTGGAGGAGTCATGTGTTAGATTCCTTATATTGGAGCTATTAATAACAAGAATAATTTGTTCTGTTTGTATTTCCTAATTGTAACTGAACTTGTAAACCTTGGCATGTAATGAAAAGAAGCATCTAAAAAAAAAAGAGGAAATATCTGAGTTCAAGCCAGTCAACTAAGAGATTCTCCAGACCAGCTCACCTGGGTCATTCCCTTCCCTGAAGAACTCTTTTGTTCTGTTTTGTTTTCAGTTGTATTTTAAAGCTTTATTTTTCATATTCTCATTTACTTCATCTATAATACTAAAATTTTGCAGGTTGTGGGGGCAGTACTAAAGATTGAACTTAAGGTCCCATACATTCTAACAGACACTACCACAGGAATATAGACTCTTTTATAATATGTTTAAGGAAAAGGACAAACTCTTCTGAGGCTTTTTACATAACAACCTCTTATCTTAGCATCACCAACATGGTCTGAGTAATCATAGCACTCTCAGTACGCTTAAAATGAAATAAAATACATAATATGTGCTCAATGTATGCTTTTAAGCTATGCATGGAGGAATTTCTTTTTTTATGCTTAGTCATTTTTGTTGGATATTTTATTTATTTACATTTTAAATACTATCCCCTTTCCTGATTCCTCTCCCCCAGGAACCCCCATCCTCCTTCCTCCTATTTCTATGATGGTGTGTCTCTACCCACTCACCCACCCACTCACTACCATCTTCCCACCCCCACATTCCCCTATACTAGGGCATCTAGCCTTCTCCCACTGATGCCCAACAAGGTCATATATGACTAGAGCCATGGGTCCTTCCAAGGTGTACATCCCCCTCTTTATATGTCAGGTTCTGGCAGAGACTGTCAGGAGACAGCTATATCAGGCTTCATGTCAGCATGCACTGCTTGGCATCCACAATAGCATCTGCATTTGGAGACATTCTATGTGGGACAGATCGCCAGGTGGAACAGTCTCTGGATGACCTTTCCTTCAGTCTCTGCTCCACACTTTGTCTCCATTTTTGCTCTCATGAGTATTTTGTTACCCTCCTAAGAAGGACCAAAGCACCCACACTTTGGTCTTCCTTCTTCTTGAGCTTCATGTGGTCTGTGAATTGTACCTTGGTATTCCACGCTTTTGGGCTAACATCTACTTATCAGTGACTGCATACCACGTGTGTCCTTTTGTGACTGGGTTACCTCACTCAGGATGATATTTTCTAGTTCTATCCATTTGCCTAAGAATTTCATCAATTCATTGTTTTTAATACCTGCCTAGTACTCCATTGTGTAAATGTACCACATTTTCTGTATCCATTCCTTTGTTGAGGGATATCTGGTTCCTTCCAGCTTCTGGTTATTATAAATAAGGCTGCTATGAACATAGTGGAGCATGTGTCCTTGTTATATGTTGGAGCATCTTTTGGGTATATGCCCAGGAGTAGTATAGCCGAATCCTCAAGTATAACAATTTTCTGAGGAACCACCAGACTGATTTCCAGAGGGGTTGTTCCAGGTTGCAATCCCACCAGCAATGGAGGAGTGTTCCTCTTTCTCCACATCCTCTCCAGCATCTGCTATCTCCTGAGTTTTTCATCTTAGCCATTCTGATTGCTGTGAGGTGGAAGCTCAGGGTTGTTTTGATTTGAATTTCCCTGATAACTAAGGATGTTGAACATTTCTTTAGGTGTTTCACAGCCATTCAAGTTTCCTCAGTTGAGAATTCTCTGTTTAGCTCTGTGCTTCATTTTTAATAGGGTTATTTGACTTTCTGAATTCTAACTTCTTGAGTTCTTTGTATACATTGGATATTAGCCCTCTATCGGATGTAGGATGGGTAAAGATCTTTTCCCAATCTGTTGGTTGCCATTTTGTCCTATTGACAGTGTCCTTTGCCTTACAGAAACTTTGCAATTTTATGAGGTTCCATTTGTCAGTTCTTGTTCTTAGAGCATAAGCCACTGGTGTTCTGTTCAGGAAACTTTCCCCTGTGCCCATGTGTTCAAGACTCTTCCCCACTTTCTCCTTTATAAGATTCAGTGTATCTGGTTTTATGTGGAGGTCCTTGATCCACTTGGACTTGAACTGTGTACAAGGAGATAAGAATGGATTGTTTTGCATTCTTCTACATGCTGACCACCAGTTGAACCAGCATCATTTGTTGAAAATACTGAACAACAATATGAACCAACTAGTACCCCAGAGCTCCCAGGGACTAAACCACCAACCAAAGAGTACACATGGAGGGACCTAAGGCTCCAGTTGCATATGTAGTAGAGGATGGCCTTGTTAGACATCAAAGGGAGGAGAGACCCTTGGTCCTGAGAAGACTCGATGCCCCAGTATAGGGGAATGCCAGGACAGGGAAGTGGGAGTGGGTAGGTTGGTGAGCGGGGGGGGGGGGGGGAGGGGGGATGGGATGGATGTTTTCAGAGGGGAAAACAGGAAAGGGGATAACATTTGAAATGTAAATAAAGAAAATATCTAATAAAAAAGGAATGTAAGAATGAAAAACAAACACACAAACAAAAATCAGAAAATGCTGTCTTTTTTTCCATTGGATGGTTTTAGTTCCTTTGTCAAAGATCAAGTGACCATAGGTGTGTGGGTTCTTTCTGGGTCTTCAATTCCATTGATCTACCTGCCTGTCCCTGTACCAATACCACACCATTTTTATCACTATTGCTCTGTAGTACAGCTTGCAGTCAGGAATGGTGATTCCCCCAGAAGTTCTTTTATTGTTGAGAATAGTTTTTGCTATTTTTGGTTTTTTGTTATTCCAAATGAATTTGCAAATTTTTCTTCCTAACTCTATGATGAACTGAGTTGGAATTTTTATGGGAATTGCATTGAATCTGTAGATTGTAGAGGACCATTTTTACTATATTAATCCTGCCAATCCCTGAGCATTGGAGATCTTTCCACCTTCTGAGGTCTTCTTTGATTTCCTTCTTCAGAAACTTGAGGTTCTTGTCATACAGATCTTTCACTTGCTTTGTTAGAGTCACTCCAAGGTATATGATATTATTTGTGACTCTTGTGAAGGGTGTCATTTCCCTAATTTCTTTCTCAGCCTGTTTATCATTTGAGTAGAGGAAGGCTACCAATTTCTTTGAGTTAATTTATATCCAACCACTTTGCTGAAGTTGTTTATCAGTTTTGGAGTTCTCTGGTGGAATTTTTGGGGTCACTTAAGTATACTATCATATCCTTTGCAAATAGTGATATTTTGTCTTCTTCCTTTCCAATTTGTATCCCTTTGAGCTCCTTTTGTTGTCTAATTGCTCTAGCTAGAGCTTTGAGTACTATATTGAATAGATAGGGAGAGAGTGGGCAGCCTTGTCTTTTTATCTCCTCTATGCAAGCTCTGTCAGCAGAAGTCCACTGGTTCTCCTTTCCATGCTGGGGGAGCCCCACTCCCAGGCTTCTGGCAGCAGTCCAGTTAACAGAATCAAAAGGGACTTGGCATTGAAGTGGCTAGATAACCAATCGAGTTCCCTGATACTAGGCTTAAGACTTATGGACTCTGAAAAATAAACCCCTCAGGCAACATGTTAACCAAAAAATTGAAAGCTTATGGAACAAACCACAGGGGAAGGAGAGCTATCGAGAGCGACAGAGCAAAGGTGCTGTGACTAAGATCAATGCTTTGTAGAGCTCCCAATAGGTGTAGTCCCAAGGGTAGGTTTCCCTTGTCTGCCTTTTTGTTTGGGGATTTTAAAAAGAGCTTTTAGAAAAGAGAGAATACCTATGGCGAAATAACTGTGAAATGTTGATTATTTGCTTCTGTGGATTTTCTAGGAACCAGGACCTGTGGTGAGCAAGTTCACACAGTAGTTGAAATGTTTATGGTCACTGGAGCAACACCCTACCAATTGCCTAGTGGGGAATCTAACTAGCTGCTGGCCTCTGTATATACAAAAGTACTCTTTTCCATACATATATACATTTTGTAAACCTATTACAACTTCTTAAATATACTTTTATTGAAATGAACTTTAGTTTATTATATTAAAGTTCTACAAGTAAAAGTGTACAGTTCTGTGGCTTTCAGCATATTTGTAAGCCTGAACACTGATGACCCTTCATTATGTTTAGAATAATTTCACTGACTGTGCAGCTATTTCTTCTGTGTTGAAACATTTGAGGCTCATCAGGAAGGAAGCAAAAACTACTCAGCTCAGCAACCTCATGAAACTTACTAAGTCCAAGAAGCTCAGAATGTTACCTGATCTATGAGGAACCTTCTCCCAAGTTACAAAAGCAGACACTTGCCTGGCTGAAGACATTGTCCAATATATATATATATATATATTCTGGGATGCAGTGCTGGGAGTTCAAGAGATCCAGCTTTTATGAGTCTTCACACATATGGGGATGGACTTTCCAGAGATGCAACTGCCTTTGAGTCAACACTGTTCCTATAAGTAACTCAAGAAACTCATTAGTTCAGTACACTAGACTTGGATGCAATGGTTTCCATAGTTGGTTGATGATGTTCTGAGACAGATGTTTATGCCTCCACGGCAAAAGTCACAGAACACAAACGGTGCCAGACAAAGGACTCACAAAAGCAACCAAAGATGAGTTAAGAAGGAGTGGTTGCATTGGCACTGAAATGGGTGGTAAGACATGCAACTGATGCCTAGCTGAGGTCGTGTTGGGACATCATAGACAGAGTCAATCCTGGTATAGCCACGTTTACCCATAGGATAGTGTGTGTCCTTGCTGTGGTGCTGATTGCCTGCTCCCTGTGATGAGTGGTAAGACATACAACCATTTCAAAGCCATTCCAGAGTAGAATATCCTTCAGGGGATTCTCAGGGTGGCTGTCTTTCATTAATATGCTAATGCTGCTCAAATGAAGGATGTAGGGAATACATTGTAATACCTAGTAGTATATCAGGTATGAAATTATGAGCAGGTTGTGGTGGCAGTTGTGCAGCTTCCATTGAGTGTGACAGGACATGCAACTGAGGCATATTAGTCAGGGTTTCCTAGAATCACAGAATTTATGGAATGTCTCTATATATTAAGGGAATTTATTGGAATGACTTAAGTCTGAAGTCCAACTAACTCAGAAATGGGCAGCTGTGAATGGAAAGTCCAAGAATCTAGTAGTCTCATAAAGCTAGATGTTTCAGCTGGCCTTCTGTATAAGCTGGAATCCTGAAGGAAGTAGGTTCCAACAGATGTGCTGGCAAGTAAATGCAAGCAGGCAAGAAAAAGAAGAAGAAGAAGAAGAAGAAGAAGAAGAAGAAGAAGAAGAAGAAGAAGAAGAAGAAGAAGAAGAAGAAGAAGGTCTTTCTTCTTCCACTGTTCTTGTGTAGACCTCCAGCAGAAGGTATGTCCCAGATTAAAGGTGTGTACCACCATGCCTGAATTTGGAACTTGCTCTGTCCCAAGCTGGCTTTGAATACAGAGATCTGCTTGCCTCAGTCTCCTGGGATTAAAGGTGTGTACTACTTTGCCTGGGCCTAAGCTTTTTATGACCCCTATGCCTCATCTGGATCAAAAGCAAAGTCATCCCATGTCAAGATCTGGGTCAGAAGCTTGTATCTCCCAGCCTCAAGACCTGGAACACAGGTGTGCCCTCCATTTGTGGATTGTAGTTCATTCCAGATGAGTCTGGTTGACAACCAGGAATATCTATCACAGTCATTAAGGTTTGATTTGATGGGGAAAGTAAAAAAGGAAAGAGAAGATGAAGATGCTGGTTTGCCATTTCTTATGGCTGGCAGAATGCAAGGAGCAGTGAGTAGAAGTTAGACCTATCAAAATATAGAATATTTTGGGGGATCCAAAAAACATTGAACTCATAAGACTCAGACAGCATTGGGGAAAAGACCAAGGTAAAGGGATCGAAGAAACTCCCTAGGCCTGATGTTCAATACATGTATAACACATGCCAACATTGACATTGCTCCTTGGATAAAACAACTGATGGATGTGATTTTAAAAATAGTTTATTGGACTTTGCTAGTATTTGTTAATCTTCCCTTAACCATCCAAGACAAATTGGTGTTTTCCTGGAATAGCTAATAATGGGTCTCCAGAGATTCTGATCATCCTTCATAAGAAGTGATACTCATTATATAATACCAATGGTATAGTATCTTGCAGAGCCAGCAGTTTGACATACAGCAAAACCAGTAGTAAGTAGTTTAAATTAAGGTACCCAGTATGAGTGGAAAAAAAAACCCACACTCTCAGAAGCCATTTAAATTTGGGTGAAATTCTCACTGCTAGGCATGAACTATCTTCCTGTAGCTTCTGGACATTTTGTGTGAGGCTTTACTATGGAAACATTTTACATATCTATATATCTCTATATCTATATCTATATCTATATCTATCTATCTATCTATCTATCTATCTATCTATCTATCTATCTATCTATCTATCTATCTATCTATCTCTCCACTCATACCAGATAGGAAACTCATGAGAGATGAAAATGACTATTTTATCAAAGTTCATCTTAGTGAACCACTGAGGTTTTACTGGGGTTACCAACAGAAATATGGGTGAGGAGTTCTTACAAGATCACATGTGACTCAAAGCAGCTGCAACACCAAAAATAGCTCAAGCCAACAGAGTTAGGATTCAGGAGAACTGCAGCCCTGGATCTCTTTGGAAAACATGTGAGACTCTCAACAGGTCTGAGAAATCTCCTCTGGGCAGCTTGGTGGTCAGAGTCTTCTCCTTCTGAAGTCATACACTGCTTCTGAAAACTGAGCAAGGCCCTTCAAGAATCTTACATGTTTCAGCTTTCCCATACAAGAGAAGTTTGTTTACCTATCGATTTTCATGATCTCTTGACCCTGGCCTTGCTCCTGGAGGGAATATTTCAATATACAAGAAACTATACAGAATTCGATGTCTTCCTCTGATGATTTTGTTCTGTAGCTAAGCCTTACTGTACCACAATAAGTCATTTGCTCTCAGGAAGTTTCCTCCTTCCAGATGATACTAGCTTGTGTTAGTTTGACAAAAAACTGATTGGCACATAATCCATTCATCTGATGGAACATCTAGGTTAGTTCCATTTCTTTGTTGTCTCAGATAAACTGGTAAACATAAATGTGCAAACATCTCTGTGGTACAATATGTAGATCTTTGGGTAACTGCTCAGGAGTGGGTTAGCTGGATCATATAGTAGATCTATTTTTAATTTTAAAGTTTATTATTATTTTATGTATTTGTGTGCACATGTGCATACATGAATGGATGTGTACCACCTATATGCCAAAGAGGGTGCTGGATCCCTTGAAGATGGAGTTACAGGTAGTTTTGAGCTGCCCAGTGGGATGCTGGGAGTTGATCTTGTGTCCTTTAGAAGACCAATAAGAGTTCTTATCCAGGAAGCCATCTCTCCAGCTTCTATTTTTAATTATTGAGGCACCTCCAAACCAATTTCCATAATGGCTGCTCTAATTTTACACTCCTACCATAGTGAATAAAGATTCCTCTTTTCTCACATCCTCTCCAATATTTGTTGTCAGAATTCTTCATGATAGTTATTCTGAGTCAAGAGAGATGAAATTTCCAAGTAGTTTTGACTTGTATTTCCCTTGGTCACTAGGGCTGTGAACACTTTAAAAAATAATTATTGACCATGTGGGTTTCCTCTTTTTAACTATGCTTTCATTAGCTTGTTTTTTGACTGACATTATTATTATTATTATTATTATTATTATTATTATTATTATTGGTTTTTAATTTCTGTAGTTGTACTGGCTGGTTTTGTGTGTCAACTTGACACAGGTTGGAGTTATCACAGAGAAAGGAGTTTCAGTTGGGGAAATGCCTCCATGAGATCCAACTGTGGGACATTTTCTCAATTAGTGATCAAGGGGGGAGGGCCCCTTGTGGGTGGTACCATCCCTGGGCTGGTATTCTTGGGTTCTATAAGAGAGCAGGCTGAGCAAGCCAGGGGAAGCAAGCCGGTAAGAAGCATCCCCCCATGGCCTCTGCATCAGCTCCTGCTTCCTGACCTGCTTGAGTTCCAGTCCTGACTTCCTTTTGTGATGAACAGCAATGCAGAAGTGTAAGCTGAATAAACCTTTTCCTCCCCAACTTGCTTCTTGGTCATGATGTTTGTGCAGGAATAGAAACCCTAACTAAGACAGTAGTTCTTTACAAATTCTGGATTTTAAGCTCCCTGTCTGGAATATAGTTATAGACCAATTGTGTGGGCTATCTGTATGCTCTGCTGCTTACCTTGTTGTGAAGAAACTTTATTTCATAGGGTCTTACCTGTTGATACTTAGCACCAGTTCCTACGCTATTGAAACTTTGTTCAGAAAGTTCATATCTACCCTAGTATCTTGTCTGCTATGGTTAGGGGGCATATCTTAAGACCTTCTAGGTCTGTGTGATCCTGCTGGAATGACACACCTTTTTAGTCCCTCTGACTGGAATACAGAAACACCCTTAGTACACACTTTTAATACCAAACAAAGAAGGTAAAGTTACTTTGTAGAAGGAAGCAGTGAAGTTTGAAATTGATGTTTAATTAAGGAGCAAAATTATGAATCAGAGAACGATTTGACAAAATGGGTCAAAGGTAGAATATGCCCAGGTCTCACGAGAAAAGAGAGCAAAGAGGTGAATTTCAGTCACTTTTACTGAAACTATTACAGAGATAGGTTGCAGGTAAGGAAATGAATGAAAGAATGAGAAGGAGTCAGATGATTAGAACAGACTGCCCAAGTTAATCTGGGGCCAAGCAGAACATTTCAGTGAGAAGCCAGTTTGAATCAGCCAACTTAGAGAGGAGTTTTGAGCTGGAACAGCCAGAGCCAGCCAACCAGAGTTCAGAAAGAACTAGAAAGGGTGAACTTATTAAGGAATAAGCTCTGAGATGACAATTACATCTGGCAAATAAAAATCACTTTACACTTGATGAGTTTGTCCTATCTTTTGCTCTAACAGTTTCTGGTTTTAAAGTTTTTGATCCACTTTAAATTGACTTGAAAGATATGGATCTAATTTCATTGTTCTGCTAGTGAATATCTGATTGTTGCAGTATCACTTGTTGAACAGGCTATTTTTCCAACGCATATTTTTCATCACTTTTGTTAAATTAAGTAGCCTTAGCTTTGTTGGTTCTTCTGTTCTGTTCCATTGGTTTAACTGTTTTATTCTGGTTTCAGCCTGTCTTTGTCACTATAGCTGTATAGTATAATTTGAGGTTAGGCATTTTAATACTTTCACCTGTGTTATTTCTTGTTAGAATTGTTTTCAATATTCATGATTACTCATGGCTCCATATGAATTTATTGCTTTTTCTCTATCCATAAAATATGTCATTGAAATTTTAAGGCTATTATATTAAATATCTAGGCTAATTTTGGTAGTATAGCCATTTCATTGTATTAATTCTGCCAATTCAAGACCATGGGCAGTCTTTCTATCTTCTAGTGTCTCTGATTTTTCTTTCCATTGTCTTGAAGTTTTGATTGTTGAGGTCTTTCACTTCTTTGGTTAGGTTTCTTGGTACCTTTTGGAGCTAGTGTAAAATATTTTACAAATTTTTTCCTTAGAGAGGTTATTGATAGTATATATAAAGGATACAACGTGTGTGTGTGTGTGTGTGTGTGTGTGTGTGTGTGTGTGTAAGCTGCATGGTAGATCTAGATATACTATATATACTGTGTCATATATATGTAATTATATACATACATCCTGAGCTTTACTTATAAGTGTTTAATGGATTTCAAGTTTTCTAGTAGATTCTATAAGGTCTTCTAATATACTATTATTGTCTAACTTAGAGTATAGATTCATACTATCTCCAAACAGGAGTAATTCAGACTTTTCCTTTTCTATTTTATTACTTTTATATCTCTTTGTATGGTTGCTATAACTCAGACCTCATGCACTTTACTGAATAAAGGAAAAACAGTGAGCATCCTTATCTTATTCGTGATTTTAGAGGAAATAATATCAATTTGTCTCCATTTAGTATGATGAAATTTATAGATTTGTCATATATAGCACCAATTATAATGATAAGTCTCTATGGTACACTAGCTACTCCATAAGGAAAATTCCTTCCCTTGCTGGTTGAGGCTGACAGTAACAGTGATCTAAGGGCATAGTACAAATGTTTGAAGGCACTGTGACATATATATCACATTCATTTAATAAAACAGTAGATGTGTTTTTTCCACTGGAGACTGTGACCTCCCTAGCCATGAATTTTTGTTCTGGTTTACTGTACAAGTCATTATCCTATCTATGTCTTTTAGAACAGGGCTTAAGTTGATTGTACCCATGATAGTTGTGTCTCTATTGCATAGGCAAATCCTGCCTGGCATTTCAATACTGTAGCAAATAAGATCCATCGTTGATCAGGACTGTTTGTGATAATTTTCTCTCAGGTGCACCTTCCAATACTATGAATGTCAGCCAGTGCGGAGGGAACTTGCAGCTAAATTCAGTTTTATTTCTTCATGTCCTACAACCAGAGTATGTGGTGTCATCAGTAGCAGAGTCTTACTATCTAGATCCAGCATGCAGCAACAATAGAAGAAGTCTTTATGGTTTTCAGGGCTAACAATTCATACACTGATACCCAGGTGGAGCGGGGAGGCATCTTAACCACCCAGGAGTGCGGAAAAACTGGCCTGCATAGGTAGAACCAAGCTGGCTGCTCGGAGGTTCATGCCTGGAAACCTGTGGTGGAAGCCCTTCAGTTTCTGTCTCCAGCCTGGGACTACCCTCTGCCACCACGTACTATATCCAAGTGATGCACAGAGATAGCTAATCACTCAAGAGTGTAGAGAGTCCAGGCAGCACAGGTAGGACCACTCCTGCTAATCAGAGGAGACAGCCCGAAACCCTGAGGACACAAGAGCCTAGGAGCAGCCTGGGACAGGAGACTTCCGATTTCTACCTGCACCCAGAGTTGATCTGGGCCACAGAGCTACATACCCAAATACAACCACAAAAGAGCAGGTCTAGCAGGAGTACCTACATACCAGTGTACAAAGAGAGAACGGGTCTCCCAGGAGCACAGATACAGAGGCTTGCATGACAGATAAGCCACAGTCAGAGATAGCAACATCAGCTAACACCAGAGAATACCAGATGGCAAAAGGCAAACTCAAAAACATTACCAACAGAAACCAAGGCAACATGGCACCATCTGAACCAAGTTCCCCAACAACAGCAAGTCCTGAATGCCCCAACACACCAGAAAAGCAAGACCTGGATTTAAAATCACATCTCATGATGCTGATAGAGAATTTCCAGAAGGACATAAATAATTCCCATAGAGAAGTACAGGAGAACATGAATCAACAGGTAGAAGTCCTTAAAAAGGAAACACAAAAATCACTTAAAGAAATACAGGAGAACATGGGTCACCAAGCAGAGACCCTTAAGGAGGAAACATAAAAATCCCTTAAAGAATTGTGGGAAAACACAAACAAACAAGTGAAAGAACTGAACAAAACCATCCAGGATCTAAAAAATGGAAGTAGAAACAACTAAGAAATCACAAACGGAGACAACTTTGGAGATAGAAAACCTTGGAAAGAAATCAGGAGTCATAGATACAAACAACAACAGAATACAAGAGATAGAAGAATCTCAGGTGCTGTAGATATCATAGAAAGCATTGACTCAACAGTCAAAGAAAAATACAAAATGCAAAAAGATCATAACCCAAAACATCCAGGAAATCCAGGACACAATGAGGAGATCAAACCTAAGGATTATAGATATAGAATAGAGCAAAGATTTACAGCTTGAAGGGCCAGTAAACATCTTCAACAAAATTATAGAAGAAAACTTCCCTAATCTAAAGAGAGAGATGCTCATGAACATACAAGAAGCCTAAAGAACTGCAAACAGACTGGACCAGAACAGAAATACTTCCTGCTACATAATAATCAAAACACCAAATGCACTAAACAAAGAAAGAATATTAAAAGCAGTAAGAGAAAAAGGCCAAGTAACATATACAGGAAGACCTATTAGAATTACACCAGACTTCTCATCAGAGATCCTGGGCAGATCTCATACAGACTCTAAGAGAATGTAAATACCAGCCCAGACTACTATACCCAGCAAAACTCTCAATCACTATAGATGGAGAAACCAAGATATTCCATGATAAAACCAAATTTTCGCAATATCTTTCCACAAATCCAGACCTACAAAGGATAATAGATGGAAAAACGCCAATATAAGGAGGGCAACTACACCCTAGAAAAAGCAAAATAGTAATCTTTCAACAAACCCCAAAGAAGGTAACCACATCAAAAATAACAGGAAGCAACAATCACTATTCCTTAATAGCTCTTAACATCAATGGACTCGATTCCCTAATAAAAAGACATAGAATAACAGACTGGATATGTAAACAGGACCCAACATTTTGCTGCATACAGGAAATGCACCTTATTGTCAAAAACAAACACTCCTCAGAGTCAAAGGCTGGAAAACAATTTTCCAAGCAAATGGTCCCAGGAAACAAGCTGGAGTAGCCATTCTAATATCGGATAAAATTGATTTTCAACCAAAAGTCATCAAAAAAAGACATGGACGGATACTTCATACTCTTGAAAGAAAAAATCTACCAAGAAGAACTCTCGATTCTAAATATCTATGCTCCAAATGCAAGGGCACTCTCATTCGTAAAAGAAACCTTACTAAAGCTCAAAGCACACATTGCACCTCACACAATAATTGTGGGTGACTTCAACATTTCACTCTCCTCAGTGGACTATCAGGGAAATACAAACTAAACAAAGACACAGTGAAACTAATTGAAGTTTTGGACCAAATGGATTTAACATATGTATGTATATATATATATGTGAGAGAGAGAGAGAGAGAGAGAGAGAGAGAGAGAGAGAGAGAGAGAGAGAGAGAGAGAGAGAGAATATTTCATCCTAAATCAAAAACATACCTTCTTCTCAGCACCTGATGGTACCTTATCCAAAATTAAACCATATAATTGCTCACAAAACAGACTTCAATAGATATAAGAAGACCAAACTAATCCCTTGCCTCCTATCAGATCACTAGGGAATAAGGATGGTCTTCAATAGCAGCAAAAACAACAGAAAGCCCACATACACATGGAAGTTGAACAATGCTCTACTCAATGACCTTAGTCAAGGAAGAAATCAAAGACTTTTTAGAATTTATTGAAAATGAAGGCACAACATACCCTAATTTATGGGACACAATGAAAGCAGTGCTAAGAGGAAAACTCATAACTCTGAGTGCCTCCAAAAAGAAGCTGGAGAGAGCCTACACTAGCAGCTTAATAGCACACCTGAAAGCTCTAGAACAGAAAGAAGCTAATACACCCAAGAGAAGTAGAAGGCAGGAAATCATCAAACTCAGAGCTCAAATCAATCAAGTAAAAACAAAAAGAACCACACAAAGAATCAACAAAAGGAGGAGCTGGTTCTTTGAGAAAATCAACAAGATAGATAAACCCTTAGCCAGACAGCAGGCGCAGAGACACTATCCAAATTAACAAAATCAGAAATGAAAAGGGAGATATAACAACAGAAACTGGGGAAATTGAAAAAATCATCGGATCCTACTACAAAAGCCTATATTCAACACAACTGGAAAATCGAGATGAAATGGACAATTTCCCAGACAGATACCAAATACCAAAGTTAAATCAGGATCAGATAGACCATCTAAACAGTCCCACAATCCCTAAAGTAATAGAAGCTGTCATTGAAAGTCTCCCAACCAAAAAAAGCACAGAACCAGATGGTTTTAGTGCAGAATTCTATCAGACCTTCAAAGAAGACCTAACACCAATACACCTCAAACTATTCCACAAAATAGAAATATAAGAAACACTACCCAACTCCAACTCGTTCAATTACGCTGATACCAAAACCACACAAAGATCCAACAAAGAAAGAGAACTTCAGAACAATTTCCCTTATGAATATCAATCCAAAAATATTCAATAAAATACTTGCCAACCAAATCCAAGAACACATCAAAACGATCATTCACCACAATCAAGTAGGCTTCATCCCAGGGATGCAGGGCTGGTTCAATATAAGGAAATCCATCAATGTAATCCACTATATAAACAATCTCAAAGAAAAAAACCACATGATCATCTCATTAGATGCTGAGAAAGCATTTGACAAAATTCAGCATCGTTTCATGTTAAAAGTCTTGGAAAGATCAGGAATTCAAGGTCCATACCTAAACATAGTAAAAGCAATATACAGCAAACCAGTAGTCAACATCAAACTTAATGAAGAGAAACTTAAAGCAATCCCACTAAAATCAGGGACTAGACAAGACTGCCCTCTCTCCCCATATCTATTCAATATAGTACTTGAAGTTCCAGCTAGAGCAATTAGACAACAAATTGAGGTCAAAGGGATACAAATTGGAAAGGAAGAAGTCAAATTATCACTATTTGCAGATAATATGATAGTATACTTAAGCAACCCAAAAATCTCCACCAAAAAACTCCTACAGCTGAAAAACACATTTCAGAAAGTGGCTGGGTAAACAAATTAGTAACCTTCCTAGACTCAAAGGATGAATAAGCTGAGAAAGAAATTAGGAAAGAAACCCTTCACAATAGTCACAAAAAATATGAAGTATCTTGGTGTGACTCTAAGCAAACAAGTGAAAGATCTGTATGAAAAGAATTTCAAGTCTCTGAAGAAAGAAATTGAAGAAGACCTCAGAAGATGGAAAAATCTTCCGTGCTCATGGATTGGCAGGATTAATATAGTAAAAATGACCATCTTGCCAAAAGCAATATACAGATTCAATGCAATCCCCATCAAAATTCCAACTCTATTCTTCATAGAGTTAGAAAGAGCAATTCAAAAATTCATCTGGAATAACAGAAAACCCAGGATAGCTAAAACTATTCTCAAGAGTAAAAGAACTTCTGGGGGAATCAGTATCCCGAACCTCAAGCTGTACTACAGAGTAATAGTGTTAAAAACTGCATGGTTTTGGTAAAGTGACAGGCACGTAGATCAATGGAACAGAATTGAAGACCCAGAAATGAATCCACACTTCTGTGGTCACTTGATCTTTGACAAAGGCACTAAAACCACCCAGTGGAAAAAAGATAGCCTTTTCAACAAATGGTGCTGGCTCAACTGGAGGTCAACATGCAGAAGAATGCAAATTGATCCATTCTTATCTCTTTGCACTAAGTTCAATTCCAAGTGGATCAAGGACCTCCACATAAAACCGGACACACTGAAACTAATAGAAAGGAAAGTAGGGAAGAACCTTGAACATATGGGCACAGGGGAGAATTTCCTGAACAGAACTCCAATAGCTTATGCTCTAAGATCAAGAATTGACAAATGGGACCTCATAAAATTACAAAATTTCTGTAAGGCAAAGGACATTGTCAAAAGGGCAAAGCGGCAACCAACAAGCTGGGAAATGATCTTTACCAACCCTACATCCGACAGAGGGCTAATATCCAATATATACAAAGAACTCAAGAAGTTAAACTCCAGAGAGCCAAGTAACCCTATTAAAAATGGGGTACAGAGCTAAACAAAGAGTTCTCACCTGAAGAATATCGAATGGATGAGAAGCACCTAAAGAGATGTTCAACATCCTTAGTCATTAGGGAAATGCAAATCAAAACAACCCTGAGATTCCATCTCACACCAGTCAGAATGGCTAAGATCAAAAACACAGGAGACAGCAGTTGTTGGCGAGGATGTGGAGAAAGAGGAACACTCCTCCACTGCTGGTGGGATTGCAAGCTGGAAAAACCACTCTGGAAAGCAGGCTAGCAGTGCTTCAGAAAACTGGGCATGACACTCTCAGAGGATTCTGCTATACCACTCCTGGTCATATACCCAGAGGCCTCCCCTGCATGCAATAAGGACACATGCTCCACTATGTTCATAGCAGCCTTATTTATAATAGCCAGAAGCTGGAAAGAACCCAGATGTCCCTCAATGGAGGAATGGATTCAGAAGATGTGGTATATTTACACAATGGAATACTACTCTGCAATTAAAAAAATGAACTCACGAAATTCCTAGGCAAATGGTCAGAACTGGAAAATATCATCCTTAATGAGGTAACCCAATCACAAAAGAACACACATGGTATGCAGTCACTGATAAGGGGATATTAACCCAGAATCTTGGAATACCCTAGACACAATTCGCATATCAATAGATTTCTAAGAAGATGGAAGGAGAGACCCCTGGTCCTGGAAAGACTGGATGTAGGGGAATGCCAGGATAGAGAAGTGAGAGGGGGTTGAATGGGGAACAGAGGGAGGGAAGGGGGCTTATGGGACTTTCGGGGAGGGAGGAAACGGGAAAGGGAAAATCATTTGGAATGTAAATAAAAAACTTAGAAATATATATATATATATATATATATATATACATATATATATATATATATATATAAATCGAAGAAGACCTCAGAAGATGAAAAGCTCTCCCATGCTCATGGATTGGAAGGATTAATATAGTAAAAATGGCCAACTTGCTAAAAGCAATCTACAGATTCAATGCAATCCCCATTAAAATCCCAACTCAATTCTTCATAGAGTTAGAAAGAGCAATTCTCAAATTCATCTGGAATAAAAAAAACTCAGGATAGCTAAAACTATTCTCAACAGTAAAATAACTCCTGAGGAATCAGTATCCCATACCTCAAGCAGAAGTATAGAACAATAGTGTTAAAAACTGCATGGTATTCCCCTACATCCAGTCTTTCCAGGACCAGGGGTCTCTCCTTCCATCTTCTTGGAAATCAATTGATATGTGAATTGTGTCTTGGGTATTCTGAGCTTCTGGGTTAATATCCCCTTATCAATGAGTTTCAGGAATGGGGGAACTGGGAAAGGGGAAATCATTGGGAATGTAAATAAAAAAAATGTAGAAAATAATATAAAAAAAAGAATTGACACCAATTGGTTATCCAATACCAACCAATCAACCAAACAAACAAACACTGCATGGTATTGGTACAGTGACAGTCAGGTAAACCAATGGAATAGAATTGAAGACCCAGAAATGTAACCACACACCTATGGTCACTTGATCTTTGACAAAGGAGCTAAAACTATCCAGTGGAAAAAAGTTAACCTTTTCAACAAATGGTGCTGACTCAACTGGCGGCTAGCATGCAGAATCATGCAAATGGATCCATTTCTATCTCCTTGTACACAGCTCAAGTTCAAGTGGATCAAGGACCTCCACATAAAACCAGATACACTGAATCTTATAAAGGAGAAAGTGGGGAAGAGTCTTGAACACATGGGCACAGGGACAATTTCCTGATCAGAACACCAGTAGCCTATGCTCTAAGATCAAGAACTGACAAATAGGACCTCATAAAATTACAAAGTTTCTGTAAGGCAAAGGATACTGTCAATAGGACAAAATGGCAACCAACAAATTGGGAAAAGATCTTTACCAACTCTACATCCGACAGAGGGCTTATATCTAATATACACAAAGAACTCAAGAAATTAGACTCCAGAGAACCAAATAACCCTATTTTAAAATGGGGTACAGAGCTGAACAAATAATTTTCACCTGAGAAATATCGAATGGCTGAGAAGCACCTAAAGAAATGTTCAACATCCTTAGTTGTCAGGGAAATGCAAATCAAAACAAACCTGAGATTTCACCTCACTCTGGTTAGAATGGCCAAGATAAAAACTCAGGAGACAGCAGATGCTGGAGAGTATGTGGGGAAAGAGGAACACTCCTCCATTGCTGGTGGGATTGCAAGCTGGTACAACCACTCTGGAAATCTGTTTGGTGGTTTCTCAGAAAACTGGGAATAACAGTACCGGAAGACCCTGTTATACCACTCCTGGCATATACCCAAAGGATTGATTCTCCAGCGTGTAATAAGGACACATGCTCCACTATGTTCATAGCAGACCTACTTATAACAGCCAGAAGCTGGAAAGAACCCAGATGTTTCTCAATGGAGGAGTGGATACAGAAAATGTGGTATATATATATATATATATATATATATATATATATATATATATATATATAGGAGTACGACTCAGCTATTAAAAACAATGAATTCATGAAATTCTTAGACAAATGGATAGAATTGGAACATTTCATCCTGAGTTAGGTAACCCAATCAGAAAAGAACACACATGGTATGAACACACTGGTAAGTGGATATTAGCCCAGAAGCTTGGAATACCCAAGACACATTTCACATATCAAATGATGACCAAGAAAGAGGAAGAACAAAGTATGGATACTGTTGTCTTTCATAGAAGGGGGTACAAAATACCCACAGAAAGAGATAGAGAGACAAAGGGTGGAGCAGAGTCTGATGGAAAGACCATCCAGAGACTACCCCACCCAGGGATCCATTCCATATATAGTTACAAAACCCAGACACTCTTATCGATGCCCACAAGTGCTTGCTCACCGGAGCTGGATATAGCTGTCACCTGGGAGGCTCTGCTAGTGCATAAGAAATGCAGAAGGGGATGTTCTCAGTCAGCCATGGAAGGGAGCACATGGTCCCCAATGGAGGATCTAGAGAAAGGACCCAAGGAGCTGAAGGGGTTTGCAATGCCATAGGAGGAATAACAGAGCTCCCAGGAACAAAACCATCAACCAATGAGTACACATGGTGTTACCTATGGCTCCAGACACATAGGCAGCAGAGAATGGCCTTGTTAGACACCAAAGGGAGATGAGGCCCTTGGTCCTGGAAAGACTTGATTCTGTAGTGTAGAGGAATACCAGGACAGGGAAACGGGAGAGGGTTGATTGGGGAAGGGGAGATGGGTTATGGGATTTTCAGGGGAGGGGAGTACCAGGAAAGGGGACAACATTTGCAATGTAAATAAAGAATATATCTAATCAAAAAAGAAAGAAAGAAAAAAATGTAAGCCAAAGACTGCAATTTAAAAACAAACAAACAAAACAATAACAATTCATACATTGCCTCTTGCACAATGTTATGGTCTGTGGACTCTTCCTTTTTTATTGGTGCAAAATGTTTCATACACTTAAGCCTTTTAAGTCTTAATTTAAAAATCCACTTTTAAAATTAACCTGATTCTAATAGGGTTGTATGGCAGATGAAAGTACCATTGTACCTGGTTGTTATCAGCCCAGTTCTTCACATCATTGTTTGTGACAGGACTATATCAACTATCTCTTGGTGCAACATATAATACTGAATTGGGTAAGACTATTTATGAGGACTTCAGTCATTGTGTTGCATGCAATTTTTTGTAAGAGCACTGTGATAGTATCCACACAGGTGCGGAATAGCTGTACTCCTCACTAGCAGGTGTAGGCCTTGTATAATTTATTTGACAGTTCCTTATGTGGCAAGTTGATTTATGTAAGTGTGTGATCTACATCTGTTGTGTTCATTGGAATAGTGAGTAACATAGATGTTTGGCATAGCCTACAAAAGCTCCTTATCCTGTTCATAAACCTCTCAAGCCTTTCTATTCAAATCCCAAATCCTTTCTTTATGGTGGTATAATTAAATGTAAGTGTTGGATGTCACTTTACACCTGTTTTCCATACTAGGATTTTCTCAGATCAGAGTATCTCTTTTTTCAGAGTCCGGAAACTGTCCCCATTCTTGACTTATGGAAACTGATACTCACGTGGGTTCTTGAATGATACTTGCATGTTCCTCAGGTTTTAATTTCTAACATGTCACTGTTCTTCTTTTGTTGTCTACAATATATGTTGGTTTTACAACATTTCCATTGCCCTGCTTCACAAACATAACATGGCTCAGTATCTGTTTTTTAATCCTGTTTAGTCTTTAGGGGGTATCACATGGGAATCATAGTGATTTTGGATTCTTACAAATAAATAAATGAACAAGTAAATAAAATTTACATATATACTGGATGTATTAGTTTAGATCCTCTAGAGGAAATACATACATATGTGTATGTGCACATGTGCCTATAATTATATATGAAGCTTATGAAAGTGGCTTACAGGATATGTTCCAGCTAGTCCAACAATGGCAGTCTCTTGCTGGAAGCCCCAAAATCTTAAAGATTTTCAGTCTATGAGGCTGGATGACTCATCTGATCTTCCATATTCATTGGAATCCTTTGAAGTAGGCTCTAATACCAGTGAGGGAATGTCTTAGTAGCAGGATATAGGAAGTTGCCAGAGAAAATGAAGCCAAGTGGGCTTAGTGAGTTCCAGATGTAGTCAAGTTGAGAACCAAGAACAGCCAGCACACTAACTTAATACGAAAAGAGAAGCTTAAAATTATCCATTACCAGTGTTATTGCTACTTTTGGCTTTTCAGTGAGGTATGTTTGAAATAAATTCAACTAGTTTATTTATATCAGTGTATTTACTGACTTGTCAGCATCTGAGTATTCTACTGGTTATTAAAATACAGCAGTGTAAGAGATTAATACCACTTGCCCTATATAAATTTTGTCTGATGAGTGAGATAGACAAGAAACCATACTATATGGTGAATTAGTTTCTTTTCTGGTGCTTAGATACAATGTTTGACAGAAGCAACTTAGCAGAGTGGATTTATTTTGGCTTACAGTTCCACAGAGATAGAGTCCATCATGATTGGACCAACATGACTGTGGTGATTTTGGTAGAATCATTATATCTAGGGTAAACATTTGAATGAAATAGCTGTTTTTCACTGAACCTAGGCTAAACACCAGATGGTTTTTAGAAGTACTTTGACCTTGAAGAAATCATTGTAGAAAATCATTGTTTTCTGTTATCTATAGTCTTTTGCTGAGGGAGCTTTACATCCTTTGCATGACTTTGGCCACAAGACTGTTCTGGCATGCCTGGAATGTCTTACGTTATTGAGTACTGCAAACATTGTACAGTGAGGACTAAAGTTACAGCAGTGTGATATTTTCCTTCATGAAACACATACATTAGACTAGAGGCTTTTGTATGAGGAATTTTTGTATCCCCCCACCTCAAACAACTTTTGAACAACTGTTTGAGGTTCAGTTCATTGAGATCATTCCTCTTTGCTGCCTGCAGTGCCATATGTCATCCTGAGTGGCCACTTTTCTTCGATTGTCCTGTATAACTCAGAACATTGACACATAACAACAGCTGGAAAGACTTGGCAGCTGGAGTCAGAAGATGGCTGATAACATTGCACCCACAGTAAAAATCAAGATCTATGTGTTTATCTTTTAATGGAGTGTCTTTTCAAACATTTTCTTACTTTATAATCTATATCTCTGTGTATTTTATCATTTTCATTGGCTTTCCTTATACTACTCTAGATGTACATTCTTCTTCAGACACATATTTATCAGATGACTTTTTCAATCTGTGCATTGTCTTTTGGGACAAAATGTTAAAACTATTGATGGTCTAGCCTTGAGAAATGGATCAGTGACCAAGAGCAATTGTTGCTCTTGCAGAACACTAGTTATATTTGCAGCACACATGTGAGACAGTTCACATCAGTCTGTAACTACATCTCTGTAGAATCTAGTGTCCTTTTAAGGCCTACATATACAGCTCTGCCCATGTGTACAAACCCACATAGAGATACATAGGCATACCCATAATTTAGAAAGAAAAAAAGTTGATTGATACTTATGGTGTTTCCACAACTTGGCCACTGCTAATTTTATTAAATGACAATGATGTGCAAGTGTCTGTGTGACATATTAATTTGCATCTTTTGAATAAGGGCATATAATAGAGGAGCATATGGTAGATCTAATTTAAGTTTTGTTTTGTTCTTTGAGGAACCACTATACTGAGTTCCATAGTGGCTGACTATTTTATATTCTTACCATCATTATAAAATGATATCTCTATATAAAGGAACATGTCATCTGCAGAAAGTGGATATTAAGTCAGACTTAGGCACACATTGTATGTCTTCTCTCATTTGTGGTTCCTAGATTTCAAATAGTGTCATAATTCATTAATGTCACATTAAGAAAAGAAACGAAAGCACTTCCCTTTCCCCTTGGAGGCATTTAACCAAGAGTAAGTCCAGATTTGAATTCTCTGTTTCATGTTCCCTGTGTCTTATATCCTCTTTGTTATATGAGCCTGACTCTGTATCTCCCCAAAGACCATTTTGTGAATCTTGTTGTTGCTTTATGCCTGTCTTTATCTGTGTGTATGTTCTGTGTACCTGTCTATTAAAGGTCTTTGCTCTATACTTACTGAACAGCACAGTAAGCATCACGTGGAGGAAGGAATGAGAACTTTACAGAAAACTTTTGAGTTTTACAAGAGATTAAGTCACTGCCTCCAATCAGTCCCAGCAGCATTGTTTATAAACCAATAATATCTTTAAATAATTCTTTTCATTCTTTTTAGTAGATTTTAGGGAGACTCTTTCAATTTATATATTTGTTGTTTTCTGAAAATAATGTATATATATTATTCTGGGTCAGGAGAATGGAGGAGTACATAATTTAAGATTACAGCTACACATTAGTTTAGGTTTTAAAAGCTGATTACATGGGAAAGTCACAGCAAATAGTTTTGTTTTTACATTTTACCCCTAAAGGCAGGTGAAACAAATAATTTGAGTATTCAGTTGGCTAGTAATTTTATGTGACTTCAACCAGTGAGGTCCAGCAAAAATTCCAAAATCTTAAAATATAAGGGAAATGTTCAGATTATTGTATTTTCACAGAGGAAGAGGAAGAGAATGGCATAGCATGCAAGTGCTAGTAGGAATATGCTCAAAGTACTTTATATATTTGTATGAACATATTCTTATGTAACACAATACCATATACAATGTATATATGTTTATGGGGAAGAGAACAATGTGAAGTCTAATTTACTGTTGTTCTTGAATATGCAGAAATTTAAAAATATCTTTTCAATATTCTCATTTCATGATTATGGTGAATGCCCTGCCCCTTATTCATGCACTAAAACTTATTTTTCCAGCATAGTGATTGACATGAGAGCTCAGCCTTCATGTATGAACATGACTTAAAAGGGTTGATTGGAATATTTTATGACATCTTAAAAGCCTTTCTGTCATTTATCCCAAGAGATAATCTCTTTTGTTAATCTCAAAGACGGGAGTAGAAAGAACACCAAAACAATCATCATGACCAAATTAAGTAAAATGAGCAATTAATTAAACAAGACTTTCTTTAGTTTGCATACACAGTCTGCTTCCCTTTAAGGCAGGGTTCCAGAGGTCAACATTGAATGTGAAGAATACTTTTTATAGCTCAAGGGTAGGGGCTTTCCAAATTGGGGAATATATCAGTCAAAATATCAAAATAGGCAGGGTTATTGGTGCAGAACATAAGAACAACAAATTACTCATAACAACTTCCTGAAACAAAGTCATAATTGCAAGATGGTCATAACAATGTAGTCATAACAACCTTTTGAACAAAGATAGGTTTTCAAGATAGTTAAAGACAACTTGTTTTTTGAAACAAAGAAAAGATTTCCTTCTCTGGAACAGGCAGTACAGAACCATTAGTAGTCACAGCCACAGGTGGACCATAGCCAAATCCTTGAGAAACAGATTTAATCATGAACAGAAAAGATTCTAGTTTATCTTTACTATAAGCTGGCTTTTAAGCCTAAGGTGGAGGTAGGCTGGTTCATCTTTCCAAGTAAGGATGGAGTGGGAAATGATCCCTTATGAGACATTGAACGTCAAAACCTCAAATTTGGGTTTCCCTCTGTCTTAGGGTTTCATTGCTATGAAGAAATACCATGACCAAGGCAACTCTTATGAAGACAAACATTTAATTGGGGCTGGCTTACAGTTTCAAAGGTTCAGTTCATTAACATCATGGTGGGTGGGAAGCATGGCATCAAGCAGGCAAACATGGTGCTTGGGGATACAAGAGTTCTACACCATTTTTTCTTTACATAATTTATTTTTTAAAATTCACATTATGTCCCAATCTCAGCTCCCCATCCCTCCTCTCCTTCCAGTTCCTCTCTTACAAATTCTTTCCTCCATTACCCTCACCCTTTCTTTTCAGTAAAGGGGAACCACCCCTGGGTACTATCCCACCTTGGTATATGTGGTTCCAACAAGACTAAGCACCTCCTTTCCCACTGACACACACCCAGGTAGTCTAGGTAGGAGAAGGGATGTAATGGTAGGCAACAGAGTCAGAGACATCCCGGGCTCTGATTGTTAGGGGACCAAATGAAGATCAAGCTGCACATCTGCTACTAATGTGAGTTTGAGGAGTCTAGGTCCAGCCCTGCATGCTTTTGGGTTGGAGGTTCAGTCTCTGTGAGCTCCCATAGGTCCATTGGGTTAATTGACTCTGTGGGTCTTCTTGTGGTGTCCTTGACCTTTCTGGCTCATTCACTTCTACACCCACCACCCTCTCTTCCATAAATAAGACTCCCTGAGCTCCACCCAGTGTTTGGTCATGGGTCTCTGCTCCTGTTTTCATCTGCTGCTGGATGAAGCCTCTCAGAAGACAGTTATGCTAGGTTCCTGTCTGCAAGCATAGCAGAGTGTCATTAATAGTGTTAAGGGTTGGCTCTCTCAAATGGGATGGGTTTCAAGTTGGGCCAGTCATTAGTTACCTCAATCTCTGCTCCATCTTTATCCCTGTACATCTTATAGGCAGACACATTTTTGAACGTTTATGGGTGGGTTGACTTCCTCCTTCTTCCACTGGAAGTCCTGCCTGGCTATAGTCTCTATATCCACCGCTGGTAGGAATCTCAGCTATGGTTACCCCTATAGAGTCCCCATAGCCTCCCCTATCCCAGGTCTCCAGCTAGTCACCAGAGATGCCTCCCCCCACACTGATTTCCATTCTCACTCCCAGCTTCCTCCAGTTCCCCACCCCCCACCCCATCACCAGTCCCATTCCCCTCATCACCCCCCTCTCAAACCCAATTGCGTCTCTTCATTCACCTCTGATAACTATTTTGTTTCCCCTTCTGAGTGAGATTCACACATACTCACTTGGGCCCTCCTTATTACCTAGTTTCTTTGGTCTGTGGATTGTAGCATGGTTATTCTGCACTTTATGGCTAATGTCTAACTATAACTGAGTGCGTAACCACACGTACATGTCTTTCATGGTGTCTTTCTTTTTAATAGCTGAATAGTATTCCATTGTGCAGACCCACCACATTTTCTTCATCTATTATTCAGTTGAAGGACATCTTGATTGTTTCCAGTTTCTTGCTATTATGAATAAAGCTGCTATCTTAGGGATACAGATATGATTCAATGTATGAAAATCCATCAGCATAATCCACCATATAATCAAACTGAAAGCAAAAAAAAAATCATGATCATCTCACTGGATACTGAGAAAGCTTTTGACAAAATCCAATACCCCTTCATGTCAAACAACTTGGAGAGATCAGGGATACAATGCACATACCTAAAAGCAATAAAAGCTATCCATAGCAAGCAAAAAGCTAATATTAAATTAAATAAAGAGAAACTTAAAGCAATTCCACTAAAATCAGGGACAAGATAAGGCTGCCTACTCTTTCCCTATTTATTCAACATAGTACTTGAAGTTCTGTCTAGAGCAATAAGACAACTAAAGGGGGACCCATGGGGAAAGCAAGAAGTCAATGTATTGTTATTTTCAGGTGAAATGATAGTATACATAAGTGACTCCAAAAATTCTACCAGAGCACTCCTTCAGCAAAGTGGTTGGACACAAAATCAACTCAAAAAATCTGTAGCCCACCTTTGTACAAACAATATATGGGCTGAGAAAGAAATTAGGGAAACAACACCCTTTACAATAGTCACAAATAATATAAAATGTCTTGGTGTAACTCTTACCAAGCAAGTGAAGATCTATATGACCAGAGCTTAAAGTCTCTGAACAAAGAAAGTGAGGGAAAAATAAGATGGAAAGAGTTCTACATCTTGATCTGGAGGCAGCCAGGAGAGAACTCTCTTCTGCAGGCAGCCCAGAAAAGCCTCTCTTCTACACTAGGTACAGCTTGAGCTTAGGACCTCAAAGCCCACTCCCACAGTGACACACTTCCTCCAACAAGGCCACACCTACTCCAACAAAGCCATGTCTCCTAATAGTGTCACTTGCATGGACCAAGCATTTTCAAACCACCATACTCACACTCTAGAAATATAAAAAAATAAATTGTGCTGTTTATAGATTGTCCAGTTTGGAGAGTTTGGTTATCTAGCATAGAGCATCTAAGAGAGTAGTTTTCAATTATTTGGTTGTTTGTTTTCTGAGAACAAACATTGTTTTCTGAGGTCAGAGAACAATGGCTCTTGAGTCAAATTTAACCAATGTCTGGCCTTTGTGTAGTTTACAGTACAAAAAGAATTTTGCATCCTATAAGCATTTTAAGATGCAGAAAAGGAGAAAATAAAAATGATTAATAACTGGTCTCAGAAACATTTTCTAGCCCAGTAGGAGATAATTTGCATACAAATTGAACACAATTAAGATTGATTCCTAGACATTTTATATTTGCCATGTTATTAAAAAGCATATTTATTAAACTCAAAATGTTATATTTCTGTCACAATGCAATTGTATTGTGGCCAATTAATTGCATAAATGAAAAAAAACCTTTTCATTTTTAGAAACAAACCCTTGTAGGGATATTAAGACTGTGATATATCAACAACTTGAAGACACTGGACATTTGTATGTGTGAGGGTTCTTCCTTCTTGGCTATTCCTAATAATCCCTTATGTACTTGCTACCTTCTCAGTGCTAAGGGACTGAGGAAATTGTCAAGACATTGTTTTTAACTTTTGCTTCTTATTTTACAGAGAAACATAAATAGGACAAAGAAGTAAGCTTGATAAGATTTAATTCCAGAAATTAGGTCACACAGTTGTTATTAGGTCTCAAATTAGGGGCAAATGGTGGAGCTGCATATTCAACACATAAAAACAGATGCTGACTGTTTGATTCTAAACATCTCAAGTATCTACTAAAAAGTCATTCTGACTGACCTACCTGGACTCCTACACTAAATCTCTCCAGCTTCTGAGCTCTCTTTCCCTTTCCCCAGCTTCTCTGATACCTATATAACCCAGCCATTTTGAGTACAGGGTCTCTTGCTCTATGACTCCTGTTCCCTTCTTGGTCTCCTTAGCTCTCATCTCTCTCTTTCCTTGTTTCCTGCTACCATGGCCCAGTTCGATCTGAACCCTTCCAGATGCTTCTGGCTGTTCTCTCCCTCATATCTAAAATGAACTTTCTTTTTAACCATACCTAGGAGCTGTCATATCTTCAGGTTTTCACATTGTAAAGTCCACAGGAAAAGCCAAATGGACTTGAAATTTTGGCAAGAGTTGACGATCCAGTCTTCACTCCCAATTGTTCTGGGGCGAAAACACAGGAGAGAAAAACTGCCTATTTGGCTAATGTCAGTCTTGGCCAACTGAGAGGATGGGGTGCAACACATTTCTAGAGAGCTATCTACACATAGGCCTTTTCAGTTAAGTCTATAAAGCACCTTCACTGCAATGTCTATCCATACAAGGGAAACAAAGTCAAGGCATTCCCCCCACCTCTCCTCCTCCTGGGTATGTCCATGCCCCGTATTTTCTAATGAGAGGGTAACATTTTCAGATTCAGAGTTATGAAGAGAGTGGAGTTACAAGTAAAAGGGAGGGTGTGTGTATTTATTTCTTTTGGTCACGGCCTTTGTATCATTTCCCCCCCCCTTAGGTTTGTACAAACAAGTTCTAGAACCTTCATCGCCAGAGGGGCAATATCGGTCTACAGGGCTTTCTGTCAGAGATGCAACACGTTAAGCGGGGGCTCTGAGGCTCTAAGTCCCCTAGAGGTTCGCTTGTCCTTTTCTCAGCTTCACACCTACATGCACATCTTCTGCTCATAGTCAGTTAGTAAAAACAAAGCCCACAACTTTAGGTGCGCTTACATTTTACTTATATATAAGTCGGAAAGTCACACAACTACTTCCAGCCAGCACGTGGATGTTTGCCACAGTGGACTTGGGCTAGCTTCCGGAGGAGGTGGCTGTTTGGTGACAAACTGGAAACACACCGGTTGTCGTGGCGCCAGTTCCCCCTAACTCTTCATCACAGCTACCTTCGTTTCCCCTCCTGCAGCTAAGTTTTTCTGGTTCAATTAACGAGGGTCCCGAGGTGGCCACGAAAAGCGGGTATAACGGATCTGGGACCTCGGTAGGTCACCCAGGGCAGCAAAGAAATCTCACGGAGCATGCGCAAGGCCTGGAGGCGCGCGCATGCGCTCTAGCGGACGCCCGGCTCGCCGGCCTCTCGCGGCGGCTGGGCGGCTGCGCGCGGCTGACGTGCCTGGCGAGCGGCGGCGGCGGGACTCCGCGAGGGGAAGGAGCGCCGCCGGGGTGGATGAGGTGGGGGGCCGGACCCGGAAGTGGGTGGGCGCGGGCGCGAGCGCGAGCGCGCGGGGATCGGAGTTGGGCGGCCCCGAGCCGGCGCGGGAGCCCGGGGTTCCCGGTAATGGGCCTGTGGGGCGCTTGCCCGGACAGCCTGGGAGGGAAGGGTCACGGGCGAGCGCGGTCCCCGCCGACCCGGGCCTGGGATGGCTCCGCTTCCTGCAGTGGTCGCCCGTGCTGAGCACACTCTCTGCGCTCCTCCTGGGGCCGTCCTGCCTAGTGAATTTCGGAAGGTCTGTCTCTCAGGAGCCATGCCGCGCTCGCCCGGGGAAAGCATGCTAATGGAGACTTGCTTTTCGTGGCCGCGCTGGCCTTATTGTCACGGTCCCAGCACCCAAACCGGGACGGCAATCAGGGCTGGCCAGTCTGCAAGGTTTGCGGGCTCGGCGGGAGAGTGCTCTCTGTGTTCTGTTCTTTCCACCTTATTCGGGAATCAGGCCTGGAAGGTGTGCTGTGCCTTCACTAAACACTGTTCTTTTGTTGGTTGTCTTTCCCAAACCCAGCTCTCCTGGTTCTCTTAGCTGCGAGTGAATGCAATGTCGACTTTGTAATTTAGTTACCATGTAGGAAAGACTAGTTGACAACATCTTTGGTTATTTATGATTGCTATGCTGTGGAGCTCTTACATGATTCTCACTGTTTTGCAGACCATGAAACGGTGGGGCACGCCCCTTTAGAAGCAGTTGTTCAAGACAATCTAGTTTTGTTTCCTAAATCTCGTAAGTCACTTATGAAGTTTCTTGTTCAAAGATTGCCGCATTGCAATGAAGAAAAGGAGAAAGGTTACTTCAAATCTTGACGAGAAGATCCATCTAGGCTATCCTAAAGATTCTTCAGAAGAAAATGCTACTGTGGAGTGTGGCCAAGTGACCTATACTCAGTCTACAGAAAGACCGACCCCTGAAGCTCTTCAGTGTTGCCAAGAACTTCCTCCCTCTTCAGATCAGAGAAAGCTTTTGAGTTCTTTGCAGTACAATAAGAATTTACTGAAGTATTTGAACGATGATAGGCAGAAGCAACCATCTTTCTGTGATTTACTTATCATAGTAGAAGGAAAAGAATTTAGTGCGCATAAAGTAGTAGTTGCTGTTGGTAGTAGTTATTTTCATGCGTGTTTGAGCAAAAATCCAAGCACTGATGTTGTCACCCTGGATCACGTAACGCATTCAGTTTTTCAGCATTTGCTTGAGTTTCTCTACACGTCAGAGTTTTTTGTGTACAAATACGAGATACCTCTTGTTTTAGAGGCTGCAAAATTTCTGGACATTATAGATGCAGTAAAGCTGTTGAATAATGAAAATGTTGCTGCGTTTCAGGCGGAACTCACTGAAAAGTCGTCACCAGAAGAAACTCTAAATGAATTAACTGGAAGACTATCCAATAATCACCAGTGCAAATTTTGTAGTAGGCATTTCTGCTACAAAAAGTCCTTAGAGAATCATTTAGCTAAAACTCACAGGTCTCTGTTACTGGGGAAAAAACATGGGTTAAAAATGCTGGAGCGAAGTTTTTCTACCAGGAGGTCAAAGAGGAATCGGAAGTGTCCTGTTAAGTTTGAGGACACCAGCGACGACGAACAGGAAAGTGGGGATGGGTCAGACAATTTGCATCAAGAAAGTTTTGAAAAGGAGAGGTCAGACAGAAATGATTCTGAGGATCCTGGAAGTGAATATAATGTAGAAGACGAAGAGCTGGAGGAGGAGGTGTCAGACGAAGACTCTGACACTGAGCCGAGTGACAAAGACAATGATGCAGAAGAGGAGCCTGAGGCTGGCGACTCTGCAGGAAGCATCCATGAAGGGTTAGCTCCCGTCATCATTCAGAACAGCAATAAGAAAATCCTGCAGTGTCCCAAATGCGATAAGACATTTGACCGGATAGGTAAGGCTAGGCCCCTTTCCTAGCTCTAGTCATTTACCCTTTGTGGCTTCCCCCCCCCCCCCGCCCCCGCGGTGGTAATCATTAAAAACTAAACTTTGAAAGGAATGTTTAAGAAGAGTTCTGAAGTAGGGAGCGTGCTCTGATTTTCGGCACATAGTTTACTTTGTTATTTTAAATGTGTTGTGAATCAAGAATAATTTTGTATTTACCTTTTTGTGTTTTCTTCATTATGCCTTAATAGGGTACAGGTTCTGTATTTGGGAGAAAGACTCCAGAATATCAGCAGTTAATTCTATATGGCTTTGACTCACGTACCTGTTTAATTTTAGAAGTGCTAGTAGTTTTGAGTTACACATACATTGATTATGATATTGTTAAGTACATTCTGCACATAAAATGATTAAAACAACTTTAGGTAATCTGACTTTGTAAAAGAAATCATACAGTTTGATATATGACTGTCTTGTACTGGGTTATGTATGCAATTTGCATAGGTTAAATTTTGTTTTATAAGATATTTGTGATCATTTCCTATCAAAGTAGGTATAGACTGGCTTTACAGTGAAAAAGATTTTTTTTTTGCTATTATAATACCTTTTGAATGTATTTCTAAGGATACTTTTCAGAATCCAATTTAAAGATTATTAATCATTTTACTCTTTCATACACAGAGAAATGAAACAATTTTTTGAATAACTTAGTCAATGGGAAGAGTGTATTGCACAAGAAACTTGTCAATCCTGGTAGTAAATGTCACTCACTGTAGCTCTGTCAGTGTGAGGATATACCCAGAGAGAGTAGCTTTTGGGGCCAGAGGTACCTGGGAACATTTTATCCTTCCTATACATCTTAGATGTACTCCCTGCTTATGGTATGTACAAACTTTAATTAGCCTGATTTGACTTGGGAATCAATGAGCAAGGGTCAGTTCACTACAGGTATATAGGTCTAGCTCATGTTCCCTTGAACAGTCTGTGAGGTACATGGTTGAGAGAGGGCTTTGAGCTCCAGTAAGTTTGGAAAACTATAACACACAGTCTGTTTTAATGCAGTTCTTTAATAGTACTAGAAATATAGTTAATTCCGCTAAACCTAGCCTTTCCTCAAGTCACTTTATAAACAAGTTACCTTATCAGTACCCTTTTAATGCCCCCGGGAAACTTGAGTTTTATGCACTTGAATTTAGAAAATGCTACCTATGATTGAAGCTAGTAAACCAAGAAGATTGCAAGTATCTTTTCCCAAATTCCCTCTATTATGAGAATCAGTAGATTACAGTCTAGGGTTATTTCCAACTTAGTTTTCAGAATGAATCTTACATTCTGCTTCTTGCCCTTCTGTTGCTTGACCACATTTGGGCTTTGTTCACTCCTTCTTCCTTATGGACATTACATTAGCATATCTCTGTCTGTTCTGTCAGTCTGCCTAGTATTTGTTTATTATTCATGCTGATTGAAAAGGTTGAGATTTTATAGGGTCACATTGCTGGGTTTTAAAATCCAGGTCTTGCATGAGTTGTTTAACCTCTGTGGGTTTTTCCTGCTCATTAGCGAGATGAGATGATACTGATGTGCTGTTAACAGTATGAGTGTTGTGAATTAAATGGATGGTTCTGGGAAACCATTTAAATACTACAAAGAATGTGAGCTGCCTTTAGTAAGGTTTGGGTGTCTTTCAGATACATGAAGAGGCATAGAGAAAAAAAATGACAGGGACTAAGTGTAGTCAAGTAAAGGGAAGCCAGCTTGGGAATGGCTTGAATGCTATCCAGAGATGCTTACCTTTATCTGATGAAAGTGCTGGGGATGGGGAACTTAAAAAGAATGAGAGAGTTACGGCCAGAACATCTCGGCTTCAGTGTGAAGAGGGAAGTTAGGCAGGGAAATGAGGTAGCCAAGGAGGCAAGAAGGAAACTGAGGCAGAAGCACGGTGCTGCTTGGATTCAGAAGATGAGTGACGTTGGTAGTGAGAAGTGGGGTGAGGGTACTGCAGTGTTTGTGGTGAATGTTCACAGAGCACCTGGCCACAGCTAGAATGGAACGAGTAAGTAGAAGATACCCTTGGAATGTCTTGCCTGCCTAATCTCAAAACCATTTAATAGCTGTTCTCCAGGCGGTCTTCTTATACCAGGCTCATTCCTTTTTTACAGGATTTTACAGTCGTCCATCTTTGGTTTTTGATTATCATTTTGCTAGTCTAACTAAATTGAGGCTGACTCAGTATGATTTGCATATTTTACATCATTAACATTTGCCAGAAAGCTCTTACTGACTTGAACTAAGTTTAAAGGATCCTGGGTTTACATTGGCTTGTGTGGACCCAGTAAGGGTTCTTTATCATCTCCTAACTTGACTGCTGTAAAGTATGTTTATTCAAGCAAGGGATAAAGCCCTGAGATTCTGCTGGAACTATTAGCTGCGCTATACATAACCCAGAGTTTTGATTCCATTACTTGGATCTTTTATTCTTTCTGGTGCTGCAAGTAGCACTCCTGATCTAGTTATGTCTTTCCATAGGCTCCCAGCTGTCCATTCCTCATCTGATTCTCATGTAAATCTAAGTCCTTTGACCTTACTGCCCCTTGTACCAAAAACCTACTGGGTAAAAAGCAAACTAGAGAGATGACAGATGGGGTAAGAGAGAAAATTTGGATAATTTATATTTTTTGTTTCCTGTAGAAATAAAATCTTTAGAGTAAATCACAATCTTCTCTAGAGACAAAAGTTTTGTGTTCCCTCTACCTCTTTATTAAACATGAGTTCATTTGGGCTATTTAGATAGGGGTTCTTAGCTAATTGTAACACTGCTGTAATTCTCTACAACTAAATATTTTGTTTCTGTACTCTTTTAGGGCATGCTATATGAATAGGTGCAATATCAGATTAGAAATATCTGCAGGCTAATTTAGTGGTATTTCACAAAATGTGCATATAAAATTTGAAAAATAATTTTTGCTGAGACATGAGGGATAAACTTAGAAACACATCAAGACAAATTTATTCATGTGAAAACATCTTTGATTTACTACTACTTTGAGACAGTTTATACTGAGATTTAGTTTAGAAAACTAGTGTGTGCAGTTTTTTACTGTAAGATGTTTTCTATTTTAAATATAGAGACTGATAAGTTTGAAGAGAACATGCTGATTTTATATATTGTTATTGTAACATCTACCACACAAAAGTGAAGAAATGAATAAAGGTTGTGAATATTAGTTGTTTCTATTGAAGGTGTCCTTTTCACACCTCACACTCCTGCCAGTTGCTTTAAACATGAGATTTATTGGGGGCTTACATTTTGCTCTTTTGTTTTTCTTTTTGTTTTTGTTTTTTCGTTAATCTCTGGAGAGACTCACTTGGATCTTCTGAGGCTCGATTTCCCTCAGGCGTGTCTGTTCTTGTTCAGAATTTTAAATCCATGGATACAATAGGCTCTGCAGTATCGGTGTGCATAAACCTTGAGTTTCTAACTTAAGTTTTCATTTCTATGATTCTTATAAGAATTTTTCTTGATCTCTTTACATCATTACATTTATTTTATTTTCCCCTTTTATAAATTATTTAAATTTTATTATAAAAAGCTTACAAATTAGAAAAAAAATCACAATTTACTACATTTCCAATCTTTTTTTTTTTAAGTCATTAGGTTTGGGGGATGGGGAAAAGACTGCAAATGTGAAGACTAGACGTCTTAGATTGGGTCCCACATAAGAAGCTGGGAATGGCTGTGTGTGCCTGTAAGTCCAGAATTGAGAGATGGAGACAGGTGGAGTTCAGAAATTGACTGGCCAGCAGATTAGTTAATGGGCAAATTTATTGTTCACTTAGAACCCTGGTTCAAGATGACAAAGGGAGAGCCTTGAAGAAGACACTCAGTACTTTACTTAGGTCTTGGCCTCTCTCTCTCTCTCTCTCTCACACACACACACACACACACACACCCTGGCCTGTCTCTCTCTCTCTCTCTCTCTCTCACACACACACACACACACACACCCTGTTGTGTTTGCCTACTTTGAGCTAGGTTTAATTTTTTTCTCTTAATCTTTTTAATGGTCTAAGAAGGTGAATAATTCTTAAATACTCAATTAAAATTCTAAGATTAACTGTTCCTATTTAATGGTTTTAATATTCAAAACATATCTTAATTTTTATTTCAAAATTGAAAAAGTGTTGATTTTAATGTAATAAAAATGCTACTAATTACTAGTATGAGATCTTTAGAGCTATAATAATGTTTATAGAAAGTAAACAGCTGCTGCACATTTTTTTCTTATACCTCATATTTTTAGGTTACTCTTTGTGTTATATTTGGGACCAAAAAATTAGATTTATGCATTTGGAACTTGATAAATTACTTTCTAATCCTGTACTAAAGAGACTAATAATAATAATGACTGACATTTATCAGTGTTTGCTAGGTACATGTATATGTTGATTCATTTATTCGATTCAGTTCCATAAAGTGCTACTAACTTGGGTACTGAGAGGCTAAATATTTAGCTTAACTAGGACATAGCTTACTGAGGAGGTGGCCAATTTCTAGCTATGCTTTTTGGATACATGTTTGTATGAGAGGATAAAGATCATTCTGCAGAAAATTTCATATATATATTTTGTTTGGATAAGGAAGATTTGAAGCAGAGAAGTTATTTATTCCAAGTCACACATTCTGCTACCTAAGGTGATCACCTGTAATGCTTTTGCCTCTAGTGATATAAAGAACTTAATGTTAATAAGAATGTAAATAACTTAAGGCTATTGATTTGTTTTGCTGTCCTTTTCTTGTTGAGCAGTCTGTTACAATTTCTTTGTCATTTCTATCAGAAATGCCTGTATGATGGGGTCTGAGTGAATGAAGTTCTTAGGCATGTGTTTCATGTGTGGGACTCTGGGACTCTGGGTGCCTTTTATGCCGTTCATCTTTTCTTACTTGCTCAGATTTTACCAGTGTGTGTTGGATTCAGCATTTCAGAATTAAGCACACAGTCATACTTTATTTTTTCTTTATTTTTGTTTCTTAAAGAGTTTTTATTTAAATAGGTCATACTGTTAATTATTTGTTAATTTAATTATTTTGGGTTTGTAGCATTCTTACTAGAATACCTTTTGTGAAAAAAATAAGTAAATATTGTTTTTCTTCTTTCTGATATTTGAATAAGATCTACCAATCCTGAACACCGAGTTTGTGGGTCTTCATAGGAAGAGTAATTGTGGATATAGTTAACGTGAAATGAGTAGATATTTGGTAAAAGTTTTACATTTGAAAAGACATTGAAAATTTGGAATTTGTTAACACTTTTTTCAGAAAAATTTCAGCCATTAAGATTTTAAAAATACCTGAATGAGTACTTTCTTTTCTTTCTTTTCTTTAAACAACTTAAGCATTTGAGGAAAAGTATACTTTAAACACTAAGCTCAAAGCAAAGTCTTGTCTTTGAGGTTCATTTAGTTAGAAATTTAAGTAAGTAGTTTTCTTTTTAGTTCCCTATGTGAATTTGGGTATATGTACTCAGTTCATTAAACGGTATCTTTTCATTGCACTGTGATGTTTCAGTCAAAACACAGCAGATACGTTGAACTCAATTTTCTTCTTCGTTGTAGGGAAATATGAGAGCCACACCCGTGTGCACACAGGTGAGAAGCCTTTTGAGTGTGATATTTGTCACCAGCGTTACTCGACAAAGTCTAACTTAACTGTTCACAGAAAGAAGCACAGTAACGAAGTGGAGTTTCATAAAAAGGAGCACAAGTGCCCTTACTGCAATAAGCTTCACGCGAGCAAGAAGACACTAGGCAAGCACGTCAAGAGGCAAGTACCATGCTGCTGGAATCCACGTCACTCGGCCTCTAACGTAAACACAGTGGCAAATAACAAGATAAGAACAAATGTTGGTTGGTTCATATTTTTTTCCTCACTGTTGATGAAGCCTTTTGGCAGTACAACAAGTATATGGCAGATAATGTAAAGTTTATGATGCATTGTGATTACCCTCTTTTTAAAAAACAAATTTGGACAAGTATGCCTTCAGAAATTCATGGCTTTAAAGTTTTTTTTCCATATTCATTTTTAATGTGGAAAAGTTTGTGACTCTATTTAATACAGTGTTAAATATTAACTCTAAAAATTACCTGAAAACGTAGATTTTGTTTAAGAGTACATTTAAATATACTTTTCTTAATTTCTGTGTAACTTAGATATATGTATAAAATTATTAAAATGATGGGACTTCTATCCTTACTACACCTACCTGTGTTTATAAGAAGAATCGGTATCTAAGGTGGGTAAGGTTGCTGATTGCTGTAATTCCAGCACAGGTGAGGCTGAGGAAGGTGGCTCGCTGTAAGCTTATTGTTAAAACTAAAAGTGAACAAATCATACCTAGTTCTTTGTGTTTTGAAGCAGAGGTTTGGTTTGTAGTCCAGGTTAGCCACCAATTCTAGATCCTCCAGTCTCAGCTCCCTGAGTGTGAGCAAGCTCTGTACCACACTGGGATGATGTCTGATCTTGAGATCACTGTTGACAGAGTCATATGGAATATAGACTGATTTATCATATTTTCTCAATATTTTCTTTCTTTGATAGATTTCATCCTGAAAATGCACAAGAATTTATTTCCATCAAGAAGACTAAGAGTGAAAGTTGGAAATGTGATGTAAGAATTTGAAATTTCTATTAGAAAGTCAAAGTAATTGGGTTTTAAAGTAATGGAACTTCTCTCACTTTTAGAATCTATTAAATAGAGTTAATTGAAATTTTTTTTTTTAATTTAGCCTGTAATGTGTTAGTTTTCCTAGACTACAGAAGTGAAGATTCTACTTTAGTTGGCAGTTTTTTTACTATGCTTTGTATTTATAGTTGTGTACGACAATCTCTAACATTACTGTGGCGGAATATGAAGTATTAAAGTCAACTCTCCATTCCTGGTTGTCTGTTGCTGTATAATAAACCGTGTTGAAGCTTAAGGGTCCTTAAACTGCTCTTTTCCTGTTTTTCATCTTTTTGTGGGTTTGGAATACAAAGTGGGATCAAGGCTTCCCTGGGTACTTCTTTGGTTCTGTGTGGTGTCAGTCACAGGAACTCAGTTGTTATAAATTACTAGATGATCTTGTCTGGGTTTGAGGTGCCCTCACAGTGACTTTCTCAAATGACTGCCAACTTGGTGATGCCTGATTATTTAGTTGCTTATAGTTTAGTATTTAATATTGCTTGTTATTTACATTTTATTCTAAAGACTAACTTGCATATGTAACACGCTTTAAGAATCATTCCTGGTTCTGATTGTGGCTTCAAGAAATTGAGGTTAATTTCTTTGACTCTATACAACATATCTTTACCTTACTAGATTATATCGCCCTCGCCTCTAAAAATGATGGTATTGATAGTTATATGTGCTCTGTAGGATTTCTTTTTGAGCATTAAATAAAATAATCTTGGAATTGTGCCTGGTTGGTACCTCTCGCTACCAGAGCCTCATTCTTTTTAAGTCCCTGACATGCATCACATTGTTATATACCATCTTTTCTTACTTCTGAAAACTTCAAGATAAACATTGCAGGATTTTCTGTTATTTAATTATAATCCTAATTAAATAATATGATAATACTTGTAAAAATCCTTTCATTCCTGACATAAATTCCTGAAATAAAATTTGGCTTTATTTTGTGGATTAAAAATTGATATTCAGGGATAAAGAGGTGGTTTAGTGGTCCGGAGAGCACTGGCTGCTCTTGCAAAGGACTCAGATCTTGTTGCCACCTGCATGACAACTCAGAGTCATCCATAAACCAGTTCCATGGAATCCAACACTCTCTTCTGACCTCCATGTGCACTAGGCATGCATGTGGTACACATACACATGTGCATGCAAAACACATGTATAAAATCTTTTCTTGAAAAGACAGTGCTATTGAGAATTAGGATACTAAGAGTATCTTACAGCCATGTTAAACATAGAATAAGGTGAAATCCATCTGTCTTTAGGGTTAATTTAACATAATTCAAGCCTATAATTCTCCTAGTGTTTTTTATTTTTCTCCTTTCCTAGCACATTTAGAAAACTGATTATCTTTTGGTAAGTTTTTTGTTGGAAGATATTTCTCTTGAACTTAAATGTTTTATCCTTGTTACAAGCTTTGTATTTTAATTCAGCCTTAAATTAAGGTAGTTACATTTTATATACACTTTTATTTAGATTTGTAAGAAATCTTTTACTCGAAGACCACACTTGGAGGAACACATGATTCTGCATTCACAAGATAAGCCTTTTAAATGTACCTATTGTGAAGAACATTTCAAATCCCGGTTCGCACGGTTAAAGCATCAAGAGAAGTTCCATCTAGGTAAGTTATAGTTTTGTAAAGTAGGCCTCTACTTACTGATTGTCTGACTCTCGAAGAGCTCACTACTATTAAACTGTACTTTTTCTTCTTAAAAATCTTTATTGTTTGGAGACAGAATAGAGAAGTGTAAAATGAGTAATTACAATCTCAAAAATATGTCCTTTGTTCAAAAATAGTTTTAGGTTCACGACACAATTGAGAAAGTGCAGGTAGTTCTTGTACTGACAGCCTTTACAGACATAGCATAATCCCTCATCAGCATTTCCAACTCATGGTTACCAGCCTCTGCGTACATAGCATCATCCCTTGGCAGTATCCCCATATGGTTACCAACCTCTGGTGTGCATATATAGATAGCATCATCCCTCATTAGTATCCCCACATGGTTGCTACTCTCTGCATAGCATCATCCCTCATCAGCATCCTCACCACTTGGTTACCACCCTCTGTACATGTATAGCATCATCACTACCAGCATCTCACCACATGGTGCATTTTAAAAAATGATGAACTTCAAGTTTTGGTGCTTAGTTGTAAAGTGGCTGTGATTATCTGCTTGCAAGTTTTGTTGATGAAAACCTAAGAACTTAAAGTAAACCTCTATTGGATTGTTAGAATGTGTATAGTTTGTGTTCTAATTGTCATCTAAAATGGTTGTACCATTTTGAGTTCTCACCAGCAAGGATTAGAACTTCATTACTGTAGTATTTAACATTTAGTATTATCAGAACTCTGTATTTAAGCCACCATAATAATTGCTTGCTATATCATTGCTCTTATTTACATTTTTCTAGAGATATGGTATGGAACATCTTTTCACATGTTTGTGATTTGTCCTTGGTGCTCTGTTACGTCTTTATATCTTTTGATTAGTGGGTTTATTTTTATTTTTTATTTTTGAGTTTTGGGAATTCTTTTTAAAAGTATTTAGATATTTGTATGTATGTCTCACATGACCCTGAGTATGCCTAAGTGGTGATATTGAGACAACTTGTAGGAGTTGGTCTTTCTTTCCATCAAGGATGGAACTGAGGTAAAGTGATTTAGTGGCAAACACCTTTACCTACTGAGCCATCTCTCTGGCCTGAACATCCTTTTAATTTTTTAAAGATTTGTTTTTATTATTTTAATTATGTGTGTGTATGTGCTTGCGCACATGTGTGTTCTTGCTATGTGTGTCCAAGGAGGCCACGGGGGTGTGGGGGGAATATTGCATATCTGAAAGCTGGAGTTGCAGTTAGGTGGTTATAAATTATCCAGCATGCTTGAAGAGTTATCAGACTTTAGTTCTTGGAGTATCTGGTTATGAAGTAGTGCATGATGCAAGCTTCTTTTTATATGGGCAGGCTTAATAACCAACACTTTTTACACAAAGGCATGGTGTGAACCAACAAGGAGCTGACAATGGAGATTTACACTTTATTAGTAGTGTATATTTTTCAGAATTAAATTAGTAATCTAGTTTTGAATTGATGTAGAAAATTGTATTATATGTCAGTGAAGACTGTTAAAGGCCCTTGAGCTGTTATTGCCTTGATCAAAGTGTATATCTGTTGTTAGATAACTTAAAGGCTTTATTGTGTTTCAAGATATATTTGATTTTTGTGATTATAGTATAGAAAGCACTTATTGCTAGAAGGTACAGTATATGTAGGGTTCTTTTTTTTGAGCTTAATTTTTTTCCAAGTGTTTTTTAAACTAAGTTCAATCTTAGCAATTCTAAAAAGCCATCATAGAAATAACTATTAAATTTAATAGAAGTTCTAGCTGGAGACACAATGATTATGTGTTACATGTGAGAAAATTAGTTTTATATTCCAGGAATAACTGCTTTGTGTATGTGCTTGTATATTTGTGGTTGTGTGTGGTGTATGCACATGCATATTTGCAGGAGCCACTCATTTTGTTCATGCAAAAGCCAGAGGAAGGTGCTGTATGTTCTGAACTATCACTTCACCGTATTCCCTGTAGACAGTGTCTTTCACTGGTGACCAGCAAGCACTAGGCAATCAGTCTTTGCTTGCCCTGTAACACTGGGGTTGCAGATGTGCATTCATGCTTGGCTTTTGACCTGGGTTCTGGTGATTTGACTCAGGAAATGTTCTTATTCATTGAGCCATTTCCCCAGCCCAGTGCCTGCTTGTTATTGGACAACTAGAAGCTTCTTTTCCTTTTGATTTGAAAATTATAGTTGATTTTTTTTTTTATAAAAGTAATCTGGCAAAGAGATTTTTTGATTCTACCTCCATTTCTGTTTCTGATTTTCTATATCAACTTCAATTAAATGTATCATTTAGTAGTCACTATTTAAAAAGTATCAGATAGAAAGTTCTTAATTAAAAAGTTAGTCCACTATGTATTCTAAGAGCTTAAATGTTTTAAAGTAACCTGCATTATTCTTTTCTATCAGCATTTGCTGAACTGGCTAACTCTTAGAGCTTTTGAACAGGATGTTTCTAAAAGTAATTTGCTATTGTTGTTGTTAAAAACTATTACTTACTTTTCTATTATACCTAGCAGTCTCAATAACGGAAATGTTACAGAAATGGTAGACAGTGAAGTTTAATCAATGTGCCAGAACTTTAGTTATAAAGATAACTGAAAAAAATACTCTAGGAAAAGACTCTGAACATTCAAAGTAGTAAGCATTTATAAAACAGCTGCTAGCTATGTAACAAATTGTGCCTTAGTGTCTAGGGAGATTAAAGTCCCTGATTAAAGTCCAGTGCAGCACATAATCAAGCAGGCCAATAAATCATCGTTCTCTGCTCACACAGGCTTAGTTCCTGTGTATAATTTCTATATGAGGCGACATTTACGAGGAAGAACTTACAAGTATGATACCATGTAAAGAGTAAGACTTCATAGTGAAGTGTTTTTCACTGTCTTGCTCAGCCAACTACTATGTAATCTAAAGAATACTCAAAGTTATAAGTTTCTCATATATCTAAAAAGGTTAATAAATGTTGCTGTATGGATTAAACAAGATTGTATTAGTCAGGGTTCTGACTCTCTATATCTATACCATCTATCTAATTATAGCTATCTGTCTGTCTATCTATAGGTGTGTGTGTGTGTGTGTGTGTGTGTAAAGGGGATTTATTGGAATGACTAAAGGGCTATGTTCTAGCTAATTCAACAGTTGCTAACTATGAATGGAAAATTCAAGAATCCAGAATCCATGAAGTTGGATATCTCAGCTGGTCTTGTTTGTTTGTTTGTTTGTTTTACAAGACAGGGTTTCTCTGTGTAACCTTGGCTGTCCTGGAACTCTCTCTGTAGAGGCTAGCTCTGCCTCCTGAGTACTGGGATTAAAGGTGTGAGCCACCACTGCTTGGCTTCAGCTGGTCTTCTTTAGGTGCTGGCATCCTGAAGAAGCAGGCTCTAATGCCAGTGAAGAAATGGACTTTGCAAGCAGGCAAAGAGCATAAGCTTCCTTCTTCCATGTCCTAATGTAGGCTTCTAGCAGGTCTGACCCAGATTAAAGGCTTCCTACTTCAAATTAAGTAAAACTCTCTCAATTGTGCCCTCCATTGTTGGATCTTAGTTATTTAATTCCAGATGTAGTCAAGTTGACAACCAAAACAGTCTTCACAAAGGTCATTTGTAATGGGTGTTAAGTTTGTATTCTCTTTCTCTGAATATGTGTTAATTCCAGTACTACAGTTATTATTTTCAAGAACTCTGAGAAATCTGTTTTTGAAATAAAATAATGAATTTATATTTTTTCATTATATTTAAGAAAAAAATTATACATAGACTTGGGTATTTCTTCTGTTTTCTTCTCTTCTCTTTTTTTCTCCCCTTAAATAACGATGCTAATGAATGGTGGCTGGTAATGTGGCTCAGTACTAGAGCGGATGCATGGCCTGGGAAGGCACAGGATTCATCCGTAGGTCTATAAAGATAAGGAGTAGACAACAAAGGTGGTGCTCAGTGATGTGTAGTAGGCCAGTTCTCACCCTCAGCTCTACACGGCCATTGCTGTGAACGGTTGTAAGCTTCAGATGTGGTTCCTGAGAATCAGAGCACCTGAAATGATTGTTGAAACAGCTTGGCCCTCATCACTGTCTTCATAGTGCTTGTTTTTGTGCGTCTTGTCTACTTGTCCTATGCAATGATGGTGCTAGTGATGAGGCATTCCTGTTGTATTCAAAACTACATTTGTGCTATCTCTGTTATGATTGTATGTCCTGTTGAGTTAGAGGGAGAGGGAGAGGGAGGGGCGGAGGGGAGAGAGAGAGACAGAGAGAGAGAGATAGACAGACAGAGACAGAGAGACAGAAAGAGAATGAATCTAAGTAATACAATTGGAACAGTTAAGAGAGAACTTTTTTTTTAAAGATTCGTTTATTTATTTTACGCGAGCACTGTCCCTCCCTTCAGACACACCAGAAGAGGGCATCAGATCCCATTACAGATGGTTGTGAGCCACCATGTGATTGCTGGGAATTGAACTCAGGACCTCTGGAAAAACAGTTGGTGCTCCTAACCGCTGAGCCATCTCTCCAGCCCAAGGGAGAGCTTTTAATATATGTGTTTGTAAGTGTGAGATATGGTCAGATAATCTAACAAAAAGTTCAGATCTAAAAATTTCATCCTGTATATGGAGTTATTTTGAAGTTCTACCTGCTAAGATTCTAGCTTACTGTCAAAGAGTTGAGATAAGCTGCTTACATGTAAAACTGAGTATCCAATATGGGGGGGAAAGTGTTTTTGCAGAACACTAACAAGTAACACTTATGAAACACAAAGGAGATGCTCTGTTTCTTCCTCACCCTGGGCGACAGCAACTGAAAAGAGTCTACAGGTTCCCAGGACTTAAGAGTTACTTAACTCCTGCTTGCCATATAGGCTCATCTTGGCTGTACATCTCATGGTTTTATTTTCAACTGTACAAATACTGCCTTTGCTTTCCCAACTATTTGGAGACCTTTTCTTTCCTCAGTGCAGGTAATGGAGGAGGGAGTTCTCATGGTACTTAGAAAGAGTCAATAAATATTTGTTGAATGAGTTAATAAGTAATAAATTCAAACTTCACTGTCACAGAAATATACATTTTAAATAATATGTTTAGCACACTTACTAGTAATATAGCTTTTGAAGTCTTATCTCATTTTGAATATAGAAATGTTTTATGTCCATAGACCAGATTTGCTTTAAGTAGTTTCTGAATCCATGTCCAAATTCTCAATCTTGTCTTTATATTGTTATGATTAATTCATTGTCATTCCTACGTCAGTTTATTTGTGCAAATTCTGAACTGCCATCCTTCAAACAGTTTCCTTAAGCTGTGTCTGCCAAGCGCCTTTCGCCGTGTTTTTGTTTTAGCTTCATATTCTGTAATATGTCTCCAGTTACTTTTTCAGTAAATAGTAAAATTCAGAACCAGGTCATTGTGTTATGGTGAGTCACTGTGACAAGTGTGAGTTTAGTTTTGTAAGAATGGGCAGAAATGTGTCACAGTGTTTTCTCAGTGTTACTGACAAATTGTTCTGTGTGAACAGCAGGTTATTTCCAAATCATGAAGTGTTCATTTTTTAATTTTTTTCAAAAGTTCCCATTGTTGCTTTATATAGAAATTGTGCATATAGTATTTTCTATTTTGTTTCAGTCTAGTTTAAGGCTAGAAATTGTCCATTTCAATTAACACATTAGAGTATTCAAAACTTAAATATTTATTGGATGTAAAACCTTGTACTTAGGCCTAAGGTCTAGAAATGCTTTTCAGGAATAAACAACCTAGAGGGGAAGGGAATATAAAAACATAATTTCTGACTACTAAGGATTTTGCCTCCATGCCTGATGGTGGTAGGAACAAATTCGTGGTACCTCAATTGAATAATTTAATATCTATCTTTAAATTTCACGTGCATGCTATTTCTTTTTAAGGACCCTTTCCATGTGATATATGTGGTCGTCAATTCAATGACACTGGAAATTTAAAACGCCATATAGAATGTACTCATGGTGGAAAGAGAAAATGGACTTGCTTTATTTGTGGGAAGTCAGTACGAGAAAGGTAAAGTTATCTGCACACTCAGAAAGTTGAAGCACTTTTATATGATATAAATTATTAATAACGGTTATAGGAATTAGATCATTTAGGGATCATGCTTTAGTTTAAAATGTAAAAGACAAGAAAGAAATTAAAGAAATCAGGATTTGCAAATTTAGATGACTGGCTTACTATATCCTATTTATTTGTTAGTTCATCTACTGGCATGTCAGGATGGCCTTGTGAACTCTTAAAATTGAAGATGGATTCCATCTACAGGCCCTGTTTGTGCTGCCTTTGGATCCTTAGTGATCTAATTACAGTGGCAACATTGTCAGGACTATGCGACAACTCAGCTTTCCAAAGCCCGTGCTGCCTTGTATAATAGAGTGTGTGTGAGAGAAGTAAAACTTAAAGGCATGGTAAATATAAGAGCTTGTTTCTGAGGAGAGAGGAGAATGAGATGATTGAGACATTTGACTATGCAGTATGGCTTAGTCTGGTTTCTGACCTGAGCATATGCTTAATGCTGTTCTTGAAGAGCAGATGTAACTTTTGTGTCTTTTTGAAGCCAAGCTTAGTGACACACACCTGTGACCCCAATGCTAGGAAGCCAAAGCAGGATGCCTATAAGCGTGTGTCACTGGAATTACATTGTGGAACACTATGCAAAAATTAAAACCTTCAGTATAATTAAGCTTCATGACCTACACTTAGAATTAGCGATGCTGATTTAATAATATAAATTATGAATATGGTAGGGGAGTTGGGAAATCATTATGGTACTTAATATAAAATCATCTTTACAGATTAGAAAATTATACTTATTTTCCACTTATAGAACTTTATATAAATACAAAAAGCTAAAAGTCAAAAAAGAAAAACAATAAAATAAAGAAAGATACTTTTCTGTTTGTATATATAAGCTTAGAATCCTGTGCAGGGTATTTTCCACAGAGCTGGGTACAATCTCCTTTCACTTGTCTGGTGCCAGTGGCTCTTGTAGACTAGCACCATCTGCTGGCAGCGATCCAGCTCATGGTCTGCCTAGTGACATCACCTTAATCACTTCTTAGTCCTTTTGGCTAAGATCAAGTGACTTCACCTTACAGGGGATTGACTTGAAAACCAAGTCAGGGTGACTAGGAAAGCCAGTAGAAGTCAGGAGCACTTATCTCTCTCTCAGTAATTTTGTCCATTCTTACTTAGCCCTTGAGGTTTGTAGAAAAATTCAGAATATTAGAACTATAGGTTTTCTGGTCAAATACCTGCTGAAACTGTAACTCTCTACTGTAGTAAGGGGTTTGATATCTGTATTTAGTATGTACATAGGCATTAAATGAATTGAATATAATGTATCTATCTGTGTTATAGAATATAAGATTAAGGATTCTGGAATATATAATATGTTTAATTTTTTTTTTTTTTAAACACAGAACTACTTTGAAAGAACATTTGAGAATACATAGTGGAGAAAAGCCTCATCTTTGTAGTATCTGTGGGCAAAGTTTTCGTCATGGTAGCTCATACAGGTAAGTTAACTTACCTTCTCCTGTATTAAATGAGATAAAATTACAGGCTGGCTTTAGTTCTATTTTACTGTAAGTGCTTTGTTCTATTAAAGTCTTTCTTAGACTTAAAATATGTAGTTAGGGAAAGCGCATTACTAACTAGACTTTTGTTTCTATGACTTTGATTATCTTCATTTTGCATATAAAATCCTGAATTTTTATCATTACCAACTTTACCAAACCCTTATTGAGCTCTCATTATTTAAACATTGAATTACTTGTCTTTGAGTGAAAGTAGTATTAAAACTATGGTGTCTCAAGGTTCGAGTATTTTCTCATTCTTTGTTATAGAAGGATGATTTAATGAGAAAATAGGATAAGATTAAGGACTCTGGAATTCTCACTGTTAGATGGCCATATGTGCATTGTTACTTACTTAACTGTTTTACGTCTGAATAACTATAACTGAAGGTTCTGAACACGTGGAAATTCCTCTCTATATAGGTAGTATTTATGAAGAAATATGTATAATTTTAATTTTTTATTAATGAGCTCTAAAATTGTAATCTTTTGGCTTTAATCACCATAGTTTCATTTGTTGTCTGTTTAATCATGAAGAGATTATTTTCTCTTTTCATTTGACTGGTTTTAGTTAATGTAAAATCAAGACTTGTTTTAGAAACTTAATAAGGAAAGCTATTCCTGTCACTTTGGTGTACAAGAACTTTTTGGGAGTAAAAAGGATTCAAACTAGGTAAAATTTAATAACCTAAACCTTTTGTTGTTTATCTTTGAATTTGAAGCACTATTTTTTAGTGTAAAAGAAAGTAGTAAAAATGTAACTTGTATCCGGTCTTTTAAAATACTGTGATTTATCAGCTATCAATTTATGTATGGTATTAGTTTTGCAGAGGAGTATAATCATCACTTATTTTGTTGCTGTCAGTAGCTGTCATTGTGTACTTATTTGTATACTTATCCATTTGTCTTATTCTAATTCCTAAAATATATTCTTGAGACTTAGAGCAATAACATTCAAACATTCGGTTGAGTTGGTGAGGTCTATCTAAGATTCAAGTACTTAGGAGTTGTCTAGAACTGATGTGAGATATGCACATTTCAAAGTACTCTTTTGGAAAGGTGAATAGAAACCCTGAGCTCTTTGTTTAAAAGATGGGGCAGGACTGTAAAAGTCATTGATGCAGAGCAAATGATGTGTGACGGTGGTTGAGCAGACATCCTAATTTCATTTTTTCATCATTTATTCAAAATCAAATATTTTCTTTTTGTAGCAGTTTGAACAGTTTGTGTTCCTTTATCTTTGTAGGCTTCACTTACGAGTGCATCATGATGATAAAAGATATGAGTGTGATGAATGTGGGAAAACATTTATTCGCCATGACCACCTTACAAAGCACAAAAAAATACATTCAGGTAAGTTGTACTTTGTATTGCTGTTTGCTAAATGCTTTCTGTTTATGCTAGCTAGTTTTTAGTAGTTTGAAATTTCTTGATCACCCCTTCATAATGGTGGTTTTAAATCCTTTCTGTAAAAGCATCTGAACGTAGCAAAATAATTACTATATCTTTACTGAAATTTTAAAGTTTAGTTTTGAATAAATTCTTTTTATAATTTGCATATTATGGTGATTCATGCACCAATACTGGAGAAAGAACCACATTTCTCATTGTGATTGTATTTGAGAAACTGGTGAAAATTTGATGTATTAAAAGGGTATTATTATAACTGAGTGTTAAAGTTTTTATTGTACTGGGTTTTGAGCCTTATGTTTGGAAAAGAATACTTTTATAATCCTGACCAATTTTTCAGATCTTTACATTATAATTTTTATACTCTGGGGATTTTCATCTCAGATTGTTGTTCAGGAAGTGTTAGTAGATCCAACTATGTGAGTGCAGTAATGGAAGGAGCCATCTCTGAGCACAGATGATTACCATCATTATTAAAACATTCCTTAAATATGAAGTGTGAAGATAGGTTTCTTAATGATCACATCCAGGCAAAATGTAGACATTTTGATTGCGATTACACATTTTCATTTCAGGTAAGGGAAGTCTAAATTTGTATTTCTAGAAGTCATATGCATTAATTACACATTGGTACTGAGACAGTGATGTTTAAAGATCAAACTTTGGATGTATAATAATAGATAATCAACTGAATTTTCCATTATATTTTGGTTCATTGCAAATTTAAGAAATCTCCATAGATGAATCTATCTTAAAATACAAAGATCTGGAAATGTTCAAGTCCCTTTTCTAAGTAGTTTAGTAGCTCATCTGACTTTCATGTGTGTTCGTTCAAGGTGTTTTATATCTAGATGTATTTCTAATCACTACCTTAGGTTTGAAGTAATTTTTATCTTGTTCTCTTATATTGAAAGGAAAAGTTAGATGTCTACCACAGAAAGTTACTAATTTCTTTTCCATGTGATCAAAACATCCACGTCCTAAAATTAGGCATAGGTTCTTTGGGAAAGATACTTGCATAACTGCTATTTAGGAAATGACCCAGCTTAAAGGATAGCTTTGTTTTTCTGGTATATTTCTCATCAAATCATCTTACCGTTTGGTCATTATTTCTGTAGAGAAAAAGAAGAAAATAAAGCTTAAATGCTTATGATAAAAAGTGTGTGGGCCTTTGTTTTTAGGTGAGAAGGCCCATCAGTGTGAAGAGTGCGGGAAGTGCTTTGGTCGCAGGGATCACCTCACTGTTCACTACAAGAGTGTGCATCTGGGAGAGAAGGTGTGGCAGAAGTGAGTGCACAGCCTCTCCTCTTCACTACATTGCCAGGGTCCCCGATGGAGGGCATTTAGACTTTTTTGTTTGTTCTGTTTAATTTAGTCAGATTAATCATCTCTCTTTCTTTGGTTGCCATATTCCTCTAAAATTTTAAAGAACTATCCCTTCTACTCCCTCTTTCTGTACCTGATTCAAAGGCTAGGAAGTGATAGGCATTGGATTTCACTTAAATGCTACTCATTTCACAGATGGCACCGTCCTGACAATTACAGTTTGAATTTAACATCAACTTAATATATATTAGGTATTCCACTATGTTGTTAACTATATTAACTTTTGGGCCAGTTATAGCTTATATGTGTGTGTAGTAAAAACAAAGGATTCATATTTTGTTTTTTATTTAGCAATAAAGTTTACTTTATTCTTAACTTTTAGTAATATTTGTGAGGTGAACTAATGAGAGTTGCGTCAACTTGGATAAATGCAGACATTGAGATTATTTTAGTTTCTTTTAATCAGGCTCAGTATCTGTTTCCTTAATTAACTGACTTAAGGTGAAACTCACTCTTTTAGTGTATATTTCTACAGTCTAGTAATCATTATCACCATAAGATAGTAGAAAATTTTATTACCACAAGATTTTTGCCCTATCCCTTTCTGCCATTTCGCTCAGTAATTATATAGTTTTTATTCTTTTACCTGTATTCTTTCCTTTGTATATTTAATAACTGATTAAAAGTCAGGTTAAGACATTTTGAAGTTTTATTCTCACAAGCTTTTTTTTTTTTAAATCTTTAATTAAATATAACTGAAGAAAGAAGCTCTGGGTTTAAAAGTCCTGCTCTTCCTTCAGACCGGTGTGCTTCATTGTCATGACAGCCGTCTGTACAGTCACAGTGTGGTCACTATTGTCATGACAGCCGTCTGTACAGTCACAGTGTGATCACTATTGTCATGACAGCCGTCTGTACAGTCACAGTGTGGTCACTATTGTCATGACAGCCGTCTGTACAGTCACAGTGTGGTCACTATTGTCATGACAGCCGTCTGTACAGTCACAGTGTGGTCACCATTGTCATGACAGCCGTCTGTACAGTCACAGTGTGGTCACCATTGTCATGACAGCCGTCTGTACAGTCACAGTGTGGTCACTATTGTCATGACAGCCGTCTGTACAGTCACAGTGTGGTCACTATTGTCATGACAGCCGTCTGTACAGTCACAGTGTTGCCAGTTATACTTATTATTGGTTAAATTTCATAAATGAACCTATTTACTTTCTTAGATATAAAGCAACGTTTCATCAGTGTGATGTTTGTAAGAAGATTTTTAAAGGAAAATCAAGTCTGGAAATGCATTTTCGGACACATTCAGGTAATATTCAAGGGTACTTGATGCTCATCTTTGTGTAGTTATTAATAATGAAACATCTAGGTGTGTTATTTTTGACTCAAATCTTTATATACAGTTTTTTTTTTAATTTGTTAAAATTCATGTCATGAATAAGCAGTGTTTTGGCTTTCTTCTCAATTTTGACGATTTGGGAAATTCTTTTTTGTAGAGAATTAGCCTGTGTTGCAGTAGTACTTCCTTTTCTTTTGCTCTTTGCTTCTCCTGGGTGAACTTTGAAACATTTCCTTAGGCTTCTATTATCATTATTTTTTTTTAAAAGAGTGGTGACTCATTGTCATAGTGTCTGGGTTTTCTCACCCAGGTGCGTGTAGCCTTTAGGCATTTATAGTAGAACACTTGGCTTTTAATGGCTCCCACCCACTCACTTTCTAATGAAGTATAGGATACATTGATTTCATTTCCCCTCATACAGAAAATTTAAAGTTTTATTTTTTTCTTAAATCAAGAAGTTTTTTTATGCACTTAAAATTGCTCTGTTTTATACTCTGTATTTTTAGAGCTGCTTCTCTGGTAGAAACAAGTAATTATATTGTGAATGTTAGAACGGAAATAGATTAATTTGGGTAATTAAAAACCAGAGTTAGTAAAGATACAATGATGCTGCTATAAGCAAAATTCCATGCTTACAGCAAAATTCCGTGCTGTAGATTGTTTCTTCTTGTATTCCCGTCATAGCTACAGTCCTTTACTCTGTGACCGAGTGGAAGGGCATCTCTAATTCGAATCAAGTATGAAATAGCCAGATACAACTCTTACCACTGAAAAAGTTTTAGGAGTGCATCCTTAGGAGTGTAAACTGGAAAAACTCTGTTAATGCTATTTTTTTCATATCAGTTATAAATAAAAACCAAGTAGAACTCTGAAATTGATGGTGAATTCCCAAAAAATTAAACTGAGACGATTGCTGTTTAATTCATAGCAATCAATTTTGACCAATGATAAGAATTGTATGTGGCTATTTCATACTTGATTGGAATTAGAGATGTCCTTCCACTCGGTCATAGAGTAAAACTACAGTAGTTATGATGGGAATGCAAGGGGAAGAAACAATCTAAAGCAAAGGTCAGTATTTTATAGAGTCAGATAATAAATAGATAGCAGACTATTTCTGCCATAGTCACGTAACTGTGTTGCTGTAGGCATTGTTACAAGTTAATGCATCTCTGTTCAGTAAAACTATAAAAGCAGCCATCAGTCTGGATTTGACTTACTGAGACCTCAGTAGGACTTGACAAAGTGACTTTTCCAAAAATTAATTAGTTTCCCAGATCCACATACCAGTTTTGTTAACGCATTAGTGTTAAAAGTGTTTATAGTTCATGATGACCATTTCAACTTATCATTCACTTTATCAACCCACATTCCAGAAATCAAGATCTCTGTTTGCTGGGTAGAGCATCCTTACCCAGGAAATAGCATTTCTAAATTTGTGTGATGAGGACTGGCCAGTTACGTAATAGTTTTATAGTATGATTTAACTAGGAGGTGGTGAAGAATATTGAACCATCCTCATTAAAGTAACCAGCAGTACCCTTTTGATGGCCAAAAAATTTTGTTGTCTTGGCTGGGAGATCGATTAGATCGTTATGTCCTTGCCCTGCACACAGAAGGACCCAAATTTCATTCCAAGAACCCATATACAAAGCTGGTGTGGTAGCACCCACTTGGTCATTTTACCAGACAAGATGGTTTTGGGGAGGTGGAGACAGGCAGGTCCTCGGAGCTGCTTGCTAACCAGCTTAGGTTATTTGGAAAACTTAGGGCCAGATACTCTGTCTCAAAAACACGGTAGACTCTGACTTTCTAAAGTTCCCTTCCCTTCCCTTCCCTCCCCTCCCTTCCCCTCCCCTCCCCTCCCCTCCCCTCCCTTCCCCTCCCCTCCCCTCCCCTTGTAAACTACTTTTATTCATGGTAGTTTATAAAATGCACAAATCTTATAGAACTGCCGAGTCTTATTTTTTACGTGAATTCATCAAATAATAGAACAGTACTAGGTTGTTAGAATCATCCTTCATCACTGCTCCTTGGGAGTAACATCCTTGAAAGATATGGCTGGCTATTTTGATTACATTACCAGAAGTTAATTTTCCCTGATTGAATTTCATATTATGGAATCCTAACTATATTTATTCTCTTATTTTTTCTCTTTTATGGTGAAAATGAGTCTAGCTTTTTTGCCATGTTTTCATGGGTGATTTTTTTTTTCTAGGTTAGTATCTACTTTCCAAGAAAAATAGATAATACTACCTTTCAGGACACTGACATGCCTTATAATATCTCTTTATTCCTTACCTATGTTGTATAGATTTTAATTTTTAGTTATTTTAATAGAGTATATGACAACTAAGAGCTTTGTGTGTGTGTGTGTGTGTGTGTGTGTGTCTGTCTGTCTGTCTTGGAATTAAACCTTGGGCCTTGGCTTGCAAGGCAGGTGCTGTACCTCTGTTACATCGGGAGCCCAAGCTTAACCACTGTTAGTATTTGTTTTCTCCCCTCTCTGTGTTCGTTCTCCACCTTCTGCCTGATAAGTGCAGTTATCTTCATTTGTGGCTTTCAGCGTCCATTTTCAAGAGTTAGTTCTGCTGCCACATCTGACTTACCCTTTATGAACTGTCAGCTACCTTTAAAGGTTTCCTGTAGTTTTTTGGCTCCTTTGATAATCCAGTTAATTTGCCCATTTCAAAGTCTTAACCTTAAACACACTACAAACTTCTCTGGTGTGAAGCAACATATTCACAGCTTCTGTGGATTAAAGCATGCATATCTTTATGGAGTTACTATTCTTCCTAGCATTTTGGCTGTGCTAGAATTTTTTTATGTTTTTTTTTCTTTTTTCTTTCATAAAATACAAACAAACAAACAAAAAAACAGAAACAAAAAATTACAGTGTAACAGCCCAATTGCAGAAGATCACAACGGACTTGGCATTTTTACTCTTTTCCCCAGTGAACTTTAAAAGTTTTCATCTCTTGCTGGAGATGAATTTTAACTACTTTTGTTGTTCTAACCCTTAAAAAATCAAGTTATTCAGGATCTCAAACTAAACCAAAAGGGGTAAATCTAGTTTTTTGATAAGAAAATTAAAAGAAAATAGAGACAATCATACATATAATAAAATCTCCAACTGCCAATTTTTGCATTGATTGCATTTTGTTTAAGTAAAGCCTTCTTTTTTTTTAAAGAGCAGATTCCTAAAGTTTGAGATCCTGAATAAAACATAACCTGTTTTATGTTCCTAATCTTTAAATAAGGACAGCACTTACATTGACTATTTTGAGGAACAAAATGTTAATGATGTTAAATTATTTTAATTAAAGTGTGGCAGCTTTCTGAAATAAAGATATTAAAATATCAAAAAAAAAATCAAGTTGCTCAGTTGCTGTTTTGTTTTTTAAATCTTTGTAGGTAGAAGAAAATTAAGTGTTTGAGTTTAATAAACCTTTTGTGTGTCTTTTTTAGTAGTGATAAAGCAATAGTGATAATAAGGCTTACCAAGCACTTAGCATTACACTGAGACTAGGACTAAGCGGCTATTTAGCCCTATTTATTTACGTTTATTTCCTTTTGTAGGCACTATTGTTGTTCTACATTGCAGGAGGGGAACCAGGCTTAGGGCTTGGCTAGAAAATGGTTTATCCAGGCCTTAAGCCCAGATCATTTTGATGTTTAATTCATTAGCTTTATGAGTTTGATAGGTTGTCTTCATTTATGATAGCATAAAACACTACTGTCTTTACAGGTATGCGTGTGATAAATTTGCTACTTAAAATTTGCCATCTTATAAAGTGTGTACATTATACATTAATTTTATTTTTGTTCATTCAGGTGAAAAACCATACAAGTGTCAAATTTGCAATCAGTCATTTAGAATTAAGAAAACTTTAACAAAACACCTGGTTATTCACTCTGATGCCCGGCCTTTCAATTGTCAACACTGCAATGCAACATTTAAGCGGAAAGATAAGCTGAAGTACCACATTGACCATGTTCATGGGATAAAATCTCCTGATGATTCTCTCAGTACTTCTGAGGAAAAACTCATGTCTTTGCCAATAGAGTACTCCTCTGATGATAAGATCTTTCAAGCAGAAACAAAACAGTATCTGGACCAGCCCAAAGTTTATCAGTCAGAAGCTAAGACTTTGCTACAGAACGTGTCTGCAGAAGTATGTGTTCCAGTAACATTGGTCCCAGTTCAAATGCCTGACACATCCAGCGATCTGGTGCCTCATACCACCACACTTCCCACGTCGTCTCATGAGATGCTATCTCCACAGCCGCAGCCAACTGATTATCCTCGTACAGCAGACTTAGCATTTCTGGAAAAATACACTCTTACTCCTCAGCCTGCAAATATAGTTCACCCCGTCCGACCTGAACAGATGCTAGATCCTAGAGAACCGTCTTATCTTGGAACATTACTGGGCCTCGATAGCACAACTGCTGTTCAGAATATGTCCAGTAGTGAGCATCGTTCATGAGTAAACATTCCATAGGTGTTTGTAAGCCGACAGCCAGAGCTACTGGTTTTGGAATTAGTAGGCCTGTTATTTTTTTCCACAATTTTTCCCCTAATTTCTCAAGTCTTCAGAATCTTCAAATCAAGAAAAGTTTATTTCTATTGACTGAATACTTGGACACATTTTTATATAATATTTGAAGTATGATTTTTTTTAAAGATCATTTAGTACTAATTTTTAAATTTTTAAATTTCAGATTATTAGCTGCTGACAATGGTGGAGGTATTTTTCTTATATCATCAGTGTACTTTTTTCTATTTTTTTCTTCTTTTCTTTTTTTTTTTTTTTTTTTGAGACAGGGTCTTAGTTTGTAGCCCAGGGTAGCCTCAATTTGTGACAGACTTTCTGCCTTAGCTAACAATTGCTAGGATTACAAGTGTGAGCCTCAAGCCAAGGTTTTACTTTTAATCATCTATTTTCTCCATTTCCCATATTGCTATGAAGTTTTAAGAACCATGTAGCCTATAGGAAGGAAATGTAAACATATGTCAATAATGGCAAACTTTTAATACTAATTAAATATTTCATTCAGATTTTCAAAATTGAGTTTAGAAACATTGAAATTTCTTACATATTTTTGTAAGAAAATCTTGATACTTTGAGGTTGTCATCTATCCATTATTTTTGTCAGTATATTTGTATTTTTCACAAACCAAAATCCCAGATCTAACAAATACAAGTTTAGCATGCTACATGAAACTGTTATTTTAATTCAGATAATTGGACCTGTACTCAACTATGATAAGTAATAAATACAAACTTAGCTATAGGCATTAACTTAGCTAATTGAGTATATCGTAACGATTAGATATCAGCTTCGCCTCCATATTATCAGTATACATGTGCAGTTGGTATCTGGCACTTACTCAACATTCACAGTATGTGTCAGCACCTACGGATGAATAAAGAAGGGACAAGTGTAACCAAATTGATGGCAGTTCAAGTAAGTAATGCAGTTAGCATTTCATTTACTACATTTGCCTGACTGAAACAGAAAAACAGAACCTAGATATTTTACATATAGTTATCGGAAAAGGTGTCAAACCAATCCTCAAATTCGCCCTAACTTAACACTTCAGCTGAGTGCACTACTGTTTGCGTGTAGATCGACACTTAAACCAGATCTTAATTTTTGCTTCTGCGTGAGATTTGTCTCTATTCATTGTTTTTGGATGAGGCAATGGTTGAAGTCTTGGTGAAAGGAAATAGAAATTACAGCAGCACTTCACAGATTGTTTAAGTCAAGAAAAAATCTACCAGAATTGTAAAATACCTTTAGAGATGTACACTTTGCATTTTTCTTCCAAGTCAATTTCATCTTAATGTAGGATGAGGTTTTCCTTGTGGAGTTGCTGATGCTTAGACCAGGCAGGGTTGACTCACTGTTGACATGCAGTTTGTATGTACACTACTGGAAAAATAGCAGTTTTTAAAATTTTTCTATTTCAATTTGTTTACACTCCTAATTGCTTTTAGCACTTTTTTTGTGTGTATGTATATGTGTGTGTGTGTGTGTGTGTGTCTTGCCCTGCCCTTGTGGGTTTTGAAAACATATCACAAATAAAATAATGAACTTTTAGTGAATAAAATGTAATCAATAAGGAGGAAACTGTTTAAGCACTTAAGAAATGAAGGTACTTTATAGGAACAGTTGCCATATTAATGTTCAAAGAGCATGTTGCAAATTGAGGCATTAACCAAAGTAGCTAATATAAATAATAAAGATAACCTGAGTTTTGCCTCACTTATCAAAGCTTGGTTGTTGTAAATTGTCTTTGGACTAGTGAATTTAATTTTGTGTTATTTCTTATTGCTAAAGCATTCTTACTTAGTGTGGACGTGTTCTGTGGGCACTAATGATCGAGCTAGAGTCTGAGCACTATGAGTCCTAGACTTATAAATCATTGTCAAGAGTACAGATTTGTGATTTTTATCCTAAAGGCAGATAAGATTTTTTAACTAAATATCTTACTGAAATGAAAACATCATACCTAAAAATGTACTTTGCTCTAGAGATAAGCTAATGTAGAAAAATTTGGTTTTATCAAAAAAGGCAAATGCTATATATGTATTTATGTGCATGATAAATTGTATATTTTGACAAAAAAGGAGGATACAGCATTTTCACAGTGAAAATATTACCTTGGGTTTTGAAGGTGTTTAAGGTTCTTTCAATAATGATACTCTAACACTTTAAATATATGACTTAATTTTAGGAATTGGTTTACATAGGACTTTTTAAGAATATAGCTCTTATGTAAAGTGACATACAATTATATAATTGTACTTAGGTATGATTGTAGAAAAGCTGGAATAGTGTCTGTTATCAAAAAACATTTTCGTATGTTATCTCATTTGAACCTTGTAAGCTGTTTTGAAGTAGAAAGGAAATGATGTATTTCCATTTTAGAGAGATAGGACTCATTTTGACTCTACTCATTGCAGAACTGCCTTTAATGGAAGGAGGAGACACATAGCATTAACAAATGCCTACTGTGTGCAAGTCCTACGTTCTCTTGTTCCTAATGCAGTCTGGAGGTAGACAGTTATAATATTTAGGAAGAAATAAGTGAACCCTTAATAATGAAAAAATTACCTGTTCCCTCTAGTTTCCAAAAACATAAGAACATGGATTTGAATAAACTGAATGTATATTAGTATTTTAAGTTGGCACAAAAATTATAAAATGGGTCCCACTCTTAGTTGACCTTTTTATGACTCTAAAATCATTATTTTGTAACTATGGTTAACATTTTGAATCTCACAAGTAAGTTTAGCCTCGTTGTGAATATTTTATTTTGTGAGTGTAATTTATTGTTTTAAATTAATTTTGATAGATATGTTAGCACTTAATCTGTAAATTGAATAAGTTATTGAGTGCAGAAATTTATTAACTTACTGACTCTGACTTAATGCACCAAAGATTATGAGTAGGTATTGAGTAGTTTAAAAGAATTTAAATTCTTTGTTGTTTGACTATATATTTGTCCAAAGAAGCACAGCTGAAGTCCTTGGATACTGAATTTTAAAAAATGTTAGTTTGAATACTGAGATTAAGTATTAAATGTTTGTGTTTATATGCATAAAATAAGTAGAGAGGAAAATACTCTGGGAACATTCATACTGACCAACCAGTTACAAGTGAGAATACTCATTTCTCTGTTTAGTTGAATGCAGTTTTTTAATGAACACTATTCAATAATCTTATATTTTACACTACATTATAAAAATAATTTCTGCCTTAGAGTTTTTGGGTTTTTTTTTTCTTCTTTTAGATCAAGTCGAAGTTATTTTTATAAGAAGTCCCTTTGGTTTTGACAGCCTAAAATACCACTTAACCATAGGGTTTCTTCCTCATGCCAGCAAGATACCTTCAAGCTACAATAAAAGTAGTAAAGTTTGCAGACTTTTAATTTAGAACTTTACTGCTGGGCAAAAGAGGAATAAAAATACCATTTTAAACTGGTGCTTTAATAAACTGACTGCCTTTTAAGTGATGGTAGCATAAAAGAAGTACAGTGCTTTCTTTCAACCTTAAACAGTGTCAAAAATCCTTTTTGGAGTGACTATAAAGTATTAAGGGCTAATCAGTTCCACCCATTGCTTTTCACTCAATCACAAGTTACTTAAACACAACTAACCTGGTATGTTTATGAGCTCGAATGTTCTTCCTACAATATCACTCTAATTTATTATTTATCAAGAGGTTTTGAACATTAGTTAAGAGTGTCCTTTTAGACCATCTTTTCTAAATTGAATACTTTGTACTTTTTCAGAGATGTGTAGTTGTGTAGCATTTATCTCTGTTGCCTAGATTGTACTGGTAAATAAATGACTTGTTCATTTTGTTTTACTTTTTGGTTCTGAGTTTTAATATTCCTGTTGCCTGCTGGCTGGGTAACAGCCCTTTATGTGTTATCTTAACTTAGGAAAAATGGCATTAAGTGGTAGTGTGGACATTGGTCTTTATTATAATTTACATGTCTTTTAAGTTTGTACTGTGGCCTTTATAGCTACTAGAGTCACTCCTCAGCCTGCCTAGATGTTTAGCAGAATCTGACAGAAGGAATAGTATGTCTGCTCCTTTTGTTACTCTCTATCTCTGATTGCTCTCCTCTTAAGTCACTTGTTACCGTGAACACACAGCTCTGCACTGAAGACTTAGTTCACTTTCCCTGGACGGAAGGAACATGGTTGGTGGTGTGAGAAGAGCTGCTGTTAGCAAGTGGCAGCATCCTAGTCAACATGGGACTTGAGTTGATGACTCAGGAAGAAGCACGACTTTTCGACAGTCATGTTTGGACATATTTAGTGCCAAATTTAAAAAGACTGAAAATGCATTATTTCATAAGGAATAAGTACTGTTTCTAAATTTTTAAGTAGAATTATATGTTAAATGTTACCTGCTATTCATGTGAGTAATGGATTGAGCTTAGTTTTCTACACAGCACATAGGAACTAGACAATTCTACATGTCCCACTCATTTCTTTTGCCCATTTTCGTTTAAGTAATCTCTGTGTTCTTTTTTGGTTTCTTTTCATGTTTCTTATAATATTTTTACTTGCAGTACTTTCTCTTTTGGTATTGGCATGTGTTTTGTGCTTCTTCTTTGGAAGTGGATCACTATTACAAAAGCAATTGGATTTGGTTGATTGTGTGGAAGAAGAGGAGGAGGAGGAGGAGGAGGAAGAGGAGGAGGATTTGGTAGAGAAAGTGTGCTCGACTAATTCATGTTTTAGCTTACTGTATATTGATCTTAAGTCTATGACCTTTGAAAGATCCCCAAGCCATTTATTTAGAGAGAATTTAAAGATGTTATTTGGAGAACAAATGTTACTTAAAGATAAAAACATTTTGAATTCTCAAGTAAAGCTAAGCAATTTCAATATGTGCATTACTGCTGGAGATTTTGAACCATCTCTTGAATGAAGAGCCCATGTACATCTCATTGTCACTATGCCTCTCTGTTTGATATTCCTGCTTGTATAAAGTTGAATAATGTTCCATGGTGTGTTTATCAAACTTCCTTTATCCCTTTAACAATCAGACTTTTCTTCTTGTAAGTAAAGCTATTACAGTTGATGAGGGTGATTGCCCAAAGCTGGGTGTTTAACTGCTCGGAGTTCTGTCATAATTGTTCTGTTTAAGGGAGAAATGGTGTATTGAAATAGAAATGCTTTTGTCTCTAATTGGAGTTTTTGTTTTTAATTAAGGACAATTTTAAAAGCAATTACAAAGGAAAATCTAAAATATCAAAATTCATTATTTTCCACTGTATGAAAAATGTCTTGAGTTTAGTAGATATTTTGTTTGTCTTGTGTTTCTTAAATATAAATGTATAGCGAAGATTCAGTTCGTTGTGAGGAGTAGATGAGGTCTTGCATAGTAAACTAGTTCTTTGTGTTATTTTGATATTTAAAATAAACAGAGTTCTTTGGTCCTAGTAAAGCACATCCAGGTTCTTTTCAAATTACATTTTCAGAGTACGGGATCACAATGTTCTGCAAGTGTCTATAAATAGAAAAAAACATGAACAAATGCAAATCCAAGAATCTTGGGAACATTTTTGAAAAATGATTCTAATAAATTACATATTATTTAAGTTATATTTACATATAAATATATATTAAATGTATAGATGAATGGGCCTTAATTTTCTCAGTGTTTTATATATAAATTCAAGTATTAGAGATGACTTTGAAGTAGTCATATTGCTTTTGGAGAATTCTAAAGTGTAGCAAAATTCTATTACTGGAAGAATATATCCTATATAATGCTAAAAGTGGCCATTCCTACCTCCTCATTTTTACAATTATTCATTCTGCTTTTTGGGGGAGGGGGCTTGATGTAAAATGTTAATGACTCTGTAGGATCTCATCCCAACCTGACAAATTCCATTTCTGTTACAGTCTTCAATATGCCTTGTAATCATTGATTATGATTACAAAGAAAGATCATGTCTAAAAAACACAAAACAACCCAACAACATACTCCGGGTTTTCTCTACATCTCTGTTCAGTCAAGGAAACTTATAAAACCGATTAATTCTGGACAGACATATCAGATAAGACATGGTTTATATAAATATTTCTTGGCTTAACAGTTGTGTCTGGTTATGTGTGACATCACTGTCAATCTTTCTGACATAGTGACACAATGCTGGTAAACCACACAAGTTACTAAAAAAAAAATCACATTAACTATAGTGTTGTTTGTTGACACAAAATGAAAACTCTCAGCCTGGTTCCATTTTATGAGAGAATTTATTTGGAGGTCACATATGAAAATCAATGGCCTATAGATACAGATATAATTTATTCCAAATTCCACATTCGAAGGTGGTAACAAGTTGATGACTTTTTTTTTAAAGAATATTTAAAGGCACTTTTCAAGTACATAGGAGAAATATTAGATATGTATGCTAAGGCAATAGGGAACCCCGTCATAGCCTCAGATGCTGGCAGTAGTCATTTTTGGTTGGTTGGAAAAACCAGTGCTGTATTTCAAATGTAGACTATTTTACACAATGGTCACAAAAGATGTTAGGTCACTTAGGAAGGATAGGAAGACAGGGCTATTAAGACTAGCTAGCTGTTCCCCAGTAATTATTTATTGGACTTGACCGCCAGCATTCTAACCCCTCTACTATCACTGATGTGTTCTCATCAGTTACTCAGCCTTGCCTAGGACCAGTTGAACTTGCCATTTCTTTCCAGGGATTTGTTCACAAGTTGCACTCAGCTATTCAGGACCGCATGCAGCAGTGGGTTGGACACAGTTATGATACCCTTTTCTTCACCAGAGCGTGTTTAAAACATTATGGGCGATTTCCGTTCTTATAGACCGGCTCTTTGAGTCAGGGAAGTTTGCTGCCTTTTATTTTTGCTCCAGGTAACCCTGACAACCCCGCCAACGTTTAAACAAGGCGCCGCCTCCTCATTGGCCTGGCGCTCTCGCTCGCTCATTGGCTCTTTAGTGATGTGGGCGGGTTTCTCCTCACTGATTGGTGCGCTAGCGAGGGTTCCGGGAGCTCCCCATTGGTGGAGGCGAGATATTTGAACTGAGCAAAAGCGGCTAGGCTGTTTTCCCTGGCGTTTCGGGGTTACCTCTAGCCTTCTGATCTTAGTCTTAGTCCTTGGCTTCCGGGAAGCCTGCGGGACCGGGACAGCGGGTACCTGACTGCCCGGCGCCGGCGGCTGCCATGGCGACGGTGCAGGCGGCTTACTGCCCGGAGGAGAGCGGGCGGCGCGCGCGCCGGGATCCCGCGGCCGAGGACACGTCTCCGCCGGTGCTGTTGCTCAGCCACTTCTGCCCCGTTCCTTTCCTCTGCTTCGGGGATGTCCGCGTGGGCACGTCGCGGACCCGGTCTCTGGTCCTGCACAACCCGCACGAGGAGCCTGTGCATGTGGAGCTGTCGCTGCTGCGCGCCGCAGGCCAGGGCTTCAGCGTGTCGCCGAATCGCTGCGAGCTGAAGGTAGGAGCGAGGGGCACGTCCCCGTGGCGTCACCTTAGGGTATAGCAAGAAACTCCGAGACCTGAATCAGCTCCCAGTCTTCACGGTGGGGCTAGGAGCTAATGGGACTCCGACACCAAATCTGCTTCCTGTTTTGATCTTGGGATGCTTTTCTTGCAGAGTAGGGCAGGGATACTACAGGACTCCAATACCTTGTCTGCTCCCTGACTTGACCAGGGATGGGAGGTGGGTGGGGCTCCCTCTGTTGAGGTGAGGCTGGGAAAGAACTAGACCCTACACCAAATCTACTCTCCCTTTTGACTCAGGGGACACCCTCTGCTGAAGTGGGGCTAGGAAAGCAAGACCCCAGCACCAAGTCAACTCAGTCGACCGGCTTTGGCGTTATTTGGTTTGGCGAGAGTGGGCAGTAACTTGCTTGGGATGATGAATGAAAGCGCGTGCCCCTGCCATCCCTAGAGTAATTTCAGAAAGTTTCTGTTAAACAGACAAGCGTTTTAAATGGACTTTTGCCAGACGTTGCAAAAATGTTCGAATTTCTAAAGATGGTACTCTTTAACATTCCCTGTTTTGATACTGGAGGAATATATTGATGAAAAAAAATTTGTTTGTTTTTTGAGACAGGGTTTCTCTGTGTAGTCCTGGCTGCCCTGGAACTCATCACTCTGTAGACCAGGCTGGCCTCGAACTCAGAAATCCGCCTGCCTCTGCCTCCCAAGTGCTCGGATTAAAGGCATTCCCCACCTTTTCTTAATTTTTTTTGAAAGTTTTCTAATTGCTTTCTTTCATCCATTTTAATATTTTAATATACATTTTGTTTTTCATATGTTCGCACTCAGTGGAACTCCATTTCTGTTGCGATAATGAAAAAACTGTTTTGTTTAAATATCCACAGCCCAAACCCTAAAGCTTCCTCAGTATTGTACTGTGATGTGCAGACAACCTTTGTATTTTACTCTTTTTTTTTTCTTTTCCTTTGGTGTTCTTGTAGTCTTAAAATGTTTCGTTCTGACTGGGATTATTGTGTCCTTTTCAATGAGTAGAATCTCTGAAGCTGTGGAAACAGCTGAGGGAGCCTGCACACACTGCCTACTAACTAGTAAGGATGGTCCTGGGGGGAAAGGCTAATCCGAGGTTGGTTGGTTGCATCATCAGAGTCCCAACACTTAAGAAACCATTGCCCTTCCCTTTGATGAACAACTGCCTGGATTTCTGTCTATGGAAAGATGTCTTTTTAAGGATAAGTCCTGGCTTGTAGAGGGGAAATTCTGTTAATATTGTTAATCAGCTGGTTTAAAAATCTGTGGTTTCTCCTTTTCAAGAATAGCTTATCCTTTTCACTTAAACAAGTTCCATCTCCACACATGACATCTTAGGCTTGTCCAAGCACACACTTTACCACTGAGCTAGGTCCCGAGCCCCCGCCATTACATCTTAAAGGCCACTCAATTAAAATGAGTTGTAGATTATCAGTTCTTTTGCTTTTGTACAATTGGGTTTTATTACAATTTTATAGTTTTTATTATATTCATAATTTTATTTTGTTGTGGACTTCTATTGCTAATGGCTTTTTTTCTTATAATGAATGAGTGTAGAAAAACTGAATAGGAAAATATAATTAACTCTTAGGGTGTGGTAACAGTTATCAATCTGTTCTAAGTTATGTATAGTGCATTTGGCTATTATTAATGTTATTGTCATAATAAGTTATAATGTGTTCTTCTGATTACAGCCTAAAGAAAAAATAACTGTTTCTGTTACCTGGACACCACTGAAAGAAGGGGGAGTAAGGGAGATTGTGACATTTCTTGTAAATGATTTTCTGAAGCACCAGGCTATATTACTAGGAAATGCAGAAGAACATAGGAAGAAAAAGGTAAGGTTTTAATCATTGTGATTTACTAGAAGGAAGTGTTTGTCATATAGTAATGCTTTAGTTGGGAGGTATGAAGTCACATATATGATCACTTATTTAAAACTAATTGAGAATAGCTTGCAACTTCATTAGTATATTTCATTTATTTTTACAGAGAAGTCTTTGGAATATCAATAGGAAGATTCCACCCTCTTCAAAACATACAAAAAGGACTTCCAAAAACCAGAATTTTAATGAATCATTTACTATTTCACAAAAAGACAGAATTAGGAGCCCACTGCAGCCTTGTGAAAATCTGGCTATGAGTGAGCACTGTTCCCCAACAGAAAACAGTTCTTTCCCCCTTGAAGAAAACAAAGTGCCCACATCATCCATCAGCCCCATTAGAGAATGCCAGAGTGAGAGCTGCTTGCCACTGTTTTTACACAGGCCTACTGCCTGTTCATCTCTTCAGGAATCTGAAAATGCACAAAGTTTAAAAGTACAAGATGCCAGTATTTCAAAAAAATTTGATTTTAATGAAGAAGTCGCAAATGAACCTTTTATTAATCCCATTAGTGTCAGTCACCAAAGTGAAGGGGATAGTAAACTCACGCTTGTCCCGAGCTGTTCTTCACCTTTGAATAGCACACAAACCCAGATTCATTTTCTAAGTCCAGATTCCTTTGTAAACAACAGCTATACATCTGATAATGGCCTGAGACCAGTGAAAAATATTTTCTCAGATACATTTAGGAAAGATCCCTCAGACTCTGTATGTCTGGAACCCCAAACTAGACATGAAGTTTGCCAAACAATCTTAAGCCCAGATTCTTTTTTAAATGATAATTATGGACTTAAAAAAGGTCTAAACTTAGAATCAGTCAATCCCGTTTTGTCTCCAACACAATTTGGAAAGGATAACATGGTCCACGTAGGTCAGCAAATGGGTAAGTTATCAGCATTATCAAATAAAACTTCTCAGGATTGGAAAATAAATGAAGGTTTGGCATATAATCCTGAGGGCCAGCATGCACAAACTCCCAACAGTAGATTTGAAAAACAAAACCCTGTAGAAATGAAGTCCCATAACTATGGTTTTACAAAGCAAAAGCCCAAGATTTCTGAGCTTCAAGATGCGTTTTGTAACCAGAGCAACCAACCAAAAAAGAGACGCCCAATTCTTTCTGCCACTGTTACGAAAAGAAAGCCCACCAATGCCAGAGAAAAGCTACCTGAGATTAATAAGCCAAACGCAAAAAGATGTCTCGAAGGTCTAGTAGGTGAATGTGGAAAAGAAGTGGATAACCTAAGGGAGAAAGGTTTTCATCCTTCTCTGCCAATTGTAGAGCCAGTAATAAGTAAACCTCTGAGTTATAGGGGTGAAGTAACACCTTCAACTGTTGTAGTTGCTCGTAAAAGAAAGAGCAACAATGGAACAGTGGGGGACACAAAAGGAAAGCCAGCAGTTGCAGAATGGATGGATGTGTGTGAAATCAAACGAATCCATTTTTCTCCTCTGCAATCTACACCATCAACTGTTGCAAGAACCACAAAGAAAGAAGCGCTCACCTCAAAGCGTGTAAGCAGCTCAGAGCGGTCAGGCCTGAAGAAGAAAACAGGTAAGTTGTCTGTAACATTTCGAGTGGAAGTGTTGTTGAAGAATGCATTTTCTCTTTTGCTTTAGTGAGTTCTCTGATTTAGTACATCTGCTATTGGTGGCCTTGTAGCAGTTTGTTAACAGAAATATAGGACACTTGTGATATAGTGTTCGGAAATAGTTATTAATCCTACACCAGTTTAAATTTGATAATTTTGTTCATGAGTTTTCTGCTTCAATTATAACTTCAAAAATATTGTATCCAAATGACTTTTGGCCTCCTGGTGGGATATTGTTATATATGCTTTTTATTTATTTTTTCTTATCTATTTCCAAATTATTTTTTTTCTCCTCAACAAGCAAATGAAAAACACAAAAGAGCAGCTTGAAACTCATCTTTCAGACCATTCACTCCTATCTCTCTCAAAATGAACACTCATAGCTCTCTCAGAAAGTCTCTCCAATAACTAATCTGAAGAATTAAAAATATTTGTAGGACTGGCCTTTTAGTTCCAGCGTCCATGGGCTCTGCTCTCCTAAAAGCATCTTAAGTACATGTTACCATCGTCTCTGATCCCAGCCCTTCTTTCTGAGCCACGCTCCATTGTTTTTGTAACAGCCACAATTCCTTAATTGGTAGTTTTCATAGCCCTGCCTGTGGTATCTGTTCCTTTCCCTGTTTGGCTTGAATTTCTTAATTCTTCACCATCACTTTCCTGCCTTCCTTCCTTGTGCTGCCCTGATGGATTCCAGGTAGCTAGCCCAGCAGCCCAGCCGCCCACCTTTGTCTAGGTTCATCTCACTTGTCTACTCTACGCCTGGACATTACCTATAGATCTTCATGACTTGTAACTACTATTTAGTTCTTATCCATTTTTTGCCTGAATTTTTCTGGCTGGAAAAATTAACCTTCCATTTTGTTATAAGTTATATTATCCCTCTCTTTTCTCCTGACGCTCTCATTTCTCCCACTGTGTCAGATTACAATAGGTAATATTTACTGAGCACTTGTGTCTTTGGGCTATAAGAATATTTTTCATACTCTTTTTATAACCTTATCATATGTCAGAGTTCTGAATGCCAACTATGTACATGTATCCTCTGTATGGTTTTCAGGATGGACTCCTAATATGTAGACTTATAGTCAATATTATGTTTCTACATGACTATCCAACAGTGTCTTTTGCTTGCTTTATACAAAGCCAAAGCCTTCCTATCTTCTCAGTACCGACCCTAGTGAATGTTGCCGCTAAATATCTCATTGCCTGGGACAAACACCTTGGAATTGTCCTTAATTGTGGTATTCTTCTCCTATCCTTTTTCTGTAAATTCCAAATCAGATCTGATGCTAAATATTTATATTTGAAAATGTTACCAGAAGGAAATTCATTAGCCAATGGGATTATCAAAAGTTGAGTTTTTAGTTCTTGAAATGAGAACATGAATGTCCAAGAAACCAATAAACACCAGTGTTAGTAAGAGACATCAAATAAGAAGATTATACTATCATGATTGTTCTCTGGATATCATTTAGCTTTCCTGCATAGGAACTGAAAGTACCATTTATTTGTAATTGTATTGACACATCAAAACTTGGAGGCCAATATGTCCTTCTAGTACATCTTTAAAATTTAAATCATTTGCACGTGCCTGTTAGTAATATCTCGCTGCTTCACTGTTTTGTATAGATCCATTCTAAACAAATAAATTCTTTGATTTTTTTTAAGAAAATATCTATTTTGACCTTCTACAATGTAGACAATAAATGGTTAAGAGGATCAATGAATTCATGAATAAATACACAAATGACCATGGAAGTTTTCTTGCTCAAATCTACTGTTTATTTGAAGCAGAAACTTAGTAAGACCTCTCTGCTAGATTCAGAGAGAATTATATACGTTAGACTTTGATTTATGAGCATGAGTAACTTTGACTATGAAATTGCTCTATGCTCCAGTATATTAATTATATAAATAGTGGATAAGTATAATACTCTGATTTATTATGATAATTGTATGAATAGAATTTTGAATTTAATATTTCATAGTTCCTGACACAGTATACTTAAATTTTAGTTGCCACTGTTATTAACAGTGTAGAAGTCTGCTCTTTTTGCCGCTCCTCACAGGGAGTCCTAGCTTCGTCTCTTGCCGCTCCGTCAGTAGGTTATATTCCTTAAACGGGTCTTGCATTCCTCTTCAGAAGGCCTTCCTAAAGCCCTGTGACACTGCTGAAGGCTGACATGGCCTAATGACTGAGAACGTGCCTGTCCGATCTGCAGTGCCCTGCACGTAGCACAGTCTGGAAGTGTGCACACACTATGCTGTGGTTAGCTACATCAGGAGGGGGCACTTCTGGAGTTCATTAAGTGGTTTGTAGTCTGTAAACTTGAAGATGTTCCTTAATTTAATGAGTATGGGTGTCTTGCCTGACCGTCTGTGAATGATGTGTGGGCTAGTGCTAGAAGCGAGAGAGGGCAATGGATTCCCTAGACTGGAGTTAACAGGTGGTAGTGAGCCACTTTGTGGGATCTGAGAATTGAACCTAGGTCCTCTGGAAGAGCAGCAAGAGCGCTTACCCACTGCATTATCTCTCTAGCCCCCAGGTGTTGGTTGGTTTGTTTACTGAAGTTTATAACATTAGCACCTGTTGTTATTATCTCTTAAATGAATATGATAATAAAGAGCCCAAGTTGAAATCTGAAATTTGTTACCTATTTGGAAATATTTTATTTCTTAATGCTACCTTTTTTTCTATTTTACTTTAGATTCATTATTAAAAACACCTCTTTCGAAAACGAAGAAGAGAAGATCCATCATTGCTGTAGCACAGTCTCATCTGACCTTTATAAAGCCATTAAAAGCAGGCAAGTATTCATTGTATTTATCAGACTGAAAACCTCGATGAGAGGGAAATAATGCATTTAGCTTTTGCTCTGACTGTATGTTGGACTCAAGAAGTTCTCAGCTCTCTTCAGCACGGAATGATAGCAAAAATTGTTCAGTGGTTTAAAGATGATTTTGCTTGTACAAATGTCCCCTTGATCTATCTTTCAAAAATGATGTAAAGGAAAATTTCTTATGTAGTAATTAATTATATTCTTAGCTATTCCTAGACACCCAATGCCATTTGCTGCAAAGAATATGTTCTATGACGAACGCTGGAAGGAAAAGCAGGAACAGGGCTTCACTTGGTGGCTAAATTATATATTAACGCCTGATGACTTCAACGTAAAAACCAATGTTTCTAAAGGTAAACGGTTTGAATTACATATAATTGTTTTATGCTGTACTTAATGATGTTTCCCTAGCTCATTGTCTTAATAAAGATGTGTTCAGGAAAGTTATGTGATAATGAGGAACCTGGATGCCGATTTGAAAGAATTTCAAAGTATTCTAGTGCTTACTTGTAGGGAGAATGGGAGTGGACGGGGAGAAAGAGTTGGAGGAATCTCTTCTTGAGGAGAAGGAAACTCGACTGTTGCCCTGGCACAGAAATCTAAGGGTTAGTTTTAGGCTGAGATGGTAACACATTACACTACTGTCAGGCAGACTTCTTTGTATTTCTCTGAGAGCGTTATGGAATTGTACTATATAATTTATGCCATTATGCTTTTTTCCTTAAAAAAAGTATGCTCAAATTTTTATTGTTTTTTTTTCTTAAGATAAAATATGTTTTACAAAAATCCCAGATATAGGTGGAGAGACAGCTCAGTTGACAAAGCACTTGCCTTGAAGACTTAAGTTCCCAGAAGCCTCATAGAAGCAGTCAGGGGCATTGCTGGGGCCCTGTAGATGGGCAGATCCCTGCGGCTCACTCGTCCAAGAGCTTAGCCTACACAGTCAGTTCCAGGCCAGTGGGAGACCATCTCGAAAACAAGAAGGTGGAGTGCACCCCAGGAGTGACACCCACACTTGTCTTCTTGCCTTCAACATACACACACACATGTGCACGTGCATGTATATGTAAGCACGCACACAGGATTCAAATTATGTCATAATTCAACTTTATCATATTCCTTACAAGCTTAACTTTTATTCAGAAAGATTTAGAAACAGAAACTTGTTGGGAGGCCATCTGACTAGTCTGTATTAGAAGTGCTCATGTTTGAAATTATGTGTGAGGTTAATGAGGACAGCTTACGTGTTAGGCAATCTGCAGATAGAGCTTGACCAAAAGCTCATAGTGAATAGAGGTCTTGGAGGGGCATAACAAGTAGTCCTTTTTAGCATCTTACTGAGCATTCAGTTGCTGGGTTTGGTAAGGTGTGGAGATGATGTGAAATCAGAAGCATTGTCCTGTTGTTTTTGTCTAGTAAATGCTGCCACCCTTGTTTTGGGTGCGGAGAGCCAACATAAAATAAGTGTCCCGAAAGCACCTACAAAAGAGGAAGTGTCTCTCAGAGCTTATACAGCCAGCTGCAGGCTGAATAGATTACGTCGTACAGCTTGCTCCTTGTTTACTTCTGAAAAAATGGTTAAAGCTATTAAAAAGGTTGAAATTGAGATTGAAGTTGGGCGGTTACTTGTTCGAAAAGATCGACACCTCTGGAAAGATATTGGTAAGATTATAGAAATCTCAAGATTCATTCTTTAAAAATACTGTAAAGATATTGCGTTCCTTTTTCATCAGTTTTATTCATGGATAATTGACAAAAATTACACCTATTTATAATTGGATGGAGTCACGCCTTGAGCAGTGAATGATAGTCACAATCTAGCTAAGTAACATCCACAGTTATCTTAGTGTATATAGTGTGTGTGTGTGTGTGTGTGTGTGTGTGTGTGTGTGTGTGTGTAAAGGGCATATAAGATCTATTTTCAGCTCTGCAGTATGTTAGTAAATATAGTCACCATTCTATACAGCAGCTGCCCGAAGCTTACTCACCTTGCATAACTAAAGCTTTCTACTTTGTAGCCAACATCTTCCTGGCCCCGCCAACCTCTTAGGCACGATAATTTCACATGACATGTGCAGGAGATATTGTACAGAATTTGACTCTTTTCTTGGCTTATTTTACTTAATGTCCTTCAGAGTCACCCATGTCATTAGAAAATGGCAGGATTTACCTTTCTTCAGAATATATTAATATTCTGTGTGTGTATCTGTCTGTCTGATTCCATGTGTCTGTGTCTGTACATGGATAAAGCATTCTTGCTTCATTAATTTATCTGTTATAGAGACTGAGATTGGTTTCCTGTACTGGCTGTCAGGCATGTTGATGTAACAGAACATGTAATTACCTCATTAAGATGTTGATTTCAGTTCTTCCTGTACATCCCCGTTGGATGCTACTCTTTTTGGCTGCCTAAAAATCTCATAGATAAAATTGTGGGTCATATGTTTAGGAAATATAACTCACCTTTTCTGTTTTGCACTGTAAGGGTTTGTTTGTTTGTTTATTATAATTGGTATTTATTAGTATTCTCTGTTGAGGTGTACTTACTATCTCTGTTAAAGACAATTTATTTTTTAACTTACTTTTCAGGAGAACGCCAAAAAGTCCTGAATTGGCTCTTGTCATATAATCCTCTGTGGCTTCGAATCGGTCTGGAGGTGAGTGTTCAGGTTTCAAAGCATTTCATTGGTTTTGTTTGTTTGTTTGCATTGTTTTGTTTTTAAAAAGATTTATTTTTGTTATCTTAATTGTGTGCATGTGTGCATTGGGGGTATATGCACATGAATGCAATGTTAAATTCCTCTGGAACTGGAATTACAGGCTGTTATAGTCTTCTGGTGTAGGTTCTGGGAATTGAACCAAGGTCCTCTGGAGGAGCAGCCTGTGCTCTTAACCACTGAGCCATCTCCCCAGCCCCAGCACTTCAGTTTAAAAATTACATGCTTTCAGTAGAATACAGTCTTTCATAAAATGTGGCTTTTAACATAGAATAGTTAATTCATTTGATTAACTTGATTTATCTTCCTGCATAGAATAGGTAGTGAATACTACTTATTACTTCGTGACTTGATCATATTCTTATAAGTTATTATATTGTTTCAAAGTAATTTGCTTATGAATTATTTTATTTGAAGGATTTGGTCCACATGATGATGATGATGATGATGATGATTTTACCCTTTTATTGAAAATAGATTCTTTACTAATACAATATATCCTGGCTAAAGTTTTCCCTTCCTCTGATCTTCCCATTTCTGCCTCTTCTCACCTCCCATTTGAATTCACTCACTTTCTGTCCCTCATTAGGAAAAGAACAGGCTTCTAACACATAACAACAAAACAGCACTGTGGGAGTCTGATGCTTCCTCAGAAAGGTGGGAATCAAGCTCACTCAAGATCTAGCTGTACCACTTTTCTTTTCAAAACATTTTGCTGAAAAACAGTTTTCATACCACGTTGAACACGTTTGCCCCCTGCCCCAGTTCTTCCTAGATTCGTCTCACCTTCCTACCCACCTAACTTTATGTGTCTTTTCTCATACTCCCTCTCTTTAAAACAAACTAACAAAAAAACAAAAACAAGAAACACACACTCCAAAAGCACACACAAAGGAAAAGGAAAATAAGCAAAGGACCAGTGAGATAAACCAGGGCCCAAACGGAGCAAAATGAAACAAAATGTCTACTGAAAAGCACTGATGTCTTTATGTCCCTGTGTCCTGGCCAGCTACTCCTAAGCACTGGCCTGCGGTGTGCTCAGTTCACACAGGAGTGGGCCCGCTGTGCGCTCAGTGCACACTGGAGTGGGCCCGCTGTGCGCTCAGTGCACACTGGAGTGGGCCCGCTGTGTGCTCAGTGCTCAGTGCACACTGGAGTGGTCATCAATTGCTGGTAGCTTCTTTATTAAAGAGGAGCTGTTTGAGTTTCCTCTACTGAGAGTTCTTTGTTTAGATCTCTACCCCATTTTTCAATGAATTATGTGGTTTATTGATATTTAACTTCTTGAATTTATTACATATTTTGTGTATTTATTACATATTTTGTGTATCCACGTCCACTTCTCCCTCAGTGCTGGGGATGTTTCTGGCTTGAACTTGTGTGCGTGTGCCTCAGTGTCCGGCTTCTTATGTGTGGCAGTCCTGTGTGTCTAGAAGACTGTTTTCCTGGCTGAAGTCATCTGTTTCCTGGTTCTCACAGTCTTTCTGCCTCTTTCTCTGCATAGCTCCCTGAACCCTGATGGGAGGAGTTCATGGAGACATCCTAGTTAGGACTGAATGGCCAGAGTCTCTCACTCTGTGCGTGTTGCTTAATTGTGGGTCTCTGTGTGGTTACTTCCCATCTGCTGGCCGTTATACGCTATTAGCATATTGTTACAGAGGAATCACTGTGTGTTCTTTTATTTTAGACATAATTTGTTGCTAGATTTAATGACAGATACAGTCAGTTTTGAATTTTTTATTTTTATCTCATCAATAAAAATGAGAACTAAGATGTTAGGTCAGGGTAAGCTTTGATTTTATATTAATATATTAGTAAAGCACTTGTAAGTGTTCAGATGGAATACTTCTTATAGTAATGTCATATGGATTGATTTATGTATATTTACATAAATATGCCAATTTATATAGAAATACCTAAAGTTAAAATAGACTGATAGTCAGGTGTAGTGGCTCATGCTTGCAGTCTCTGCCCAGGGGAGGTGGAGACAGAAAAATCTTTTCATGTTTCAAGTGAGTCTTATCTACATAGTGAATTCCAGGATAGCCTAGGCTGCATATTAAATACCTGTCTCCAATAAGATAAAATAAAATAAAATAAAAATTAAAAACTGACTGCATTAGATAGCCAGTACTATTAACGTATGCTTTTAAAAGCATAAGGTAGAGCATTTGTGTGTGTGCTTTCCTTTCAGTCTTTTCTAGTGTGCTTTTGTTTGTTCCTACGTCTTACATACAATTTCTTGTTATTTTAGTTTTTACCAGTTTAGAGCAGAGGAGTCTTGAGAGCTGAACGCAGTAGCTTTTGTATTAGTAACTAGGTTCAGAAAAAGCTAATCGTAACAGCACTGTAACAGGCTTGCATGGAGCATCATTGCATGGCAACACCATTGCATGCTAACATTGCATTAGAGTGGTTTCACATAATAGCATCTTTGCATGATGAATCACAGCTAAAATGTTTATTTCATTTGTTACCCTCTCAGTAGTAAATAAATCACACATCAGCTGGCTCTGCTTCATATGTTAAATGCTAATTCTGTAGTCTCAGTAAACAGACGCTGCCCCCTTCCCTGAATTTGGGGCCTACCTTGCCCTTCTTTTTTTTTTGTTTTGCAAAAGGATATAAACAAAATTACTAGGTAGAAAACAAAATTTCTAGGTAGAAATTTGCAAGGCCTGTTTATTTTTATTTTATTTTATTTTTAAAGATCTATTGAGCCACCATGTGGTTGCTGGGATTTGAACTCAGGACCTCTGGAAGAGCAGTCAGTGCTCTTAACCACTGATTTATCTCTCCAGTCCCCACCACCCTTTTAAGATTTATTTTATTCATATAAATACACTGTAACTGTCTTCAGACACACCAGAAGAGGGCATCAGATCCCATTACAGATGGTTGTGAGCCACCGTGTGGTTGCTGGGATTTGAACTCAGGACCTCTGGAAGAGCAGTCAGTGCTCTTAACCGCTGAGACATCTCTCCAGTTGCAGTGCCTTTTTAAAACTACCATTTTAAAATTAACCTTATTATTTTTAAATATATTTTAAGTTATACATAAAAATATAGAACTGTTGTGTAGTGCTATGTTATGCTTATGTATATAAATTAAATTATTATATAGATTTTTATATTAGGTCAATATACAGTATATATTGTACATATTTGTTATATATACAATATATGTATATCATCTAATCTTTAACATTTATTTCTTTAAGCATTTATCATTTCTTTAAGTTGGAACTTTTAAAATTCTTTCTGGATTTTGAGTAGAATTTCAACATTGTTCCTCTTAACCACTGTTACCCAACTATGCCTCAGCATCCCAGAGCTGCTCACTCCAACCTGTGCGCCACTTCCATTCATATTAAGTTGCTCAGAGTATGTCCAAGCACTGCCGGGAGACAGGAGAGACGTAAACGCAGCAGTAAGCAGTGAGCAGTCAGGTCACTTCTGTGCTGTTTTATATTTCTTAAAAGAGAGCAGTTTGCTCTCCCTAACAGCTTCCTCTTCCACTTAGGGTTAGTGTAACCCTGGCCTTGCCTTCTCTTCTCTTTGCAGACAGTTTTTGGAGAACTGATCCCTCTGGCAGACAATAGTGACGTCACAGGATTGGCGATGTTCATTCTGAATCGCTTACTTTGGAATCCTGACATAGCAGCTGAATATAGACACCCCACTGTTCCTCTCCTGTTTCGGGATGGTGAGTATCTCTGCACACTGCAATACTGTAATAGAGCTTGTCATCTTCCCTGGTAGTTTGAATTTTACTTTCTCAAATCAATTTAAATAGGTCTCTGCTTTGGACTAGCTTTTCTACCCCTATCCTCACTTGCCCTCTCCTCCATCACTGTTTCGTCCTGTGATCTCCACCCACTGCCTCACTCCAGTAGGCTGTGAGTCTGATGGGGACTATGTTTTGCTGCTAACTATGCAGAACCTAGGATGATGCTTGCCTATCATAGTAGATGTTCATCAAATAATCTGTTGAATGAGACCAGATAGATCTCATTGCTGCCCCTGTGATGTCCCTTCCATGCATTGGACATACTGTTAAATGGTACTTGTCCTATAGAATACTTAACAATCTCATACCTGTAAATTACTAAGAAAAACTACCTGATAATTTTAGGGGTACTTGCTACCAGCTTAGCTTACTTATGGTTATCATTGCCTTTCATAGATAAACTTAGTGTTGTTTTGTTTTGTTGTACTTTAAGGTCACGAAGCAGCTTTGTCTAAGTTCACTTTGAAAAAATTGCTGTTATTGATCTGTTTCCTTGACCATGCCAAAAATTCCAGACTTATTGATCACGATCCTTGTCTCTTTTGTAAAGATGCTGAATTCAAGGTACCATTTTTATTTTATGCCTTATATTTTCCTTTTGAAACTTTTTCTTGCTTTGGTGGTTTCTTAGTCAGGGTTTCTATTCCTGCACAAAACATCATGACAAAGAACCAAGTTGGGGAGGAAAGGGTTTATTCAGCTTACACTTCCACACAGCTGTTCATCACCAAAGGAAGTCAGGACTAGAACTCAAACAGGTCAGGAAGCAGGAGCTGATGCAGAGGCCATGGAGGGATGTTACTTACTGAATTGCTTCCTCTGCCTTACTCAGTTTGCTCTCTTATAGAACCCAGGACTACCAGCCCCGGGTATGACACCACCTACAATGGGCCCTCCCCCCTTGATCACTAATTGAGAAAATGCCTTACAGCTGGATCTCATGGAGGCATTTCCTCACCTGAAGCTCCTTTCTCTGTGATAACTCAGGCTTGTGTCAAGTTGACACACAAAACCAGCCAGTTCAGGTGGCATGTTTTCTATTGTAAAAAGCATTGGTATTCCAGTGAAGACATTCTGAAATGGAGCAGGAATGAGAGTTGGCATAGTGGCCTTTTCTTTATTCTTTTTTCCCCCTCATAGGACTCAATTTATCCATGATTATGTGTCTTGTTTTTATCTTCTTAGAATGTACTTGTAGACCTTATACCCCCTGATTTAAAATGCCTGATTTTATTTGAATGACAGTTTCCCATTAATTTTTACTCTTAATTTTGACTTGAGAATGAACTAGGTTATGCTAATATAGAATTAATTTGGGGGAGAAACTTTTTCCCTATTTTAAGTTGTATGTTACCAAACTAGCTTCTGTATTTAATTGTGAACAATTTTTACAAGGTCTTAAATTGGAAATATGAGTTTGCATTTGCCTTGGTTATAGGCATTCTCTTTATACTCCATGTATTATTTCTGTAAATACAGGATGGTTTGAAGGATTTGTTATTATCAGAAATAAAATGTATAATACTGAAACATACCTGCTCTCTGTCCATAGGCTAGTAAAGACCTTCTTCTAGCCTTTTCACGAGATTTCCTAAGTGGTGAAGGTGACCTTTCTCGTCACCTTAGCTTATTGGGGTTACCCGTGAGCCATGTTCAGACACCACTTGATGAATTTGATTTTGCTGTCACGAATCTTGCAGTGGACTTGCAGTGTGGAGTTCGACTTGTGTGAGTATAAGCTTAAGATTTACTTAATGGGATAGGCTAAAAAATATTATTTAAAACATGTCTTTCCTAGATTAATACTTAATATTTTTGTTCATTATTTTTTATTAGATATTTGCTTTATTACATTTCAAATGTTATTCCCTTTCCTCATTACCCCTCTGAAAAACCTCTATACCATCACCCATCCCCCTGCTCACCAGACCCCCCCCCCCCCACACACATACACACACACACACTTTCCTGTCCTGGCATTCCCCCACACTGGGGCATCAAGCCTTCACAGGACCAATGACCTGTCCTCTCCTTGATGTCTGAAAAGGCCATCCTCTGCTACATATATAGCTGGTGCCATGGGTCCCTCCATGTTTACTCTTTGGTTGGTGGTTTAATCCCTGGAAGCTCTGGGGATACTGGTTGGTACATATTATTGTTTCTCCTGCAGGGCTGCAAACCTCTTCAGTTTCTTGGGTCCTTTCTCTAGCTGCTCCATTGGGGAACCTGTGCTCAGTCTATTGGTTGACTGTGAGTCATGGGTATTTTGATCCCCCTTCTAAGAAGGACCAAAGTATCCACACTTTGGTCTTCTTTCTTCTTGACCTTCATGTGGTCTATGAATTGTATCTTGAGTATTCCGAGCTTTTGGGCTAATATCCACTTATTAGTGACTGCATACCATGTGTGTTCTTTTGTGATTGGATTACCTCACTCAGGATGATATTTTCTAGTTCCATCCATTTGCCTATGAATTTCATGAATTCGTTGTTTTTAATAGCTGAGTAGTACTTCATTGTGTAAATGTATGACATTTTCTGTATCCCTTCCTCTGTTGAAGGACATCTGGGTTCTTTCCAGCTTCTGGCTATTATGCATAAGGCTGCTATGAACATAGTGGAGCATGTGTCCTTATTACATGTTGGAGCATCTTCTGGGTATATGCCCAAGAGTGGTATAGCTGGGTCCTCAGCTGTACCTATGTCCAGTTTTCTGAGGAACTGCCAAACTGATTTCCAAAGTGGTTGTACCAGCTTGCAATCCCACCAGCAGTGGAGGAGTGTTCCTCTTTCTTCATATCTTTGTCAGCATCTGGGGTCCCCTGAGTTTTTGATTTTAGCCATTCTGACTGGTGTGAGGTAGAACCTCAGGGTTGTTTTGATTTCCATTTCCCTAATAATTAAGGATGCTGAACATCTCTTTAGGTGCTTCAGAGCCATTTGAGTTTCCTCAGTTGAGAATTCTCTGTTTATCTCTGTACCCCATTTTTTAATAGGGTTATTTGGTTCTCTGGAGTCTAACTTCTTGAGTTCTTTGTATATATTGGATATTAGCCCTCTGTCAGATGTAGGATTAGTAAAGATCTTTTCCCAATCTGTTGGTTGCCGTTTTGTCCTATTGACAGTGTCCTTTGCCTTACAGAAGCTTTGCAATTTTATGAGGTCCCATTTGTCAATTCTTTTTTTTTTTTTGGTTTTTCAAGACAGGGTTTCTCTGTATAGCCCTGGTTGTCCTGGAACTCACTCTGTAGACCAGGCTGGCCTCGAACTCAGAAATCCGCCTGCCTCTGCCTCCCAAGTGCTGGGATTAAAGGCGTGAGCCACCACCGCCCGGCCCATTTGTCAATTCTTGATCTTAGAGTGTGAGCTATTGGTGTTCTGTTCAGGAACTTTTCCCCTGTGCCCATGTGCTCAAGGCTATTACCCACTTTCTCTTCTATTAGATTTAGTGTATCTGGTTTTATGTGGAGGTCCTTGTTCCACTTGGAATTGAGCTTAGTGCAAGGAGATAAGAATGGATCAATTTGCATTCTTCTGCATGTTGACCTCCAGTTGAACCAGCACCATTTGTTGAAAAGGCTATCTCTTTTCCACTGAATAGTTTTAGCTCCTTTGTCAAAGATCAAGTGACCATAAGTGTTGATGCAATAAATTTATAACTTAAAAAGTGTTAGTTTTCTCTTTGACAAAAATGTATCAGTTATGCCATACAGTTTTGTGTTCGCTGCTGTTATGGGAATAGGGTCTGTGGTTGGGAACAGGTAGTATCTCAGGATAGGGTTACAAAGAGCATAAACACTGAATACATAAAAACACTGCCAGTGGCAGCTTCCTCTACTTAGGATGATAAAATGTAACAGATGCTACTAGGAGTTGGGTTTCCATTTCTGCTGTGTCTGTGTTAGGTAGGTCCTCAGATGTCATCCTAGGGATCTGCTCTGGCTTGGACACTGACCAAACATTATTTTTTTGGCAGAGACTGAACTAATGCCAGAGAGCTTTCACCCTCTGTTATTACTTCTTAGCTATGTGACTAAGTTTACTTAATTCCTCTAAATCTTAGTGCCTTCAGTAAAAAAAAAAAAATTAGAAATTCAGGAACAGTTAATGCCTAATTATGGAATTTGCTGATGACTAAGAAACAGGTACTTGCTTGTGTAGAACATGAAGCATCTTAATTCCTGCTTGACACTTCCTCCTCATCCTCTGTCTTACTATAGAGAACTCTATTAAATTGTTCATATTTGCATGTGTCTTCTGTTTTTCTTTCTTATATATGTGTAGACCTCAGACATCCAGACTTACAATGAGAAACAATTCTACTCGCTAACTGAAACAACAGAAACTTTGGAATAGTTTATTGGAGATCTTTTATCCTTAATGTGTTTAGAGTCTAGTGACATTTTTGGGCAGTATCTTTATTTAAATGAACTTTTCTTAGACAAGTTTCATTGTAGAAGTCTTACTGAAAACTTTTTTACTGCTAGGCGAACCATCGAGCTTCTCACACAGAACTGGAGTCTGTCCGACAAACTCCGGATTCCTGCAATAAGTCGAGTTCAAAAGATGCACAATGTTGATCTTGTTCTTCAGGTTCTCAAATCACGAGATGTCCCACTGACTGATGAACATGGTAAACACAGACTAGGAATAAAACTTTCTGTCCTTGCTGGACCTTGATGTGAGCATACATTGTCCTAATGGACTGACTGCCTTTCACTTGCAGGGAACGCTATCTTGTCTAAGGATATTGTGGATAGGCACAGAGAGAAAACCCTTGGGTTGCTTTGGAAAATAGCATTTGCTTTCCAGGTATTGTATGTTTGGCTCTTATTTTTATTTGTTAATCAATTTTGAATGCTGATTATTAAAATCAGTTTAAATCAAACAAAGACTAACAAGAGTCATTTGCACTTTGTGGGCTTTAGTCTAGCCTAGGAACTGTGATAATTGCATTTGTTTTACAATTAAACTTTTTTTTATACTATTGACAAAGTAAATATAGCTTCCTCATAAAGGAACTGAAGCTAAAGTTTCCATCTTAGAAGATATAGTGCTTAATGTACAACCCTGGCTTATGAAAAAATTTCATATTTTTAACCAGAAAACATTTCTTACCACTTATGTGTGGATACTATTTGCCATTAAAAATATAATTTTATGCTAAAAATACATTTTAGGTAGGTTTTATTGGATTGATCAAAATTGTGTGTGTGTGTGTGAGAGAGAGAGAGAGAGAGAGAGAGAGAGAGAGAGAGAGAGAGAGAGAGAGAGAAGAGGCAAGAAGTCACTGGTAGGTGCTAATTTTCTTCACTGCTGTACACTTTATTATTAGAGATAAGGTCTTTTATTAGGTTATGGCTCATGGATTTGGCTAGATTGACAGGCTAGGAAGTCCCCAGGGTCTGCCAGTCTCTGTCCCCCTAGATAGTGTGATGCCACACCCGGTTTGTACATGGGTCCTGGTGATCTGTGCTCAGGTGCTCTTGACTGTGTAGGAGGCCCTTGACCGCCTGAGGCAGCCCACTCACTGTGTTGTTAACATTGCTGATTATGCTTTATCCCCATTTTCTTCAATTTCTTTTTGTACAGACAGTTATTTTAATTTTTGTGGTTAAAATTGAAATATGGAAAACATATAAAAATGTATTTAACTTTTCTGTATTTCTCAGGTGGATATTTCTCTTAACTTAGATCAATTAAAGGATGAAATTAATTTTCTAAAGCATACACACAATATAAAGAGAGCTATGTCTGCACTAACATGCCCTTCACAAGCTATTACTAGTAAGCCAAAAGACAAAAGGACTAGTGGGAATTTTGAACACTATGGTGACAGTGTGAAGTTATTGATGGATTGGGTTAATGCAGTTTGTGCCTTCTATAATAAAAAGGTTAGTCTTTTTCCTTTTGTTTTCAACATATTTTAAAGCTTTGCTAATGTATAACAATATATGAAATTTTTTATGTATTTCTTTAATATTTAATATTTAGCATGTTTTCATACATAGGGATACTATACATATTCATTTTATATACATATCTCTGTCTGTCTGTCTGTCTGTCTGTCTATCTATCTATCTATATGTAACTTTTGTCCACAAAATTAAAGAAAAGTTTTAAAGGCAGATGCTACATAAAATTGGGGCACAGAAATCCTGATCTTACTCTATTGCAATATCCAAAGAAACATCATACAGAATGGGGCAACAGACCTTGGCCGGGATCACTTGTTAGGGTGATACTTTATGATAAGAACTTTTAAGTATAAAGACTTTAAAAATGTTCCCACATACATATAAAGTCCTTGATAAGGAATATTAAACAGAATCAGCAGTACAGACTCCATGTTACTGGGGATATAGTAAATTGTTACACCTCAACAGCATCATCACTGGAAACATTGTTAGCTCTAATGATAGTGGTGGCCTTCTATGTTTTAATCAAATCCTAAAGCATCAAAGATGTGACTGGTTATTACCTGTGAATTTAGTAAGTGGCTGAAACTGATTTGTTTCAGAAGTTGATCATAGCAGCATGTCTGCTTGTTCACTGCAAGTGTTGAGGCCCGTCCTCCTCTAAGGTTGATTGATGACACTCTGCCTTCTGTCTTTTTCATGGTCTATGTGCTTACTGTGTTTTCTGCTTTTCTTCGATTTTCTTGTTTAAAATCCTGAACTGTAGTGCTGAACCACCAAGTAGCGTTCCTAAGGAAGACCATCTTGTTTCAGGTTAACGACTTGTTAAATGAGATTCATTTTGGCATTTGTCCCGGTGCTGTTGGCAATGTAATTAATGCCACTGCATCAAGAAAAAACACAAGTCAAACTTTATGGTTGATGGAAATGTTGGAACTTAACCTGATTTTTCCATTAAGAGACTGGTTCATTTGTTCCACATTTGGTATTGAGTAATGGCGATTGCCTGTAATTCTTACAGTTTTCCAAATACTGCAAACACATTACTGTGTGCCGGGTGACTTAACATACAGTTTTCTTCTCAACAGTTGTCGAAGCCGGAAGTCTAAAAGTAAGGTGTTGCCAGTCCATAGTCTCATTAAAGTCCATTCTCCCCTACCCCTCTTTTATGTTCTGGTACAAGACAGTGGTCCTGTTTGGTTTTTGGCTTGAAGCTGCATTAGTTCAGTCTCTGCCTTTGCCATCACGTAGTGTTCCGTGTTTCCGTGTCTCTCTGTTCTTCAAATAAAGTCATATTCTCAGGTTCTGGGAAGGGTAATGCTGTTTTGAGAGATGCTTTCCAACCAAGGGTAGTAATACTGTAATCAATCCCTACTTTTTTACTAAAGTATGTTTATATTGGTTTCTGAGTAGCACTGATCATTTCTTTGATGTTTGCACTCAGGTGGAGAATTTTACAGTGTCTTTCTCAGATGGCCGTGTGCTATGTTATTTGATCCACCATTACCACCCATGCTATGTGCCTCTCGATGCTATATGCCAGCGCACCACCCAGTCCGTGGCCTGTGCCCAGACTGGTTCAGTGGTATTGAATTCTTCTTCCGAATCTGAAGGAGGTTTTCTGGATCTGTCTCTTGACGCACTTAATCATGGTTAGTCCCTTTTGTCTGCTTAAGTCTTTGACTTCTTTGCTATGTCTGATTTTTGACTACATTCATCTCTTTATCATTTTTGTATGTAATAGAAAGTACTCCAGAAATGTATAAAGAGCTTCTAGAAAACGAGAAGAAAAATTTTCACTTGGTGAGATCTGCAGCTAGAGATCTTGGAGGAATCCCTGCTATGATTCATCACTCAGACATGTCAAATACAATTCCAGACGAAAAGGCTAGTGAACGATTGATTTCTTCATAATCACTCTTTGTTTTGCCTTTTGAGACAGGGTTTATCTGTGTAGTCCTAGTTGTTATGGAAATTGTTCTCTGTAGATCAGTGTGACCTCAAACTCAGAGATTAGCCTGCCTTTGCCTCCTGAAGGCTGGGATTGAAGGTGTGAGCCACCACACATGGCTGACAGTGCCCTTCATGCAGCTCGGAAGGTGGTAGTGAGAAATGGTTCCCTCCTGACCCTCTGCTTTCCACTTTTGTATTTTCTTAGGTGGTCATCACCTATTTATCGTTTCTTTGTGCACGGCTTTTGGATCTCCGTAAAGAAATAAGAGCTGCCCGACTTATACAGACAACATGGAGAAAATATAAACTAAAAAGAGACCTGAGACACCATCAGGTAATTGTGCAAAATAAGAACAGTATCTCATGTGATTCCAATGAATTTTACAAATAGAGATGATTGAGATAAAAACATTAATTACATCTAGTTTGGGGTTACAGAGACATAAATATGGTATACTGATGTATCTTCTATCCTTTCGACCCTCCCCATCATCTGCTATAGACCATAGATAATTTCTTATACACTTGTACTCACCTATTGATTTTCACTGCAGTCTGCCCTGCCTGCAGAGATACGGAATGGTCTCTTGATGTCTCAGTGCTTTGACTGCCTGGGCTTTAGTGCTGCTTAGACTTGAGTGTGGGATCTTGTAATGATTCTCAGACTCAGTCATGTTGACAACCAAGATGAGCCATCACAAAAGGCTAATTTAAAGAAATTTTGATAGTTCTGGTTACATTTTATTGGTTAATCTGATCGCAGTTTATTGCTTCCGCTGGCAGTGTTCCCACTCTTGTATGGTGATGGTGACATCCATCTGTATCTTTCTAATAAGAACATATGTAGCATCTTCTCTATATCCTCATACGTATTTCTTGAACTGCTAGGGTGATAAGGATTATCCTGAGATACCCTTTCAGCTTTTAGATTTTGCTTTGATGTTATTGTTATAGTTAGTATAAACCCTCCATTGATAATAGAGTCACTCAAGCTGTGTGGCAATGAAATGACAGGTAGACAACATTTCCTGGGTTCCCTGGTAAGATCAGCATATTGTTTTTTCCTATCAATAAGTAGACATAAACTCTAAATTAAATTAAATCATAGTGTTTGGTCTATGTATGGGGGAAATAAAAAAAAAAAAGAACTGGTAACTTGATCTTAGAATTGTAGGTATGACATTAAAATAATGTCATGATTTAAAGAATGGCCAATAGTTGCAGATGTGAACACAGTAGCCCTATCTTAGGGGAGTTGTCCTGATAATCCTTGTAGTGCATTTGCCTCCCTCTGTCAACACCTTATCTGATGACAGGTAAAGTTGTGGATTTTAGTCACTTGAAGTGACTCGGATCTTGCAGTTTAGCTAAGTTTCATTTCACTTCAGTCTCTCATCCAAGATGTCCTTGGTGTTTTTAATTCTGACCCAAACATTCTGTATTTCTAAGTTCAATCACTTCTAAAATCTTTTTTATCAATTACCATTATTTCTAGTAGTGCACTTCTAGCTGAACTACTTACTAAGACGTGCTTGGAAGAGACACTGAAATGTGATATGATGGTCTGGCCACTTTGGTAGGCATACTTCCTCTTCCCTAAGATTGCAATTGTCGGCACTCCGCCATCTTTGCTCCAGTGACTGGGAAGTTGGGACAGCCAGGTTCTGAGACAGACAGGCATAATATCTCTTGGGTCTCGGGCGGCTTGTGTGTATGCAGCTCCCAAGTGCGGGGCTGATCTGCAGTAACCAGCACGCCAGCTCTGCTGTGGGACTTCTGCCTGGCAGAGGGACCCCGCGCTGAGCGGGAGCCTACCAGCTTTCCTTCCACGACCTCTGTTCCCGCAGACTGCACTGAAGAGACAGGTACCCCAAGCTCCCTATCCCCAATATAACATCACTTGGGACACGGCCTGTTGGGGCTTCCGTCTGTGCCCGAGAACGGGTCAGCGCTGTGGTCGTCTGGGTGCCAGATCGGCAGGCCAGCGCATCTGCAGGTGAGCGGCGCCACGGAGAGAGTGCAGATTGCACTCTGCCATCTTTGCTCCAGTGACTGGGAAGTTGGGACAGCCAGGTTCTGAGACAGACAGGCATAATATCGCTTGGGTCTCGGGCGGCTTGTGTGTATGCGGCTCCCAAGTGCGGGGCTGATCTGCAGTAACCAGCGCGCCAGCTCTGCTGTGGGACTTCTGCCTGGCAGAGGGACGCCCCCTCCCCCCCTAGGAGAGATCACTCACCCCTGCACAGGGCAGGAGCCTACCAGCCTCCCTTTGGCGACCTCTGCTCCAGGAATCCACTAGGCTGAGCCTTTGGATGTGCAAGGCCTCCCCAATATAAGATCACTTGGGGCAAGGCACATTAGGGCTCCAAAGTCACTCAGGAGCAGGCAGGCCCCAGAAATCGGTGCCAGGGGAATCCTGGCAATCCAGGGGGGGCAGAAATAGCTTTGCAGGCTCACAGGAGGTCCAACCAACAGCCAGTGGCAGCAGGACCAACTAGCATCAGAGGTATCCAGATGGCAAAAGGCAAACGTAGGAATGTTACTAACAGAAATCAAAGTAATGTGGGACCATCCGAACCCAACTCTCCAACAGCAGCAAGTCCTGGATACCCCACCACACCCGAAAGACAATATCTGGATTTAAAATCACTTCTCATGATGCTATTAGAGGATCACAAGAAGGACACAAATAAATCTCATAAAGAGTTACAGGAGACCATGAATCAACGGTTAGAAGCTCTTACAAAGGAAACACAAAAATCGCTTAGAGAAATGCAGGAGAACATGGATCAAAAGATGGAGGCGCACAAGGAGACAACACAAAAATCGCTTAACGAGATGAATCAACGGGTAGATGCACTCACAAAGGAATCACAAAATTGGCATAAAGAAATGCAGAAGAATATGGGTCAACAGACGGATGCCCATAAGGAGGCAACACAAAAATTGCTTAAAGAAATGATTCAACGGTTAGATACCCTTACAAAGGAAACACGAGAACTGCTTAAAGAAATGCAGGAGACAATGGATCAACAGATGGATTCCCATGAGGAGGAAACACAAAAATCACTCAGAGAAATGCAGGAGAACGTGGGTCATCAGGAAGAAATCCTGAAAGAGGCAATGCAAAAATACCTTAAAGAAATACAGGAAAATAAAAACAAACAAGTGAAGGATCTCAGCAAATCCATCCAGGAACTAAAAAAGGAAGTAGAAACAACTAAGAAATCACAAAGGGAGACAACTTTGGAGATAGAAAACCTTGGGAAGAAATCAGGAGTCATAGATGCAAACATAAACAATAGAATACAAGAGATGGAAGAAAGAATCTCAGGTGCTGAAGACTCCATAGAAAGCATCGACTCAAAAGTCAAAGAAAATGCAAAATGCAAAAAACGTGTAACCCAAAACATCCAGGAAATCCAGGACACAATGAGAAGACCAAACCTAAGGATTATAGGTACAGACGAGAGTGAAGATTTGCAACTTAAAGGGCCAGTAAACATCTTCAACAAAATTATGGAGGAAAACTTCCCTAACTTAAAAGAGAGAGATGCCAATGAACGTACAAGAAGCCTACAGAACTCCAAACAGACTGGACCAGAACAGAAATACCTCCCATCACATAATAATCAAAACACCGAATGTTCTAAACAAAGAAAGAATACTAAAAGCAGTAAGAGAAAAGGGCCAAGTAACATACAAAGGAAGACCTATCCGAATCACATCAGACTTCTCACCAGAGACTATGAAAGCCAGAAGATCCTGGGCAGATCTCATGCAGACACTAAGAGAGCACAAATGCCAGCCTAGACTACTATACCCAGCAAAACTCTCAATCACCATAGATGGAGAGACCAAGATATTCCATGATAAAACCAAATTTTCACAATATCTTTCCACAAATCCAGCCCTGCAATGGATAATAGGTGGAACCCTCCAATACAGGGAGAGAAACAACACCCTGGAAAAAATGAGATAATAACCTTCTTGAATCAAGCCCAAAAGTAGATAACCACTCAAACATAAAGGTAGCGTCAAGAATGGCAGATGGCAATAATCACTATGCCTTAATCTCTCTTAATATCAATGGTCTCAATTCCCCAATTAAAAGACATAGACTAGCAGACTGGATACGTAAACAGGACCCAGCATTTTGCTGCGTGCAGGAAACGCACCTCCGTGTCAAAGAAAAATACTACCTCAGAGTAAAAGGCTGGAAAACAATTTTACAAGCAAATGGCCCCAAGAAACGAGGTGGAGTAGCCATCCTAATATCGGATAAAATTGATTTTCAACCTAAAGTCATCAAAAAAGACACAGAAGGACACTACATACTAATCAAGGGAAAAATCCACCATCAAGAACTCTCAATTCTGAATATCTATGCTCCAAATGCAAGGGCACCCTCATTCGTAAAAGAAACTTTACTAAAACTCAAAGCACACATCGCACCGCACACAATAATAGTGGGTGACTTCAACACCCCGCTCTCTGAAATGGATCGTTCAGGAAAGCAGAAACTAAACAGGGACACAGTGAATCTAATTGAAGCCTTGGACCAAATGGAACTAACTGATATATATAGAACAGTTCATCCTAGAGCTAAAGAATACACCTTCTCAGCTCCTCATGGTACCTTCTCCAAAATTGACCATATAATTGGTCACAAATCAGACCTCAACAGATACAAGAAGATAGAAATAATCCCATGCCTCCTATCAGATCACTATGGAATAAGGGTGGTCTTCAATGGCAACAAAAACAACAGAAAACCCACATACACATGGAGGCTGAACAATGCTCTACTCAATGATAACTTGGTCAAGGTGGAAATAAAGAAAGAAATCAAAGACTTTTTGAAAGTTAATGAAAATGAAGGCACAACATACCCTAATTTATGGGACACAATGAAAGCAGTGCTAAGAGGAAAATTCATAGCCCTGAGTGCCGCCAAAAAGAAACGGGAGACAGCATACACTAACAGCTTAATGGCACACCTGAAAGCCCTGGAACAAAAAGAAGCAAATACACCAAAGAGGAGTAGAAGGCAGGAAATCATCAAACTCAGGGCTGAAATCAATCAAGTAGAAACAAATAAAACCATACAAAGAATCAACAAAACGAGGAGTTGGTTCTTTGAGAAAATTAACAAGATAGATAAGCCCTTAGCCAGACTAACCAGAGAGCACAGAGATAGTATCCAAATTAATAAAATCAGAAACAAAAAGGGAGAGATAACAACAGAAACTGAGGAAATTCAAAAAATCATCAGATCCTACTACAAAAACCTGTATTCAACACAACTAGAAAATCTTGAGGAAATGGACAATTTCCTTGATAGATACCAAGTACCAAAATTAAATCAGGATCAAATAGACCATCTAAACCGTCCTATAACCCCTGAAGAAATAGAAGTTGTCATTGGAAGTCTTCCAACCAAAAAAAGCACAGGTCCAGATGGTTTTACTGCAGAATTCTATCAGACCTTCAAAGAAGACCTAACACCAATACTCTTCAAACTGTTCCACAAAATAGAAACAGAAGGAACACTACCCAACTCGTTCTATGAAGCCACAATTACACTAATACCAAAAGCACACAAAGATCCGACAAAGAAAGAGAATCTCAGGCCAATCTCTCTTATGAATATCGATGCAAAAATACTCAATAAAATTCTTGCCAACCGAATCCAAGAACACATCAAAATGATCATTCACCACGATCAAGTAGGCTTCATCCCAGGGATGCAGGGATGGTTCAATATAAGGAAATCCATCAATGTAATCCACTACATAAACAATCTCAAAGAAAAAAACCACATGGTCATCTCATTAGATGCTGAGAAAGCATTTGACAAAATTCAGCATCCTTTCATGCTAAAGGTCTTGGAAAGATCAGGAATTCAAGGCCCATATCTAAACATAGTAAAAGCAATTTACAGCAAACCGGTAGCCAGCATCAATCTAAATGGAGATAAACTTGAAGCAATCCCACTAAAATCAGGGACTAGACAAGGCTGCCCTCTCTCTCCATATCTTTTCAATATAGTACTTGAAGTTCTAGCTAGAGCAATTAGACAACAAAAAGAGGTCAAAGGGATACAAATTGGAAAGGAAGAAGTCAAACTATCACTATTTGCAGACGATATGATAGTATACATAAGCGACCCAAAGAACTCCACCAGAGAACTCCTACAGCTGATAAACGACTTCAGCAAAGTGGCCAGATATAAAATCAACTCAAGCAAGTCAGAAGCCTTCCTATACTCAAAGGATAAGCAGGCTGAGAAAGAAGTAAGAGAAATAATACCCTTCACGATAGCCACAAACCATATTAAGTATCTTGGCGTGACTCTAACCAAACAAGTGAAAGATCTGTATGACAAGAACTTCAAGTCTCTGAAGAGAGAAATTGAAGAAGACCTCAGAAGATGGAAAAATCTGCCATGCTCATGGATTGGCAGGATTAATATAGTAAAAATGACCATCTTACCAAAAGTAATACACAGATTCAATGCAATCCCCATCAAAATCCCAACTCAATTCTTCATAGAGTTAGAAAGAGCAATTCAAATATTCATCTGGAATAACAGAAAACCCAGAATAGCTAAAACTATTCTCAAGAGTAAAAGAACCTCTGGGGGAATCAGTATCCCGGACCTCAAGCTGTACTACAGAGCAATAGTGTTAAAAACTGCATGGTATTGGTACAGTAACAGACATGTAGATCAATGGAACAGAATTGAAGACCCAGAAATGAATCCACACTCCTATGGTCACTTGATCTTTGACAAAGGAGCTAAAACCATCCAGTGGAAAAAAGATAGCCTTTTCAACAAATGGTGCTGGCTCAGCTGGAGGTCAACATGCAGAAGAATGCAAATTGACCCATTCTTATCTCCTTGCACTAAGCTCAATTCTAAGTGGATCAAAGATCTCCACATAAAACCAGACACACTGAAACTAATAGAAGGGAAACTAGGGAAGAACCTTGAACATATGGGCACAGGGAAGAATTTCCTGAACAGAACTCCAATAGCTTATGCTCTAAGATCAAGAATAGACAAATGGGACCTCATTAAATTACAAAGTTTTTGCAAGGCAAAAGACACTTGTCAAAAAGACAAAGCGGCAACCAACTAACTGGGAAATGATCTTTACCAACCTTACATCCGACAGAGGGCTAATATCCAATATTTACAAAGAACTCAAGAAGTTAAACTCGAGAGAGGCAAGTAACCCTATTAAAAATGGGGTACAGAGCTAAACAAAGAGTTCTCACCTGAAGAATATCTAATGGCTGAGAAGCACCTAAAGAGATGTTCATCATCCTTAGTCATTAGGGAAATGCAAATCAAAACAACCCTGAGATTCCATCTCACACCTGTCAGGATGGCTAAGATCAAAAACACAGGAGACAGCAGTTGTTGGCGAGGATGTGGAGAAAGAGGAACACTCCTCCACTGCTGGTGGAATTGCAAGCTGGTACAACCACTCTGGAAAGCAGTCTGGCGGTTCCTCAGAAAACTGGACATGACACTCCCGGAGGATCCGGCTATACCACTCCTGGGCATATACCCAGAGACTTTACCTACATGCAATAAGGACACATGCTCCACTATGTTCATAGCAGCCTTATTCATAATAGCCAGAAGCTGGAAAGAACCCAGATGTCCCTCAACGGAGGGATGGATTCAGAAGATGTGGTATATCTACACAATGGAATACTACTCTGCAATTAAAAACAATGAATTCACGAAATTCCTAGGCAAATGGTCAGATCTTAAATATCATCCTTAGTGAGGTAACCCAATCACAAAAGAACACACATGGTATGCAGTCACTGATAAGGGGATATTGACCCAGAATCTCGGAATACCCTAGACACAATCCGCATATCAATAGATTTCTAAAAAGATGGAAGGAGAGACCCCTGGTCCTGGAAAGACTGGATGTAGGGGAACGCCAGGACAGAGTAACGAGAGGGGGTTGAATGGAGAAAAGAGGGAGGGATGGGGGCTTATGGGACTTTCGGGGAGGGAGGAAACGGGAAAGGGGAAGTGATTTGGAATGTAAATTAAAAAAATTAAAAAAAAAAAGATTGCAATTGTCTAGTTTATTATTTTTTTCCTCAGTGCTGTGGTCTAGTATGTGACCTTTCTCCTTTTTCTTGGTATTTGTTTTAATTTGCTGATTGCCTTTTTCATGTTCTCGAATGACAGTTCGATCAGTTCCCTAGTTCTCCGGCATTGTGGCTTCTTCTTCCATCAGACAGCCCCCGCCGATGTGTAAGAGCCCCTTCCGAGTGGGATGGATGCTCCAGACAGTAACATGGAGGGCGTCAGTCATGCTGTAGTTACTTCTTTCACTCAGGTTGTGTAGAGTACAGCAAGGCAAGCATAGGAACAGCCTGTGAGATGCTGCCTGCTGCCTGCGGACTGACAAGTCCTGTGACTGTGCCTCCATTGGTCCACGTCCTAAGTATGGCATCTAGTTATTGTTTTAATGAGATTTAAATGATCACTTCTGAACTCTGAGATAGGAAATATTTGGTGGTCATAGTAGTCACTCTCAGAAGTAGTACAAGTGGGGTTGGGCAGGATGCTGGCTTCTGTCCCAGGACACACAGCTTCTCCTGGGTAGCTCATGTTGCTGCACCTCTCAGCTCTGGTTCTCACAGTGCAGACTATGTCCCCTGTTTCTCATGATTTTTAATGAAGGGAGAGATATGTTGTTCTCCTCTTTTGTGCATTGCTTTGCTTAGATTGTAACAAAGCAAGACTACCTTATACTGCAAAGCATTTTGTGTGCCATGCATGCAGCTCTTTTCTGAGTCCACTGGACCCATGTCAGAATCATATTATAGTTAATCTGTAGATGATTTGTGATAGAGCAAACATGTCTGTATTTTATCTTCATTCAGTTCCTAGGATGCTTCTTTCTTCTAATCACTCGCCTTTTTGATATGCCCAGAAGCACTTGTAGCCCCAGGATGAGCATAAGAAGCCTAGAGTAAGGGAGGGATTTTGCAGGATAAATTACTAATATATTTAATGTGTAGAAATTATTTTACAAAGAATAAAGTCTTAAAGTGGTTGTTAACACAATTCTGTTTTTCTTTTCCTCATTAAAGGAAAGAGACAAAGCTGCTAGAATTATTCAGTCAGTTGTTCTCAATTTTCTAAGTAGACGAAGATTGCAAAAACAGATCAGTGCAGCTCTGGTCATTCAAAGATGTTGGCGAAGAGTCTCAGCACAAAGGAAGTTGCTGATGCTGAAAAATGAAAAACTGGCAAAACTTCAAAGTAAATCAGCATTGCTTATTCAGGTATGATATTCTGGTGTGAAATTTAAACTTAAGAAAGTTATGCCAATTTTAGCAAAGAAGGAAATATGTGACAGAATTTTCAGTGGTCAATAATGTTTTCCCTTGGTACATCAGGGATTAATCCTGGAACCCTGTGTAGATCCCCAGATCTGGATGCATTTTCATAGAACTTCTATACACCCTCCCGGATACTTCAAATCATTAAAACTTCTTTATAGGACCTGGTACTGTGTAAGGGCTGTGTGGGTCGTAGTCAGGTTGTATTGTTTAGGGAACAGTGTTTGCAGATTCAGTCAAACACTTGCTCTTCTCCTTGGATATCTCCTCTCTGCCATTAGCTTGAATTCAAGGATGTGGAATGCAAGGACACAGGGCGCCTGCCTAACTAACTAAGCCTTGCTCTTGACACCTCCTTGCTCTCTGCTGAATGCTGCTGTGGGTAGCAGTGTCTTTCTTTTAGCGCATGGACTATACTGTTTTGTTCTTTCTTCTCCTAGTGTCCCTTAGCTATCTAACCTGAGTATTCTGAATTTTGCACAACTTATCTATACCTTTTCATTTTCCTCATGGTTGAGAATGAATTTATTGGCAATTTATTTTCTTACGAGAACCACCTGTTTATTTGCTTTTGCACTTCCTGATTGGACAAATTGGAGTTTGGATGTTAACATGGTTGAGTTTTTTATTCTAGATATTACTTCCTGCCAGGTGTCTAGACAGTGGAATCATGAATGAAACAGCATGAGGTTTACAGCCCTATTCACTTCATGTACATATTCACTTGATATACAGTCACCTGTATGTCTCTATACACAGAGAATTTGTTTGAGGTCCCTGACAGATTCCCAAATTCTGTGTATGAACAAGATCATTATGAAATTGCATGGAATTTGCATTTTCACACCATCCAGTGTACCTAGCATCTTTGGACCACCAGAACTTCCTCTTACAGTGTCTACTCCTCAAGAGTCATCACCTTTAATATTTAGAGCATTATGTAGCTGTTCAGCACATTTTTCCCTTTCCTTTTGTAACATTTTAATGTTTGGAACATCGTGAACTGCCTGATGTGGGTATTGGAACCCAAACTTGGGTCCTCTGGAGCTGTGTGGCAGCCATCTCCCCAGCCCTTAGCATGGTTATTTTAAAGCAGAGTGCTAGATGAATGAGCATTTTCAAGTGCTAACTTAGAAAGCTAGGTGTATTTTACTTTGTTTTCTTTCTTACTTTCTCAGGCTTATTGGAGAAGATATTCTACCAGAAAAAAGTTTCTGAGGTTGAAACACTACTCAGTCATCCTTCAGTCTAGGATAAGAATGAAAATTGCCCTCACATCTTACAGACGATATCTTTGGGCCACAGTTACAATTCAAAGGCATTGGCGTGCCTATTTAAGTAGAAAACGAGATCAGGAAAGATTTAAAAAACTGAAATCTTCATCCCTTGTAATACAATTTATGTTTAGAAGGTGGAAGCGACGCAAGCTGCAGTTACAAACCAAAGCTGCAGTAACATTGCAGCGAGCTTTTAGAGAATGGCATGTCAGGAAGCAAACACGTGAAAGATCTGCCGTTGTGATACAATCTTGGTACAGAATGCATAGGGAATTGCAGAAATACATTTATATTAGATCTTGTGTTGTTGTCATCCAGAGAAGAGTTCGGTGCTTTCAAGCCCAAAAGTTATATAAAAGAAGAAAAGATGCCGTCCTGACTCTCCAGAAACACTACAGGGCATTTCAGAAGGGGAAGCTAGCACGCACTGACTATTTGCAGAAACGAGCTGCGGCCATTCGACTGCAGGCTGCATTCAGGGGCATGAAGGCTCGCCGTTCATACAGTTTGCAGATTCGAACTGCCTGTGTTCTTCAGTCCTATTGGAGAATGAGACAAGAAAGGGTTAGATTTTTAAACCTTAAAAAGATAGTTATCAAATTGCAAGCACACATAAGAAAACACCAACAACTACAGAAATATAAGAAGATAAAGAAAGCAGCTGTTACAATTCAGACTCATTTCCGAGCTTCCATTTTAGCCAGGAAGGTTCTAGCATCTTATCAAAAAACAAGGTCTTCAGTCATTGTTCTACAGTCTGCATATCGAGGGATGCAAGCCAGGAAAACATTTCGTCATGCTTTAACATCTGTTATAAAGATTCAGTCATATTATCGAGCTTATATATCCAGAAAGAAATTTCAGAGCTTCAGAAATGCCACAATAAAGCTTCAGTCAGTTGTCAAAATGAAACAATCACGGAAGCAGTATTTACAGGTCAGAGCGGCTGCACTATTTATCCAGCGGTGGTACCGTTCCCAAAAACTGGCTTCACAAAAGAGAAAAGAATACATACAGGTGCGTGAATCCTGTATCAAACTGCAGTCGTACTTTAGAGGATGCCTGGTCAGAAAGCAGATGAGGTTGCAAAGCAAAGCTGCCATTTCTCTACAGTCTTACTTCAGAATGAGAACAGCGAGGCAGCGCTACCTAAGGATGTGCAAGGCTGCTCTTGTCATTCAGAGTTTTTACTGTGCCTACAGAGCACAAATCAGTCAAAGGAAGAACTTCTTGCAGGTCAAAGGAGCAACTATTTGTTTGCAGGCAGCTTACAGAGGCTGGAAAGTACGCCGGCAAATCAAGCAGCAGTCTACAGCTGCTGTTACCATTCAGAGGGTTTTTAGAGGCCACACTCAGAGGATGAAATACCAGACTGTGCTTCAGTCCGCTGTGAAGATTCAGAGATGGTACAGGGCACACAAGGTTGCTTATGACATGAGAATTCAATTTCTAAAGACAAGAGAGGCTGTGGTTTCTCTCCAGTCTGCCTACCGTGGCTGGCAAGTTCGGCAGCAGCTCAGGAGGCAACATCAGGCGGCAGTGAAGATCCAGTCTACCTTTAGAATGGCCGTGGCCCAGAAACAGTATAAACACCTAAGAGCAGCTGCCGTAGCCATGCAGCAGCGTGTCAGGGCACGGGCTGCCGGAAAGCGGCAGCGCCTGGACTACATCAGACTCCGTCATGCAACTCTGGTGTTTCAGGCCACATGGAAGGGAAAGACACTGAGAAGACAGATTGCCCGGCAGCACCAATGCGCTGCCCTCATACAGTCATACTACAGAATGCACATTCAGCGCAGGAAGTGGAGCATCCTGAAGACCGCTGCTCTTCGGATTCAGGTGTGCTATAGGGCTTACAAAGTTGGAAAAGAACAGCGCCATTTATACTTGAAAAGGAAAGCAGCTGCAGTAATTTTACAGTCAGCTTACCGAGCTATGAAAGTGAGAAAACAGATAGCTGAATGCCACAAAGCAGCAGTCACTATACAGTCTAAATTTAGAGCCTACAGAATACAAAAGAAATACACGACTTATAGAACTTCAGCTATTATAATTCAGAGGTGGTATCGGAATATTAAAATTACAAGCCAGCAACATCAGGAATACCTTAACTTAAAGAGAACAGCAATTATAGTTCAAGCTGCTTATAGAGGCATTAGAGTAAGGAGACACCTTCAGCACATGCACATGGCAGCCACGCTTATTAAAGCCACGTTTAAGATGCATCAGTCGAGAGTGCGATACCACAAGATGAGAACAGCAGCTGTTGTAATTCAGGTGAGATACAGAGCGTATTATCTTGGTAAAATTCAACATGAAAAGTACCTGAGGACTTTGAAGGCTATTAAAACCCTTCAGGCCGGTGTCAGAGGAGCAAGAGTTAGACAGACTGTAAAAAAGATGCATTTTGCAGCAACACTCATTCAGGCATATTTTAGGAGACACAGACAGCAAACGTATTTTCATCGATTGAGGAAGGCGGCAGCAATGGTGCAGCAGAGATACCGAGCAGTAAAAGAAGGAAGCGCTGAGTTAAAGAGGTACAGCAGACTGAGGCGTTCTGTCATCCTCCTTCAGGCTGCCTTTAGGGGACTGAAAACTAGGAGACACTTAAAAGCTATGCATTTAGCTGCTACTCTCATTCAGAGGAGATTCAGGACTCTCCTGATGAGAAAGAAGTTCCTCTCTTTCAGGAAAACTGTCATTTGGATCCAGAGACAATACCGTGCAAGACTTCACACCAGGTTTTCCCGACAACAATTACTGTTGGAAAAGGCAGTTACAAAGATCCAGTCATCATACAAAGGATGGGTGGTAAGGAAAAGGGTGCGGAAGATGCACAGGGCTGCTACTGTGATTCAGGCCACTTTCCGAATGCACAGAGCCTGTCTGAGGTACCAGCATTTGAAGTGGGCCTCAGTTGTGATCCAAAGGCAATACCAAGCACACCGAGCTGCAAAACTGCAGAGGCAGCTTTTCATCAGGCAAAGACATGCAGCTGTGATTCTTCAGGCTGCCTTTAGGGGGATGAAAACCAGAAGTCATTTGAAGACTATGCATTCTTCTGCAACCCTTATTCAGAGTAAATTTAGAGCTTTAATAGTAAGGAAACGATTCATTGCTCTCAGAAAAGCTGCAATATTTGTGCAGAGGAAATTCCGAGCCATCCTTTATGCCAAGCATAAATTGCACCAATTCTTGCAGTTACGAAAGGCAGCCATTATAATACAATCCTCTTATCGAAGACTGATGGTACAAAAGAAGTTACAAGAAATGCACAGGGCTGCCGCTCTCATCCAGGCTACTTTCAGAATGCATAGGACTTATGTTAGATTTCACCTTTGGAAACGTGCCTCGATTAGAATTCAGCAGTATTATCGAACATACAGAACTATAAAACTACAAAAAGAAAAACTCATCGGAGAAGAAAAACACAGTGCTGCTGTCAGAATACAAAGCACATACAGGATGTATAGGCAGCGTTGTTTGTATCAGCAGCTTCGGTGGGCTGCAAAAGTAATACAAAAAAAATACAGAGCAAATAAGGAGAGACAGCAAGATCTGCTCAGTGCATGTAAGGAAGAAACACTTAATCAGATGCATTTTCAGGGTTTCAGCACCACAAAAGAAGTTCAGCAGCAGCATGAGGCCGCTGTGATTATACAGAAGCATTTTAGAGCCTTTAAAGCAAGGAGGCTCATGGAGTCTGAAAGAGGCTTTTGGGTAAGTAATGTGCCACCCCTGGGCCTGACTGCCACACGAGACTCACTGCCCAGTGCATGTGCCGAAGCTGTTTCTTGAGCAAAGAAATACATGTTTGTGTTGTGGTGGTTTAGCATTAGTATAGAGGAAATAACAAGTTAGCAATTCAGCAGAGACCCTTCCTGGCCACAGGGAGCAGATGCAAGGGGATTGAAATGGTGATGAGATCATTGTGAAGCCCCAGACCATCCTGTCTCACAGACTGCTACTAAGGCAGCAGCTCACTGTCTGGGGGTCAAAAGACCAGTACATTATTTTAGATGGATTTGTATATTTTTAATCACATACTGATAACTGAACATTGTGGAAGGGTTTATAGGAAGAAGAGGGTCTGGAGACCATAAGAATACAAGGGTATTGAGCAAAGTCTACATGCTCCTAGGAAAGAAGAAAACTGAGACATTTTATATCAACCAGCCAAGGATTGGGAGAGAACAGAAAGTGTGCTCCAATTCCAGAGACTACAAATCAGCGGGTGCTTTAGATTTTAGTTAGAATATGTTATGTAGCATTAGCCAAACTAATCTCATGAAAAGTCAACTGAATTCTATTTTATAAAAATAGAGGGTTTGGGGAGTATTTCATTTCACAATTAACTGTGTCAGACCTTGTATCATTTGAACTGTATATCAACTGTTATTTAATTTCTCTGGTCCATAATTTATATATTTTATTACTATAACAATTAACCATTTTTTAAATTTTAATTGAATAAGTTATAGTTGTCACAGTCACCAAGTTGCCAAAATGAGAAGGGTTGTGGATAGCCTTGGTCTTGTATTTTGGTGCTAATTCCACTCCTGGGAGGGGCTGCAGACTAGATGATATTAATCATGTATACAGGTGACTTCTTGTGAACCAACCCCACCTTAACTTTTCAAATAAAGGCCAGAGCCAGTGATTGGACAGGAGGAAGGGAAGGAGGAACTGAAAAGTTTTGGGGGAGACAGGGAGAGAGAGGATCAATGGGAATAGAGTGGTGTAGTGATAGATCTGCCCAAGGTAGGCGTGTTGTGTAGCTTGTACTCCTATAAATTGAGTTGTGAATTCTTGGGTTGGAGATTTGCTGATACAGAGAAATGGCTGTCCTTTCAAAATCCTGATTTAGGCAGATGACCAATGAGTGTGGAGAGGAAGCTATTGTTTGTCTCCAGAAAGTAGGATTATTTTTTTTTCTGTTCTTCTGGGTGCTTCAAGGACAGTGAGCGTGTATCTGCTTTCGGCAAGTCCTGCAGAGAGTAATTTTAAACTTGTGATTAGGCTGTGCTGCAGTGGACTGGCCGCCAGCCACGCAGCATGTGTGATGAGGTGATTACTATACATACGCTGTTGTATTTACATAGTTGAAGGCTCTCTGTGAGTCAGTCTGGTAGAGCAGAAACCCACTTGATATTTACAATTAATGTTTTGTGTCCATTAATTGTATATTAACTATTATAATTACTATAACAATAATTACATAAGATCTTTCTAGTTTGCAATTGTAGATCATTATTGTAAACTTATATTTCTATGCTTGATATAGGCGGTATGGAGAAAATATAAAGCTAAGAAATACTTATCTAAAGTGGAAGCTGCCTGCAGGATTCAAGCTTGGTATAGGTGCTGGAGAGTGCGCAAGAGATATCTAACTTTATTGAAAGCCGTTAAAATTATTCAAGGTCACTTCTATGCGAAGCTGGAGAGAATGAGGTAATGTATTACAACTCTGGAAGTATAAAGGATCTTAGGTAAAGTAACAACACTGCTTTTTCCTTTTAAGTAATTGCTATGTTCAATTTATTTGGTTTGAAAAATTGTGTGTGTGTATGTGTTTGTGTTCATTCTCCATTAATGACACAAGATATATCTTTTGAGCTTAGTTTATATATATAAAGTATGGCCTTGATGATATAATTTAGTAAAAAGTATGTATGTGATTTATTCAGATCCAAAGGGTTGACAGAAGGAAAGTGAATAAACTGGTCTAGTATTCATTTTCACTCTCTGTTGATTTCGTTACTGGCAACAATTATTCATTTTTCTGTGGGTAGTCTACTGTGAGTCAGAAGGAGAGGCTTAGGTCATCACTGTCCACTTACTTTTCGAGACAAGATCTTTCACTGAACTCAGCAGTTAATTAGAGTAAGTATCCAGAAAACTCTAAATCTGCCTGTCTCCTGTTGCATCTGGCTCCTACATGGGCACGTAGGATCTGAACTCAGGTCCTCATGCCTGCACAGCAGACACTCTGCTGGTTCAAAAGCCTGGGGTTTGTTTTTGTTATACTGTGTTTTATTTTCTATCTACTTTATTCTTAGTGATGAAGAGCCTGTGCCTACTTAATTTCTGTTTCAAAAATGTTCATAAAGCTATACTAGCTGTCCTTTTATTTTTTTAATGTCATAGTGTAAGAATTTTTTTAATCCAGAATTGATGAGCTATTGCATCAGTAATTGCTTAAAATTCGCGAAAGGGGACCTCCAGAGTACCATTGGTGGGTTTCCCTTTCAGATGCTCAGCCTTGCTTTCTAAGAATCATGGTACTAAGACAAGCTAGTCGCTGTTAAGTGTCAGGTTCATGTTATAGAACTGGTCTTTCTTCTCCTGTAAGAGTCCATTTCTCCTTTGATGAGTTCATTTCAGTGACTGCCTCTATCATCCAGAATTCTTCTCTTCATAAGACATTGACAAAGTATTCTACAAAATTCTTTGTCCTACTAGATTTTAGAGCTTATATTTTATACAGTTGAATAGTGTTACTTGCAAACCTGGCTTTCATTGCCTGTGTAAGACTGACTGCAGGAGCTAAAGTGCAAAGTGTACTGTTATATCTTACACTATTGCTGTTCTTACATGTTCCTTCTCAGTATTGGGGGACAATAGTGACTAGATCAAATGACTTAAAGTTATCCCTAACCTACTTTTCAGATTCTTGAAGATGAGGGCAGCAGCAATTATAATTCAAAGGAAATGGAGAGCTGCACTCTCCACAAGAGGAGCTCGTGAGAGTTTAAAGGTAAGTGTAAATAAACACACAGACCCATGTTAGGAAATAAAACAGAAAGAATATTAGAGATTGAACTGTGCATTTGTTTTATACACATCTGGTGTAGTCCATTAAGATTACATTCACTTACAACAATATGATTTTGCCAGTAATGGTATACATGAGGCTCTCTCTGTCTCTTTCCCTCTCTCCCTCCCCCCTCTCTCCTCCTCTTCCTCTTTCCCTCTCCTCTCTTGTTGTATGTGTACGTGTATCAAGTAAAATATTCTCAACCTCGAATTTTTCATGATTGCAGTAAAAATAATATATGCTTGGGAAAAAGTAAAGAAATAAATATTTTTTTGTCTAGTTTAGTATTTCACAACATGCTTTCTAAACCAGAGTTGATCTGTTTAAGTATATAGCAGAGTTTTAGAGTAACTATAAAGCCTATGGCCTATTTTTAAATATAGATTTTAAATAGTTGCTATATATCAAAGTTAGAATTTTGCATATATGATTTATGTTCGTGTAATGTTCATTCTAGCTACATGACCACAGTTGTCTTTTCTGTGACTTTTGGCACTTAATGCATGCCAGGCAGGCCCTGTATACTAAACTTATGTGGTAGTTGCTATTGCTTTGATCATTTTAAGTGCTAGAAGCTGTTTAGTGCTAACTTGCCCATGATTGTTTTACAGGTAGCTTATAAAGCCGACTTAGCTTAAATGGATTTGAACCGTACCCTTTTAAGTGTATAAAAGAAGCTATTATATAATTGAGCAATCTAAGGGATGTAGTTGACATGCTATGTAGTTCTTTTTTTTTTTTTTATATTTTTTTTTCTTTGAGAATCTGTTTATAAGGAAAAATTACATTGTTTCCTATACATCTTTTTACTATGTATATTCAGTACCACATTCTTTAGGTCATATGGATAGAAAGGTATATAACACAAGAAGAAAAATGACATAAAATTAAATACATGGCTTATGACGGAACAAATGCTGAAAGACATTGAGGCATCACTAGTTCCCATAGGCTTTCTGATCATACCCTTCCCATGCCCTTAAGACAAGGTTTCCCTCTTCCCTGTGCAAGCTCGGCAGTACTTGAAGCAGCGGACTGGTGTTCTTAATACAGCATTGTCCTACGGAGAAGACGCAAGGCTGTATGGTAGCATCATCCCATCACTGATATTAGCTACAGAAGCACTGAGCAGATAATATATATGGGGAAACAAAACATGGATGAAAAACACAAACTCACCTTATAAAAGGCATTTCAATGTCTTCTCTCAATAGGTTGTTTACTAAAATCTTAAAGAGCCCATCAGAATAATAAAGCGGCCTCATTTATTAGAATGGGGTATATAGTTACCTTTTTGTTTTGCATATTGTTTTTGTTTTTTCTTTTGAGACAGGGTCTCTCTGTAGCTCTGGTTGTTTCAGAACTTACTATGTAGACCAGGCTAGCCTCAGACTCAGGGGTCTACCTGCATGTAGTTCTTTTTTAAAGTATTTCTTTTCTGTGTGTGTGCGCCTAGTGTATGTATGTGCAGTATGTGCATGTGGGAGCTATAGAGGTACAGGAATATGTTGTTCCTTTGAAACTAGAGCTGTAGAAGGTTGTAAGCCAATGGCAGTGTTTGGGAACCAAATCCAGGTCCTCTGTAAGAGCAGCAAGTGCTCAACTATCTTTCTACCCTGCATTGTAGCTCATAAAGCTACATGCCACTTTTGCTATGGCTTATTCCTAATGGCTGTAGTACATATCATTCTGTAGCTTGTGCTATGGTTCCTTTCTAATGGCTGCTGTACATATCACACTGTAGCTTGTGCTTTGGTCCAGTGTGCTTGTCCTGTAACAGCCAGCATTCCTTCTTTTCTCTCACACAGATGGAAGAATCAGGAGGAAAGCAGAGGTCCCTGACAGCTGCTGACCTATAGCTTTTTTACTATAGACCCATATAGTTTCAGAAGTAATGTGTTATCACTTTCCCATGTCATGAAGCAGGACATTCTCAAACTATGAAAGTAAAGAATATTATGAGTATAGACTCTCACTTATAGTGAGAAATCCAAGAACTTCTAACAGGTTGAAAATCTTATTCCTCCCTATTAATGCTGCTTGTGCTTAATTCCTTATAGAGACATAGAGCCGCTTGTGTGATCCAAGCCCACTTTAGAGGCTATAAGGGAAGGCAGTCCTTCCTACAGCAGAGATCTGCTGTTTTAATCATACAGAGACATGTACGAGCCATGGTGGCTGAGAAGCGGGAAAGGATAAAGTATACCCAACTGAGAAAGTCTACGGTTGTTTTACAAGCATTGGTGCGTGGCTGGTTAGTAAGGAAAAGAGTAAGTATTTTAGAGTAAGATTAAAGCAGTTGATGTTAGATGGTGGTAAATTTCTGGAGACAAGATTTTGGAGAATGCTGTCAAAATAAATAGAATTGTTAACTGCTGCAGAGCTCCCTAACAGGGTCATTGGTCATCATGGGTTTTGTTGTTGTTCTGTGTCCCTAATTCTTCCCACAGATGGTCACACCAAAGATACAAAATTAATTGTGTTTTCTCTTTGTTGGGGTTTTTTATGTTGTTATTGTTGTTTTTAATTTTTAAAACAGTAACACTTAGGTAAGAACTGACAAGAGTGTGAGCACTTGTGACAAGTGGAGGAGGCTGATTTCCCACGAGTCGCCTTCTGCCACTCCCCAGCAGCTGTAAGAGCTTCACCTCTGACAGCCACATCCTCACCACGAAAGGATTTCTTGTGTTTAGGAAGGGCTACTATGTTGAAGCTGAGGATATAGAACTGGCATTGACAAAAAGTACTTAGATTTGAAGTTTAAAAGGAGAAATCTTTCATTAAATCTGAATTAGAAATCTACAATCCAAAGGTCACTGTAGAAAGCTTTTACTACAAGAGCCTCCCTTGTACTTGTGCTAAATTATCTGATCCTGGAAAAGTGAAACTTGTCAGGCTTCACATTGCTGTATCTGAACATCTCTGCTTAGAGTGCTGTGACCGTTACAAACCTTATCCCTGCCTCTCCTGAGTACTATGGCTATGCCTTAAAAAACTGTCTCTGGATAAGCTTGTTTACTTAACTAAATGCTGTTTCTCTTAGTAAAGGGCCCAAAATTCTACTTTTGTATTTTGTTATATAACTTGTTCTATTAGAATTATTGTATAGTAAGAAATTATAATTACTTTGGATTAAAATGAAAATAATTAACAGTTATATATTTTGTTTGTATATTTCATATGCTAATATAAAAATACTTTTAATCTATGTATTTTCTTCTTTAAAAAATTTTTGATGTATTTTGCCTATTTTTCTATTGAATTTTTTTTCTCTGTGCTTTAGGTTTCAGAACAGAAAGCCCAAATTCGGCTTTTCCGCTTTACGGCAGCTGCCTACTGTCACATGTGTGCTCTCAGAATCCAGCAAGCTTATAGACGCCACATGGCTATGAGGAATGCTAGGAAGCATGTTAATTCAGTCGTCTTTATTCAGGTTAACTTTTCCTCCAAATTCAAGCAAAAGATATTCCTTTTTATGTCACGGGTGTGGTCGTGTACACCTTAATTTCAGCTCTCTGGAGGCAGAGCAGGCAATGAAGTCCAGCCTGGTCTACAAAGATAATTCCAGGATAGCTAAGGCTATCCTTAGAACAAAGATAATTCCAGGATAGCTAAGGCTATCCTTAGAACAAAGATAATTCCAGGATAGCTAAGGCTATCCTTAGAACAAAGATAATTCCAGGATAGCTAAGGCTATCCTTAGAACAAAGATAATTCCAGGATAGCTAAGGCTATCCTTAGAACAAACAAGCTCTATCTTAAATCAAACAAACAAACAAAATCAAGAGGTTTTTGTTTTAAGATAATGTTTCTGAGTGCTCTATCTCCAAGCACACCTATGTGCCAGAATGGGGCATCAGATCCCCTTACAGATGGTTGTGAGTCACCGTGTAGTTGCTGGGAATTGAACACGGGACCTCTGGAAGAGCAGCCAGTGCTCTTGACCTCTCTAGAGCCATCTCTCTAGCTCCAAGAGTGTTTTTTATGTTACCCGTTTTTAGATGTGCTTACGTATGGTCACAAAATATTGAGACTGTTAGACAGTAGCTCATCGGATGAGTTAAGGTTAGAAATTGGTCTACGTTTTATGGACCAGAAATGTGAGTGACCATCCACTGATGGAACTACTCATCCATACCCTACACTGTGGATACTCATTTCTCTCTTTCCTTATCCTACAGTGGCCTCCAAAGACATTCTGATTTTGCCATTCTAATGAATGGGAACAGAAGTACATTCTTTGTTTTGCATTTACTTGCTTATTGTAATTTTTTATTTTTTTAGTCATTTAAATTCTTACCTGTGTATTATTTACAGTGTTTTAATGTACCTAACCTATTTTTCTATTTCATATTCATATTGAAATTTGTAGTAGTTATACCCTGGACATTTTTCCTGATATGTATACGGACATATATTTACATGTAAAATATTGGGGTAGAAAACAACTTGCAAAATGCTGCCTAGTTTGATAGGATTCATATACATTGTGAGCTGTGGCCACACATAACCAACAAGAGCTTGAAGGATTTGCTTCAAGTGGAATAGGAAAATGATGCCACAGAGCAGGATGGAGGGTCAAAAGAATTCAGTATTCCTTCATTTTTATATATAAATGTATATATTTATTAACTCACATATATATGTTCTGCGGTAAAAGTGGAAAACCTTCATGTTTTGAATAGAGATGGTTTCGAAGAAGATTACAACAAAAGAGGATCATTGAACAGTATCAGAAGACCATAAAAGCTGAACGTGAAGCCCAGGTGCGCCAGCACCAGCAGGAAAGGGCTGCTTCCGTGATACAGAAGGCAGTGCGCCGCTTTCTCCTGCGCAGAAGGCAGCAAAAGATCCATAGCAGCGCCACTAGAATTCAGGTAAACCAAAGTCCAGTGTTAGCCCAAGATTATAATCTGAGTTGCAGCTTCAGTTGGAAATAAGGTTCAAAGCCCTACTGGCTGACATCTTTAAATAGCTTTGCTATACCTGTTTGTTAAGGCATTATGGAGAGGCTATTCGTGGAGGAAGAAAAATGATCACACAAAAATTAGAGCTATCCGACGAAGCCTTAGAGCTGTAAGCAGGAACGTGGAGGAGGAGAACAAGCTGTACAGAAGAACTGAGCGCGCCCTTCACTACCTGCTCACGTACAAACACTTGTCGGCCATTCTGGATGCGTTGAAGCACCTGGGTTAGTGTCCTGTAAATGCCATGTTTAAGAGCAGGACTGCCCTTCCCCTCTGGGTGTGTAAAGAGGGGGATAGTACAGTGGCTCCTGCAGTTCAGTCGTGTTGCTGTGAATTTCCATGTTTACTCATTTGCTTCTCTCTCAGAGGTTGTTACCAGACTGTCTCCACTTTGCTGTGAGAACATGGCTGAAAGCGGAGCAGTTTCTACCATCTTTGTTGTGATCCGAAGCTGTAATCGTAGTGTTCCTTGTATGGAAGTCGTTGGATGTGCTGTTCAAGTATTGCTGAATGTGGCAAAGGTAACTTTCCGTTTAAATAATAAAACATTGTCTAGAAATATGACCCAGCAAATTAAATTCTCTGCTTGCTCATTATTAGATCATGCTTCTAACTTAGAATTTATTTATTTTTAGGAGTTTCTGGGAGTAAATAAAAAGTTTAGTCTCAACATAGCTGTATAAGGAAATGCTAGTTTTTATAAGATTTGATTTGTTTATAACATACTATCATTTATTGTCTACATGCTAGGAATTATGAGTTTAGTTTTTTATAACCCCTTAAGGTAGTTCCTGTGTCATTTTTCAGAAAAGATATAGCAATAGTACTTACTAAAGTTAGAGACAGTTGAGGCATGAAGAGGAAAGATTTTTACCTGAGCCATGTCCTGAGAGCCACCGTCCTGTCTTTACGAGAAGTAGCAGATGAGAGCAGACTGATGCCAAACTCAGAATTGTGGCCTTAGGTCTGCATGATGCTGCAGCTTGCTTAGGTTCTGTGTGCTTCGAGTTCTTCAGCTGTAAAGTGAGGGCACTCACAGGACCCACCTCAGTGTCACTGAGAAGACAGAGTGGCTACACCACGCGGCCCACCTCATTGTCACTGAGAAGACTGGTTACACCTGAGGTGCTTCTCTAAGCAGACCTTGGTGTTAGCTAGTGATGTTTTGTTATTTTAATATTGTTACCTTACAGATTTCAGTGCTACTAAAAGGACAAATAAGCCATTGAAAATGTATCCTAGACTCAGTGTTAAAACTATCATTTTCCTTTATGGCAATTTCATCTGCTCAAGAAACAGGTAACCCAGGAGCTAACTAGATCTTCTCTTTCCTGTTTGAAAATTCCCTATGATAATTACAGATTGTGAGAGTCATACATATTACAATGAGTTTTAAAAGTTTTATCTACTTCAAGATCTCTCTTTTTTTTCTTTCTCTTGAGAGCATTGGGCTTTTGTTCATGTTTAAGTTCTAAAAATGATTAAGCTGGGAATGTGTGTATAAGATGCGTTCAGAAACAAGGTGTCACCAGTAAGTCTCTTTACTTGCTGCACATGCTCAGAAATTTGGCTCTAACCGTATTGTGCGGTTGGACTGTTTAAAGGCATGTGCTCCTCGTAAGTTTTCATTTTATTCTGTTCTCTTTAAGTATGATAAGACAATCTCAGCCATTTACGATGCTGAGAACTGCGTGGACACACTGCTGGAGCTCTTGCAGGTGTACCGAGAGAAGCCTGGAGACCGAGTCGCTGAGAAGAGCACCAGCATTTTCACAAGAACGTGCTGCTTGTTAGCAGTGCTGTTGAAGACAGAACAGTGTGCTTTTGTGAGTAGATCATTCCCTGTTCTCCTAGATTTTTAATGTCTTTGACTTGTATATTTTCCCTTTAGTTATCACACTAATGTTGACTTTTATCTATATTCAAAACTGCTTTATTCAATGATAAAGATGTCACACAGACATTTTTCTAATCGAAAGAATCTGACTCAAGGGCTGTAATAATGGTTCATTGGTAGAGCACATGCATAGGATACCATGACCTGTACTAGACTCTGGCTTTCTTTTTCTGAGTAGATTGGGAAACAACTGAAGATTTTATGCAAGAGAATGTTTTCAGTGTGAGGTTTGTGTGTTTGCTCGCTCGCTCGCTTGTTTGTTTGCTGCTGTTGTTGTTTGGGTTTTGTTGTGTGTTTTGTTTTGTTTTTAAACAGGATTGTATCATCATGCTTAGCTCTCCCAAGTAGCCAGATTCATTCTGGCTACAGATAGAGAATGAAGTTGAGCAAGCATGTGTGGGTAAGGGAGACTTTAGGAAGGAAGCAAGTGCAGATGGACCATAACCTCTCCAAGGATGGCACATCGTCTGGATTGTGTCACTGACAGGGAGAGGACCTCGTCCCTGGACACGATGTGTATTGGCTCAAGTCTTTTCTGTCTGTATTCCATGTGTAACTTTTTGAGTATATGTCTTCCTATAACTAACGTGCATATTAAATTAGTTAATAATTTAAGTCAGTCTACCTACTGTATTGGAGAGCATTGTTCTTGAAAAGCATAGTAATGATAATTCATTATTTAGTTACTCTAGGAGAGAGAAAGGTAATTCTGATCAGGTTTTGACATGTGTAACTTTTTTTTTTTTTAGGATGAACAAAGTAAATCTAAAGTCATTGATCGTATTCATCGTCTCTACAAATTTACAATTCCTAAGAATAAAGTGAATACCCACGGTTTATTTGATAAGCAGAAGCAGAATTCTTGTATAGGCTTTCCTTTTATACCAGAAAGATCTATGAAGACCAGGATGGTTTCAAGGTAAGCAGTTAGATGCATCTGCAATGGATCATTTAATAAGTATTTACTAACTCTTAAGTATCTCAAAAGCATGCTAGGAAGTTAGTTATAATTACACCACTTGTTTTCTATATTAAATTAAAATATATTGTATATCAGCTGTCAAAAGTCCCTCTGGAACCTTGGTGAGGTGGAAAATTTGGTTAAAGTGCATGCAACATGATGGGATCAGAGTGGAGTTTGCAGAATGGAAGTTTAAGGTTTTCACTAAGGTCCAATGGCTATGCAGTTTCTGGTGAAGACAAAATCTAGTCTGTGCATGTAAGAAAGGACAGTTGAATTGTTAAGGTAGTACAGAGAGAATGTAAGGGTGGCAGGGGCATTACACTGTCCAGACTGTTGACTTTGGTCATATTGATGATGTTACTGCAAACTAAGAATGGTGACAAGATCTGAGAAAAGGCTTAACTGGTTTCATCAAGGCTCTAACCTGGTGAGTCTGGTAAATGAACAGAGAAGGCTATGGTGAAGGCAAATAGCATAAGCTGCAAAGAGGCCAGCATCAATTTTTAAAATTATATATAGGTTATATAGGTAGTAATAAGCTATGTGAAGCTCTCCCACTTTAAAACACTTCATTAATGCTTTTTATTTTTTTAAACAGACTTAAGCCACAGTGGGTTTTGAGGCGTGATAATATGGAAGAAATTACAAATTCCCTGCAAGCTATTCAACTGGTAATGGATACCCTTGGAATTCCTTATTAAAAGGAAACATTTTCAGTATGGAACAAAAAAAAAAATTATGCCAATCATGGATAGCAGATTTTACTGTCAGTGTAAACTGTTTAGATATAACTGTAAAAATAAAAATGTATATATTGCAAGTTACTAAAATGTTTAATGAATTCATTTTTACTATTTTTTAATTTTTGAGATTATAATTTAAATACTTTTTTCCTCCAAACCTTGCCATATACCATTACCTGGTCTTTTTCAAAATCATTGCCTCTCATCACTAATTATCATATATATGTATATATGTATATTATATGTATATGTATGTATTCCTAAATATAGTATGATAATTCCTATAATGTCCCTTGTATGTATGTTTTCAGAGCTGATGTTTGACACTGGTTCAATGCATATGAAAGCCTAGTTTGCCATGACTACAATATTTGTTTCTATCAACTTAAAAAGTATCATTTTTTAATGTAATCCTATACCTAAAGGAAAAGTAGTATCTTTGATTTATATGTAAGTTGAGGCACATTTTAAACCAAAGTATTGGATTGAAGATAAGTCTACAATCTTATATGAGAGAATAATATAAAGTAACCCCAGGATGCTGTATGTCTTATGTTATCTGTTCATCTTGGTTGGTATTCTATTGCTGTGAAGAGACAACAGGATCATGGCAACTCTTATTTAATTGGGGCTTTTAAATGGGACTTCCTTTCAGTGTCAGAGGTTAATCCATTATCATCATATCAAGGAGCATGGTGACCTGCAGGTGATGTGCTGGAGAAGTAACAGAAAGTTCTAATTCCTGATATACAGGCTGAGAGACCCTGTGCTTGGCATGGACTGTTGAAACGTTAATGTCCACCCCAACAAGGCCACACCTATAATCCTTTCAAATAGTACCACTCCCTGGTGAAACATTCAACACTGAGCCTATAGGGGCCATTCTTACCCAAACTACCACAATGTTGCTAAAATAAAAACACCTCAAAAAGGGAACTTGAACAAGAGGGTTGTTTGGGCTTAGAGCTCAGGACTCTAGTTGCTTCTGTTGTATCCACTGTCTCGGGGCACACACAGGTCAGTAATGAATCCTTATGCTCAGGTATCTTTCTCCTTTGTATAGTCTAAGATCCCAGCCTGGGGAATGGTGCTATCTGCAGTGGGCAGGTCTTTTCATCTAGGTTGCAGTAATCAAGGCAATACTTAATAGGAATGCCCAGCTTCACATTTCCCAGGTTATTCTAGATCTCACTAAGTTGTTGCTTGAGATTAACCATTACAACCTCAAGGTGCTTTGATTTGATTTGCATTTTTGATTGGCAAAGCATTCTGTAAGGGTTCATGATTGGCCAAAGAATGATAATCTCGACTCCATTAGTGTGTAAACTCAGAGTCTTTTAACTCTGTAGAAGTCCAGCATCCTGGGGTCTCCCATTACCAAGGCAAACTATTAGTGATCTTGAAGGCCTGATTTAAAGCTTCTGGGGATCCGACAGCATGTGGTGGCCCTACCCCCTTGGATAAATACAGCAAGTGTTGGTCCTTCCCCCTTGAATATGTATACCACATAGGTGACCTCAAAGCTGGGCCTTCTTAACAAATACTTGATAGCCAAGTTGACTCAGCTCCTGTAGCAGGTCTCATGTGGCCTCCTGTCAAGTTTCCAAGTTGGGAGCACCCCCCCCCCCCCCGACACACACACACAGTACATACTGGAGCACACTTATTTGGAGTTGGACCCACCGGTACTCACCCAAGTTCTCATGCAGTGCCTCCTCAAAGGTGGTGGGTGAGTTCTTGAATCCTTGAGACAGGTATGTCCAAGTCAATTGTCCCTTGAAACCTCTCTCCAAGTCTTGCCATTCAAAAGCAAATAGAGGCTGGCTTTTGGATGTCAGAAACAGGCCACACAACCATTCAGTGGCTCAAGCTTCCAGAAGGTGTCAAGGGTAGTTTGGTTAACCAAAGCCATTGATTCATTCTGGCTTCTGCGTCAAAGGAGTATAGGTCCTATAGGGTTCTAAAAGTCTTTCTAGATGTTGCCTAGGGCTTTAATTCATTCCCTGTGTCACCTGGCTCACCTTAGAAATTTGTGTACCATCTGGTGGCCTCTTGGAGGTTCCCATCAATCTGACAGTAGACCCAGAGCCTCTCCTTACCTTCAGTAGTGTTAAAATCCCAGTCAGGGTGAGTCAAAGGAAAGGCTGCATCAATATCAGCCTGGATTGGAGTGTGCAGCCCATTTGCTCCTGGAACCAATTTCCAGGTGTCTCCCGCCATCCTCTCTCCTCTGTCATGAAGAGGACCTGGAGCAGTTGCTGACGATCAGTCCAGGTGGCCAGGTGAGTTAGCATGATTGAATCTAGAAGATCTGTGAGAACTGATGTTCTTTTTAAAAATGGGGAGTTCTGCAACTTGCAATTATAAGGATTATTACTGGGCAAATGACACATCATGACCTGTCTCCCCTGAGTATGAGGTCCTGTAACCTGGAGGAGTAAGGCCAGAGTGTGAGGTGGACTCCAAGTGAAGTCAGGGGCTGCTCCTTCCTCTGCCTGTGCTGGCTGGGCAGGGGCAGAAGCAGGAACATAAGGGGACAGAGATCCTCCTCAGTAGCAGAAAGGAAGAGCAAGGTAGGGATCCATGGCAGACCCTCCTTTAGAGGAAGAGGGTGGGGAGCAGCAAGTCCCATAGCACTTGGTCCCGGTGGCCCCAGGCCTCATAAACTAAACCTTCACCCTGTAAATGGTGGGGAGATGAAAAGTCCCCTCCTCAGGCCATTCTACTTTATAGGTGGGCCTTTCATTCCTGCCAAAGATAGTTTGCTGGGATGAACAACTAGGCTAGGATCTTCTGCAACTGGGCAAACGTCCTTAAAATGGTTCAGAACCAAACCCAATAGGTTGCTTTGTGCCTATCCCAGCCTAAGAATCAAAGAAAAGTTTGTACGAAAGGACAAAAAGCACAGAATGCACACAGACACAGGAGGACATTCCTTGGTGGGGGGGGGATGAAAAGCTGTCTCACACGGGGTCTTCCTCCCTGCGCATGGGAGGACCATGCCAGTTCAGAATACAGTGGAGACCTAGCAAGTTCTACTGCTTCTGGTAGGGGGTTGGGAGTGTCCTCCGTTGCCCCTGGCCAGGTGACTAAGTAAAGTACATGCCTGCTTTGTCCCTTTTGGCCTCCAGATTAAACCCGAAGCAGAAACACAGATATGGACAAGACCAAAGATAACTGGGCACCCAGACTTACTGATCAGAAGAACACTCTGCTATTTGGGTCAGGGGTTCTACAGCGAATCCTGGAACAAGCCCCCAAATGCAAGGGTCCATGATACTCTGGATTCAAATAGTATGTAAATGCAAAGAGTATTTTATTCTGCAGAAGTCCAGCATGCTGGGGTCTCCCATTACCAAGATAGAGAGATGACCAAGTCAGCTCAAAGTGCTGATTTAAAGCACATTAGGGGAATCTGGGGTAGGTGACCTTTATCTTACTCCATCTCTGGGAACATTTCATTACCAGATAGATCGTGGGGGATGGAAACTTGCTGAGGAGGTATGGGAATTGTTGCTAAGGAAGTAGCTCAGGAAGTCTGGAAACTGCTGCTGCTGACCCATTGTCCTTGCCTCAAGCCAGGTGACTGGGCAGCTTCTGAGGGCAGCAGTACTTGCCTAGGACTTTTCAAGGACTTTGCAGAGTTCTTGGAAACAGATTTAGACCTCTATTGAACTGCCAAGTAGAAGCCTGTCATGGAATCAGCCGAGCTTTCTCAATTCAAGTAGATGAGCAAAATTTCTCTAGAGATACTACAAGATCACAGCTGGCTTCGTTAGACACTGAAATCCTAAACTTTGAGTGAATTGGGGTTAAAATTTGAAAGTGATTCAACTTTGAAAAAAAAATTTTATTTGTATCTGATCATTCTAGGGCCTTGGAGGGTTAAAAATGTTGCAGATATAGAACCAGTTTGTTTTCAGTTACCTTTAATCCCTTTATGCCATTCATTGCTGACATTGATGTGCTAACATCCTTTTCACTTTTGGGTAAACCTTAGGGCTGTCTTCATAACCAACTGATAGCTTCTAGAAACTTAAAAGCTAAGACCCCATCACAAAACACCTGGTGTTCATGGCTGAGTTTTATTGCTTTGCTGTAACCTGGCTCCCTACAATACCACCAATTTATTTGGCTTTCATTATGATTTTCTTTTCTTCTATAACTCTAAAAAGCTTATTAACACACTTGAATGTTGGAACATGTTATTCAGTCACAACCAGAATATGTTGCCATCCATGATCATGCATGTTTGGCTTGGTGTAAATGACTGTTTACTCCCTGTAAGGTGAAAGCTATGTTTTCTGTTGACAGAGTGAACTTGTAAGGGTCCAAAAATTGCTGAAGGAAGAACCCAGATAGTATGCAAAAACAAAGAGCTTTTATTCTGCAGAAACAACCAGCATGCAGCGGTCAACCATTCTCCAAAATGGTGACCCCCAGACAGATGTGTAGGCCTTCATATAGGGAACCAGGGGAACTCTCTAGAAGGATTTAGGTAATCTAAAATTTCATTGGTGGATGCTAAAGAGTCACAGGTGGTCAGTGGTCTGCATTCCTATGTCAGGAACATTTAACCATAGAATGTGACATAGGCTGCTCAGCACAAATGGTCCATTATGAAATAAGATATTTTCCCATTTTTGTGGTTATCATCCCCAGGCTGATCTTCACAAGTGGGTTTCTGATCTTGTTTCTAGATTTTATGGTCTGTTCCTGGAGCTGGTACCTTATGGCCTTCTTTTCTAAATCAGGTCTAGTCCTTAAATGTAGACAAATGGGGTTTATGTCATCCTTTATCCTTTCAAATTTGTATCATCAAACCTTCACAGGAATCCCTCAAATATAGGATATCTTTTATTCTCTCATATAATAATCCCAACTGCAGTTTCCTCTCCCTTCTCTCCCCAAGTAACCCCACCCACTCTTCTCTCCCTCAGGGCTATCCCTCTCATCCCTTTAGAAAAGAGCAGGCCTCTCTGGGATACCAACCAAACACTGTATAATAAGCTACAATAAGACCGGGCACATGTCATCACATCATGGCAGGACAAGGCAACCCAGGAGGAAGAAAGGGGTCCCATAGGCAAACAAAAGAGTCAGAGACCACCCCTACTCCCTTGGTAGTAATCCCACAAGAACACCAAGTGTCATATGACACTATTCAGTCATAATATGCAGAGGACCTAGGCCAAACTTCTATAGACTCCCTGACCTCAGTGAGCCCACATGAGTCCTAGTCAGTTGATTCTGTAGGCCTTGTTCTTATGTCCCTGGCCCATCTGTTTTCTCAGATCCTTTTTCTCCCTCCTCTACACAACTCCCTGAGCTCTGCATAATATTTGGCTGTGGGAATCTATGTTTGCTCCCAGCGGTTGCCAGATAAATTTTCTGGTTTCTCTGATGACAATAATACTAGACTCCAGTCCCTGAACACACTACAGGCAGGACAAACTAGGTCGAAGGTTTTGTGTTTGGCTCCTCTAGAAGCCTTGCCTGGTTACAGAGGATATCAGGTTCAGGCCCTGTGTCCCCATGTTACTAGAAGTCTGCTAGGGTTACTCTCATAGATCCCATGGAGTTTCCATTGTACTCTGTTCCTACCTCACTCTCTAAATGCCCCCTTCCCCAATTCCAGTTGTTTTGGCCAGTATTTTCTCTACTCCACACCTAATCCCAGTCCATCAGCAAATTTTAGATTCCCCTTTTACAGGTAGATCCTTGTGATTTATAGGATTTGTGGGGCCTCCAAGATATGGAACACATTCATGTACCAAAGTCTGGTGCAATCCATCTTACATAGAAAGCTGCTCAGAACTTGTCTACCTCCTCTGTGCATACTCATTTAGATTTTGGTTTGTGCTCTGACATATAAGTTACAGTTATAGTAAACTGTAAACTTAAATTACTGGTGTCCTTGAGTTTTGTGAGTGTTTTTACAAAACCATAAAACCTGTGAAGGTTTTGAGTCATTGCTAGAGGTCTTAATTTATAGTCACATCACATAGAAGTATAGATAGCATAGTGACCCAGCATCTGAAGCAATGCAAAGTCTTTGGAGTTTAATCTTAAACTGTAGTCAAGGTCTTCGGGTTATAATTTAGTTATAAGGTACCCAGTTGGTATTAGCAGGTTGCTATATATTGAATATAAACATAGAGATACTGTGTGTGTATGTGTGTGTGTGCAGTTTATTTTAATTGGAACTGTAAAGTTTCTGAAGATTAAGTATTATCACCTTAAGACAGTCTGCTAGACAATGTTCAGTGTTCCATGGTAGATACACTAGAAATAGATAGATACCATACACAATAATCTAGATGTGCTACAAAGTAAAGAATAAAATTATAGCATTACAAAGATAATCAGGACATAAAACCAACAAGAAAACAATAAACAGCAAAATAGCTAATTTCAAAAGTATTTTATTCATTGAAAATTTAGAACATATAATGTATATTGATTATATCCATCCACAACTATCTTCCTCAAACTCTCCCTAGTACCTTTCACACTTTTGATATCTTTTTAAAAAATTATCTTTAGTAAGTCCAGTTAGTACTTTTGATATACAAAAGATTATGTGGTCACCAACAGGGAGAAGAAACCTATAAGTAGTCACATTTCCAAGTGAGAGTGAATTCAGTTCCCACAGCAGCTATCAAGAGCAAATAACTCCTCCCATGGGTCGGAGCCTTTGGAGCCCCTTCCCCATCCATGGTAGAACTTGGACTGGCTTAGTTTTGTGCAGGTCTTATGAACTTAACTCCAGCTGCTGTGAGTTGATGTATACAATAACAATATCCTGTCCAGAAGTCAGTATTTCATAGCTCCCTTCTGAATCTGCCACCTCTTACATTCTTTCTGCCTCTTCTGCAAAGTTGCCTGAGCTTTGGAGGGTGGAAGGTTGATATAAATGATCTGCCCACAGGTGAGTACTCAGTTTTTATACTTGACCTCTTTGCATTACCTACTCCAGAAAGAAACCTCTGTAATCAAAGTTGAGAGCAGATCAAATCTGAGCTTATGAACATAAATATTTAGAATGCACTTTGACATCCTGTTCATTTAGTATAAGAACAGTTTCTCCCTATGGCTTAATACCCCCATTCAGGGGCTTTGACCAGGCTTACTATACCAGCCATGGAATCTCTCCTGTGGAACAGACCTCAGTCCAATCAGAAAATTGCCCATTATCTCACTATTGTACCACTGGGTACATCTTAACCCATATATCAGTATGGAAGCATGCAGGATTCAGTTATTTTCTCCCTATTAGTCTGCATAGCACCTTCTGGCACTGTATAAGCCAATCATCAGAGGGAGTTTCCTGGTCAGTTTGAGACTGATTTCTCTGTGTCCTGCATCCAGGGTAAGTGATGCCTTTAGCAATGGAGTCTTAACCATGTAATTATGGTGGACCACCAAGAACTAACCATAGCCTGTGTTTGGGGATACCTCTTGGGCTTCACTGGCCAATAACTAAGGGGGTTATTCCTAACAATGAAGTTTTCATTTAAGGTCCTATTTCTTCTGGGAGCAACTGGGTGCACTCACACATGGTCTCTCTTCTCTCTCTCTCTCTCTCTCTCTCTCTCTCTGTCTCTGTGTGTGTATGCACTAATCTACTCTCTCTATATGCAAATATATAGAGAGATTAATATATATATGCTATTCCACTGCCTACTCTTTCCTATCTCCACACGATCCCCACTTAAACCTTTAACTCCTAATATTTTTCCCTTCTCCTTTCATGTTAGTTGTGTTCAGCTTTTTGCTCTAATTGAATTTTTCTTGAGTTGGATAACCATAACTTTCCTATAACTTTCGGTTCCCTTCATTTGGCCAAGTCTTCCACCAATACCTCATTTTCCTATTCTCTGAATTCCTCCATTCTTGAAGATTTCTGCCCCCAATACTGTCTCTCTTTACTTTCATTTTACCTGTGTTTTACCATCCCCTTGCCTCCAGGACTCATCCCCACATTGACCCATTTCTAGACTCCTGGCTTTGACATAAAAAAGATTCAAAGCTAGGTTTTCTGTATGAGAGAGAACAGGTGGTGCCTAGCCTCCGTATAATTGTTTTAGCTTCATCCATCACAAATGGCAACTTAAATCTTTCAATTATTTTAGATGAAAATGGACAAGAATTCCTCGATTTTGAAAACAATAGAGTAGGGACTGAAGAAGATGAGTCAACAGATAAAGAGCATTTGCTGCCTTTGCTGAGGACCTGGCTTTCTTGTACATTACGCATTCTTAGCCATCTGTAAGTACCGTTCCAGGGACCCTCTTCTGGACTTTGTGGGTATCAGGCATGCACGTTTATGGTACACATATAGGGATTATAAGAGAAAAACTCATAGACATAAACATTTTAAAAATATAATGGAAGAGAGAAATATTTTCTTAGTCAGGGTTTCCATTGCTGTAAAGAGATACCATGATCAAGACAACTCTTATAAGGACAACATTTAATTGGTGCTGGCTTACAGTTTCAAAGCTTCAGTCCATTATCATCAAGGCGGGAGGGAGCATGGCATCATCCAGGCAGGCATGGTGAAGGAGGAGCTGAGAGTTCTACATCTTCATCTGAAGGATTCTAAAAACCTGGCTCCAATGTGGTTAGGAGGAGGGACTCATTTCCCACCCCCAAAGTGACACACTTCCTCCAACAAGGCCACACCTCCTAATAGTGCCACTCCCTGGGCCAAGTTTATTCAAACCACTACAAATGGATTTTAAAGAAGACAACTATCCTGCCTGTTGTCCATATTTTCTTTGAGTACTGTGCATCAATCATAGCAAAGACAAAAAGGACTAAAATACCTGTCAAGGCTGAATCAGAAAAAAATTAGGAAAATTAAAACAGACTTAAACTGAACAAGGTATTTAGAACAGAAAATCTAAAGACATTTTTTAGGTGGTGGTTTCTCCCAAATACCTTGAGATCAACTAGCCAACCTTGCTTTAGTTGTGCCCACCTACAGTAGTGGTGCACACCTTTAATCCCAGCACTTGGGAGGCAGAGGCAGGCAGATTTCTGAGTTCGAGGCCAGCCTGGTCTACAAAGTGAGTTCCAGGACAGACAGGGCTACACAGAGAAACCCTATCTCAGAAAAAAAAAAGCCACCATCACAGGGTACCTGTATTAGTCAGGGTTCTCTAGAGTCACAGAACATATGGGTAGTCTCTATATAGTTAGGGAATTTGTCGATGACTTACAGCTTGTAGTCCAACTCCCCAACAATAGTCAGCAGTATTTGTGAATGGAAGTCCAAGGATCTAGCAGTTGCTAAGTCCCACGAGGCAGCTGTGGATGGAAGTCCGAGGATCTAGCAGTTGCTCAGTCACATGAGGCAGGCCAGGAAAAGCCAGAGTGAATTTTCCTTCTTCCAATGTCCTTATATAGGTCTCCAGCTGAGGGTGTGGCCCAGATTAAAGGCATGTGCCACCGAGCCTTTAATCCCAGATGACCTTGAACTCAGAGATCTCCTAATCTTAATCTTCTGGAATTCATAGTCACTGTGCTTCAAGATCTCCATGCCAAGATCTAGGTCAGAAACTTGTATCTCTGAGTCTCCAGATTAGGATTATAGGTGAATATTGCAATTGTTGATTAGTTCATTCCAGATTTAGTCAAGTTGACAACCAGGATTTGCCACTACAGTACCAAAGCCAGACAAGACTATCCCTGACGAATAAACACAAGCACAAGCAGGAGACTAGTAAATGCAGCAGAGCCCTGAATGGAGTATACACAATTGCCAACTAGGACTTGCTCTTGAGATGCAGAGATATGTTAACTAAGGAACCTAATCCATATACCACACAAAAGACATGAAGGATGATCGGCAGCAGTTTAATGACTGCTATGCTTTGACTATGTCTTCTGACGATCATGTATAGGACCCTCATTTCTATAACATGGTAATTTCCAAGGTGAAGCCTAGGTGGAAAGTGTTTAGGTTGTAGAGTCAGGGACATTATGACTTTCCCATAGTGGTCATTCAAAACTTTCTCATAAGTGAGTAATACTGTAATGTTACTCATTTGGCCTCTTCTCACACAGCTCAAACACAGCACATGTGCTTTACTGTCTTTTATAATTTCCTGTCATAGGTTAAGACAAGATCACTTATGGTTTGGGGGACTGCAGGCCAGACAAGGTATTTTCACATCAGGTATCCACTGCCTCATTCACCCTAAGTTCATCTTTGTTCAGTTCAAAGCTGGCAAATAGCAGAGAGCAGGTAGACTTTGCCCCAGGAATAAATAGTTGTGAATCTGATTTGAAATATACCCTTCCTTATTTGGCCTGGATTCATTATTTATGCTACTGTCATTTTTGCCTCTGTTGCCTCATATGTTCTTATTATACTCAGAAAAATATTGTCAGCAAATACTGGCACAGTATTTATTTGAGGTTAGTTTAAGTAAAATGTTACCTTGTTCCAAAGGTACCTAAACAGATGTTGTAATTATTAACTTGTTTTGTCAAGAGAAGATTGTGGACTTAGTAATGAGATCCTGGGTGCTTTAGAGCTGTAAAAATCTTCATGAGACACACACTGAAGATGTGGCTGAGACATTTGCCATTTATTCTTTTATTAATCATCTCAGGAGAACTCTATGCAGAAGGTAAAATTAATTCTTTTATTACTCTTTATTCTATAAAATACATATGGAGAACAGAAAGTGTGAGTGTCATAATACTTGAAGTATTATTCTAATATTTCATTTTTACATACCAATTTTGTAATGCATGCTTTAAATAAAAGTAACTTGTTTAGACATTTTGATAATGTTTCTTTGGAGTCTTTTATTTTTCTAGATTTGGGAGCATGGTGGTCCAGGATCTAACCACTTTAAAATGTTTTCTGGTTAATTTCATATTAGCCAAATTAATTCTGGTAATGCTGTAATCTGGTCAATTTGAAAGTCATGTATTTGCCTTAATCATAATTTTAGGCCAGGATCCATACATAATAGTAACACTTGCATGAGTTTAGTTCTCTCCTCTTATAGCAAGAATTTAATGTGGGAAATTTGAAAAAGAATAAAATCACTAACAAGATTTCTTCTCATCATTCTATTTTCTTTGTCTGGAGTTATTACATAGTGATTATTTTGATGCCAATATTGTTGATTATAGAAACAGGAATATTTGGAGAGAGTGAGAGGGTCCAGACATGATTCTGTCAAAATAATGCTATAAATCAAATTGTCCAGAGATATTAATACTACAGATTTGAGGTATAACCCAAGACAGTTCGCCCATTGATTGGTATTGTCTGTTCTATCTAGAAAAGTGGCCCTTGTGGCCATCACTGTTCTCTATAGCAGCTACTTTGGGTCCTTCCAAACTCCTCGTTATTATACTAGAAGGATTTTAATGCATGTGTTTCTCTAGATGCTGGCAATGGTATGGTGCCTATAATTTTGCCTTGTTTTTCTCAGGCCTAGCTGATGTTATCATTATTTTCTCTCTAAGGCACGGTGATAACCACTCTGACTTCTTTACCATAGGTCACTTTGCCTCCTCAAACAAGTCACATGACTTATATCAATTAGCTTCTTTCATTCACTACTATGCTTTTGAGGATGATTTTAAATTGTAGGCTTCTATCAAGCCCACTCTATTGGAATAATGTCTAAACTAGTGGTTTACAATCTGTGGGTTGTGACCCCTATGGGGTCATGTATCCAATCTCCTGCATATCAAATATTTATGTTATGATTCACCACAGTACAAAAATTATTATTATGAAGAAACAACAAAAAAATTTTATGGTTGGGGTGGGGTCATGACAACATGAAGAACTGAATGTCCTGAAGGGTCACAGTATTAGGAAGTTTGTGAACCACTAGGTCTAAACTGTGCCACTATTTGTTCTGCCATTAAATGGAACTAGTTTGCAATCTGTTCTAGTTGCTGTTATGAACAGTGCTAATATGAAAACATCTGTGTCTCTTTGGACTCAACATACATTTTCATGAGATGACCTACTATGTGTTTTCCTGTAATAAATATCTGTAACTTATTTTCTCATATATGAGAGTCTTGTTTCTTGAGTCATTGTGAAGGTCTGCCCTTGTGCTTTCTGTCATGTTAGTGGTATTTCAGTAGTGCAATGGTTTGAAAGTGAATTTCTCAATGACTAGGCAAGCTAAATATTTGTTCTCTGGCCACTTAAACATTCTGGTTTTCAAACTTATTCTTGAAAGGCTTTATTTTAACTGGTTACATGCCCTTTCCTCCCTAAATCATAAGCCACCTATTTCACAATTTTGTTTGGTTTTTGTATCTCAAGAACCTCATCTAGTCTAGAGCTGTGCCATCTGATATAGGAGACACTAGTCACAGAAGACTGGCAGCCTGCATCCCTGGGTTCTCATCTGCAGACTCATCCAACTTCAGATGGATGAATTTAGAAAATAAATATCCAGGAAGTTCCAAAAACCAAAACTTGAATTTGAATTTTCATTCATAAAATGATGATCAGACATTATACTAAATGTTCTAAGCATCTAGAGACAATTTTAATTGCATGGGTGGAGATATGCAAGTTACATGCAAATTTTTAGTCACTGAATATAAAAGATTTGAGCATCCATGGGTTTTGGCATCTATGGGGAGACGTGGAATCAACTCCCTGCCAATACAGAGTCAACTCTATGGCTATTGATCACTGAAACAGCTGATCCAAGCAGAGCTGGTTTGTGAATGAAATGCCTGATGGATTTAAAAAGTGTGAACAAAGAATATAGAACACTCTAACACATTAGATGAAATAAACCCTATTATTAAAACTAATTAAGCTTTCCTTTTTATTTTTACTCTTACCAGCATGATTTTCAGAAATGTTAAAATTGCATATGGGATGTCATGGTGTATCTATGAGAGTGTTCTAAAAAGCAAAGGACAAGCTTCCAAGAAGTTGCCTGTTAGTTACTCTGAGTAACACAGCTGTTCAGAATTGCCAGCATATATAAAGAGGGGAAGGCATATTAGATAGATTGTGACAATATCACTTCTAAACTTAGGTTATGAAAGCAAGTGTAAACTGAAGGATCTGCCAAAAAAGACCCCAAGAAACAAAAAACCTTTAGGAATGTTGTTTCACCTTGAGTTTCATGGTTTTGCATGTTTTTCCGTTTTCAGCTTGAGTTTTCTTCATTTCAGAGAAACAGTGTGATTTTCCTACCGTGGAAAATGGAAGGATTGCCCAATATTATTATACATTTGAAAGATTTTACTTCCCCATGAGCATAGACAAAAAACTATCATTCTTCTGTTTGGCTGGCTATGCAACCGAAAGTGGGAAGCAAGAAGAGCAAGTCAGGTGTACAGCAGAAGGCTGGTCTCCAAAACCAAGGTGCTACAGTAAGTCAGTGCATGCTGTCAGGAGGAAATACCTATAAATGTACATCTAAGTAGCTAAACAGGTACATCTGGGCTACTTTAAGTAAGGAGGGACTTATCGTAGTATTCGTAATCTTTAATAGGAAGTCAGAATAAGAGAACAGTTTTTTACAGGATGAGCCTTTCTAATGCTTTCTGTGTACATTTGTCACTCATCTGGGTGACCACTTTTCTTTCTCCTACCCATGGAAAGCTGAAGGTTTGTGCATGCTGACTTCAGCAGGGTGAGTCGTAGCATACTGGGCAGCTCGCTGCATCGCTCCCTTGCATCATATGTTCCCTATCGCTGGCTTCCCTGTACTTAAGTGAAATGTCTTGAGGTGAGAATCCCCTTACTTCCTGTTCCATTTAGAAGAGGCATTTTGGTATGGTAGTAGCTGTGGTTGATATACCTAGTAAACAGAACTGCACAAGATAACTGTTCATTCTGTGATTTCAGGGCAGACCAGAATATTTTATAACTGAGTTATAAAGTAAACATCATTATAACATCATGGAAAGAAGTCACGTTCCTTGAACTTACTATCTTAAGAGACAGAAAATTGCTGAGATTGGCATGGGAGCATAATCATTAAGACAGAGTCTCTGCAGTCAACTGACTGGATGTGATCTCATCACCGCCCCTGTGAAAGTGATATGAAAATTCTTAGCCTGCTTCTTATGTACAAAATGAAGTAGAAATTTTGACATAGAGTGCCACACAGCTAGTAATAAATGTGTTTGTGGTAATATAAACATATTGGACAAATCTCTAAATCATTCTAGATTGCTTTGTCAAAAAGTTCCAATGATATGGCTTATAAAAATCATAGGATGCCTAAGATGAAGGTAATTTTCTTATGTGCACCTTACTGCTGAACATATTTATTAAAGACTTGATTGTAGACTCAAAGGTTTTCTGGCACATATGTATGACTTCGTAAGTCCACATACACTGACTCCTGGATCCCAAAATATTTTCTAGGATAATGAATGAAGATTTTTACAATAAGTTACTTTAGCATTATTTAATGATCCATTAAGGATATTTTTGATTACATTATAAAACAATAGAATAATACATCTCTTAGGACAAGAAGAAATTGCTTTTACTTGTGATTATTGGTAACTCGTGAAAAGCTATTAGTATATTTTCCAAGAACATGTGGTAAGGGTAGGAATGTCTAAGGAAATTAAAACTTGTAGGTGCAAAAATGGTTGATGTTAAACTGAATCCATTTCCAAAGAAATTTCATGCAGGCCACAATAGATATTTCCAAAATTAAACCAAATCAAGGAATTAGGGAGTAAACATTATTTTACTCCTCCAAATTCCAACTAAGAGTAACATTATCTGTTTGGGTTCACTTTTTCAATTTAGTTAAGTACATAATATGATTTTCATTATTAAACAGATAGATATTGTAATTTCATCATGAAAAAGCACATTTACTTTTACAACACAGAAAAATGTCTGAAGCCTGTCCTAAGGAATGGCTATGTCTCTGATGACAAAGTACTGTATAAACTTCAAGAGAATATGCGCTACAGTTGCACTTCAGGATATAAAACCACTGGGGGAAAGGATGAAGAGGTGGTCCAGTGTCTTCCTGAAGGGTGGTCTTCTCAACCGTCCTGCAGGAAAGAACAAGGTACATACACAAGAATGCAGCAGCTTATTCAACTGTGAGGTCAATGTTAGATAGGCAGTTTTATTTTGTATGTCTATTCTGTGTGCAAAATTGACAGTATTTTGCTGTTTGAACAATGCTTGTGTTTTATCAATCCATTGGTTCTCAACTTCAGCAAGTCCCCTGCCTCATCAGATCTTACTTTGGACTAACTAGAAAGAGCCAAAATGCTCAACGTGAGAGAACCTTACTAGGCTTTTCTTCATAATTCATGCAAATATTTTCTTTACTGCTAGACTGTGTGTCGGTATAAGTTGTTTAAATTATACAAATACACTGATGACACTTAATAAAAATGTTACGTCACGAGACTTCATTTGAAATGAGGCCTTTGGTCAAGTGCAATCAGCCAATAGTTCGAAGTAGAAGACTGATAGAGGACTATAGCAACGAAGCCACAGAGGCAAAGGCAAAGTGGTCCTTTGGATTTTACAACCGTTGCCTTTGCCAACTACTATAATTAAAACTCAATGGGATATACTTTGTGACTCCTTTTAAAGAGTTGAAGGAGCTTGCAGCCCCCTAGGAGGAACAACAATACCAACCAACCAGTAACCCCAGAGCTCCCAGGGGCTAAAGCACCAAGCAAAGAGTACACATGGAGGGACCCATGGCTCCAGCTGCATGTGTAGTAGAGGATGACCTTGTTGGACATCAAAGGAAGGAGAGGCTCTTGGTCCTGAGAAAGCTCTATGCCCCAGTATAGGGGAATGCCAGGACAGGGAAGTGGCAGTGGGTGGGTTGGTGAGCAGTGGGGGAGGGGGATGGGATAGGGGACTTTTGGAGGGCAAACCAGGAAAGGGGATAACATTGGAAATGCAAATAAAGAAAATATCTAATAATAATAAAAAATAGTGTAAGGTATTGGCAAAGCTTATCAAAGTTCATAAAATAAATGTTTAATTTTTCAGAGTCATGTTTGGCCCCTGAGTTGGACCATGGAAATTATTCCACGATTCAGAGAACATTCAAAGTGAAGGACAGAGTGCAGTACACATGTGCTGCAGGCTACTACACTGCTACAGGGAAGCAGACTGAGGAAGCAGAGTGCCAGGCTCACGGCTGGTCCCTCACACCACAGTGCAACAGTAAGAACTTTCTTGCTGCAGAGGTTCATGCCATATAAGTTGTTCTGCCATTAACATTCTATGTCTCTTAGTTTTGTTTTCAGTTGTATTTAGTTAACAGTAGGTTTTAGTCATTTTAAGCTCTCAAATAGAAGAATCTAATTTTAGCTATTTGGAATTCAATTTAATTAAAACTGCTAGTATTAAACAGTGAACAAAATAAATGTTTCATTATTTTTATCTATTTCTTCATTTTTAGAATTAACATGCTCTTCTTTGAGATTAATAGAAAATGGCTATTTTCATCCTGTAAAGCAAACCTATGAAGAAGGAGATGTAGTTCAATTTTTCTGTCATAAAAATTATTATATAAGTGGATCTGATTTAATTCAGTGCTATAACTTTGGCTGGTATCCAGAATCTCCCATATGTGAAGGTAACTTTTAAAAATTTCATACTTAAAAAAATTGCTTTGTTCTCCATGATCTCTGAATGATCGTATCTAATTCTAATTTGAAAACTATTTTTAATTATTATAGATCAACTCAATGAATTATTCTCTCTGCAGAAACTAAGCTTTGTACGCATTTGTGTAGTATTGTCTGTTATGTTTGACATGCATATATCTGAGTATATACGTATGTAGTGTGTGCATATGTTTGTGTGTATGCATGAACACCTGCACATGTGGGGGTTAGAGGTTCATGCTAGGTGTCACCCTTGGTTTCACTCCTTAGTTTTTACACAAGTCTTCTCTTTGAACCAGAGCTTATTGAATTGGCTGGTCTGCTTAGGTTATGAGCGTCAGATTGCCTCCATCCTACCTCTCAAGTGCTAGATTACAGGCACCTGTCACCATGTCTGGCATTTACAGGGATGCTTGGAGATCATAGTTAGTTCTCCCCATTTACAAGGCAAGCAATTTAATCAATCTCACAATCTCTCTATCTCTATGTTTAATATTTTAAAACTTCTGTTAAACATTTTTCAATCTAGCTGAATGAGATATTTCCTTTTTATAATGAATATATCCTTCATTTACATTTCAAAGGTTATACCCTTCTCTGGTTCCTCCACCTCCCAGAAATCCCCCAACCCATCCTCCCTCCCCCTGCCTTCAAGAAAATGCTCCTCTGCCCAACCCACTCCTACCTACTGCCCCCCTCAATTTCCCCATGCTGGGGCATCTGTGGAGCCTTCATAGGACCAAGGACCTCTACTCCTGAAAAGGCATTACTCCACCAAAATTCCAGCCAGAACCATGTGTACCCCTTGGTTGATGGCTTAGCCCCTGGGAGCCCTGGGGGACCTGGTTGGCCAACATCCTTGTTCTTCCCATGAGGCTTCAAACCCCTTGAGCTCCTCCAGTCCTCCCTCCAACCCCTCCATTGGGGACCCTGCGCTCAGTCCAATGGTTACCTGCTAGCATCTGTCTCTGTATCTGTAAGACTCTAGCAGTGCCCCTCAGGAGACAGCCATAACAGGCTCCTTTCAGCAAGCACTTCTTGGCATACAAAATAGTGTCTGCATTTGGTGACTGTTTATAGGATGAATCTCCAGGTAGGAGAGTCTCTGAATGACCTATCCTTCAGTCTCTGCCCAATACTTTGTCTCCATAATTGCTCCTATGAGTATTTTGTTCCCTTTCTCAGAAAAAGCAAAGCACCCACATTTTGGTCTTCCTTCTTCTTGAGCTTCATGTGGTCTGTGAATTGTATCTTGCTTCTTCTGAGCTTTTGGGCTAATATCCACTTATCAGTGAGTACATACCATGTGTGTTCTTTTGTGATTGGGTTACCTCACTCAGAATGATATTTTCTAGCTCCATCCATTTGCCAAAGAATTTCATGAATTCTTTGTTTTTAATAGTTGAGTAGTACTCCATTGTGTGAATATACCACATTTTCTGTATCCATTCCTCTGTGAAGGACATCTGGGTTCTTTCCAGCTTCTGGCTATTATAAATAGGCTGCTATGAACATAATGGAGCATGTGTCCTTATTGCATCTTGGATCATCTTCTGGGTATATGCCCAGGAGTGCTATAGCTGGGTCCTCAGGTAGTACTATGTCCAATTTTCCAAGGAACTGCCAAACTGATTTCCAGAGTGGTTTTACCAGCTTGCAATCCCAACATCAATGGAAGAGTGTTGCTCTTTCTCCACATCCTTGTCAGCATCTGCTGTCCCCTGAGTTTTTGATCTTAGCCATTCTGACTGGTGTCAGGTGGAATCTCAGGGTTGTTTTGATTTGCATTTTCCTAACTAATGGCGCTGAACATTTCTTTAGGTGCTTCAGAGCCATTCGAGTTTCCTCAGTTGAGAATTCCCTGTTTAGTTCTGTATCCCATTTTTAATAGGGTTATTTGACTCTCTGAAGTCTAACTTCTTGAGTTCTTTGTATATGTAGGATATTAGCCCTCTATCGGATGTAGGATTGGTAAAGATCTTTTCCCAATCTGTTGGTTGCCGTTTTGTCCTATTGACAGTGTCCTTTGCCTTACAGAAGCTTTGCAATTTTATAAAGTCCTGTTTGTTGATTCTTGTTCTTAGAGCATAAGTCATTGGAAATTCTCCCCTGTCCACATGTGTTCAAGGCTCTTCCCCACTTTCTCCTCTATAAGCTTCAGTGTATCTGGTTTTATGTGGAGGTCCTTGATCTACTCTGACTTGAGCTTTGTACAAGGAGATAAGAATGGGTCAATTTGCATTTTCTAAGTGCTGACCTTCAGTTGATCCAGCACCATTTGTTAAAAATGCTGTCTTTTTTTCCACTGGATGCTTTCAGCACCTTTGTCAAATATCAAGTGACTATAGGCCTGTGGGTTCATTTCTGGGTCTTCAATTCTATTCCACTGATCTTTCTGCCTGTGTCTGTACCAATACCATATAGTTTTTTTTATCACCATTGCTCTGTAGTACACCTTGAGGTCAGGGATGGTGATTCCTATAGAAGTTCTTTTGTTGTGGAGAATAGTTTTCGCTATCCTGCGTTTTTTGTTATTCCAAAAGAATTTGCAAATTGCTCTTTCTAGCTCTATGAAGAATTGATTTGGAATTTTGATGGGGATTAAATTGAATCTGTTGATTGCTTTCGGCAAGATGGCCATTTTTACTATATTAATCCTGCCAATCCATGAGCATGGCAGATATTTCCATCTTCTGAGATTTTCTTCAATTTCTTTCTTCAGAGACTTGAAGCTCTTGTCATACAGATCTTTCACTTGCTTGGTTAGAGTCACACCAAGATATTTCATCTTATTTGCGACTATTGTGAAAGGTATTGTTTCCCTAATTTCTTTCTCAGTCTGTTTATCCTTTTAGTATCAGAAGGCTACTGATTTGTTTGAGTTAATTTTACATCCAGCCACTTTGCTGAAGTTGTTTATCAGCTGTAGGATTTCTCTAGTGGTGTTTTTTGGGTCACTTAAGTATACTATCATATCATCTGCAAATAGTGATAATTTGACTTCTTCCTTTCCAATTTGTATCCCTTTGACCTCCTTTTCTTGTCTAATAGCTCTAGCTAGACCTTCAAGTACAATATTGAATAAATATGGAGGGAGAGGGCAGCCTTGTCTTGCTTCAAGTTTGCTTCAAGTTTCTCTCCATTTAGTTTGATGTTGGCTTCTGGTTTGCTGTATATAACTTCTACTATGTTTAGGTATGGGCCTTGAATTCCTGTTCTTTCTAAGACTTTTAACATGAAAGGATGCTGAATTTTGTCAAATGCTTTTTCAGCATCTAATGAAATGATCATGTGTTTTCATTTTCTTCGAGTTTGTTTATGTAGTGGATTACATTGATGGATTTCCATATATTGAACCATTCCTGCATCCCTGGGATGAAGCCTACTTGATCATGTTGAATCATCGTTTTGATGTGTTCTTGGATTCGGTTGGCCAGAATTTTTTGAGTATTTTTGCATCAGTGTTTATAAGGGAAATTGTTCTGAAGTTCTCTTTCCTTGTTTGGTCTTTGTTTGGTTTAGGTATAAACGTTATCGTGGCTTCATAGGATGAATTGGGTAGTATTCCCTGTGTTTGTATTTTGTGGAATAGTTTGAAGAGTATTGTTATTAGGTCTTCTTTAAAGATCTGATAGAACTCTGCATTGAACCCATCTTGGTCCTGGGCTTTTTATTTTTTTGGTTGGGAGACTGTTAATGACTGCCTCTATTTCCTCAGGGCTTATGTAACTATTTAGATGGTTTGTCCTATCCTGTCTTAACATTGGCACCTGGTATGTGTCTAGAAAATTGTCCATTTCATCCAGATCTTCCAATTTTGTTGAGTATAAACTTTTGTAGTATGATCTGATGATTTTTTGAATTTCCACAGTTTCTGTTGTTATTTTTCCCTTTTCGTTTCTGGTTTTATTAATTTGGGTAGTGCCTCTGTGCCCTCTGGTTAGTTTGGCTAAGGGTTATTGTTGGAACTTAAGACCAGCCTTATATCATGGTGATCTGATACGGTGTATGGAATTATTTTAATATTCCTGTGTCTGTTGAGGCCTATTTTGTGACCAATAATATGGTAAATTTTGGAGAAGGTACCATGAGGTGCTGAGAAGAAGGTATATTATTTTACTTTAGGATGGAATGTTCTATAAATATCTGTTAGATCCATTTGGTTTATAACTTCTGTTAGTTTCACTGTGTCTCTATTTAGTTTCTGTTTCCATGATTTGTCTATTGCTGAGAGTAGGGTTTTGAAGTCTCCCACTATTATTATTATTATTATTATTATTATTATTATTATTATCATTATTATTATTATGTGGGCTGCAATGTGTGCTTTGAGCTTTAGTAAAGTTTCTTTTATGGATGTGGGTGCCCTTGCATTTGGAGCATACATGTTCAGAATTGAGAGTTCATCTTGGTAGATTTTTCCTTTTACCAGTATGAAGTGTCCCTCCTTATCTTTTTTGACAACTTTTGGTTGAAATTCGATTTTATCTGATATAAGAATGGCCACTCCAGCTCATTTCTTGGGACCATTTGCTTGGAAAATTGTTTTCCAACCTTTGACTCTGAGGTAGTGCCTGTCTTTTTCACTGAGCTGAGGTGGGTTTCTTGTATGCAACAAAATGTTTTATCCTGTTTATGTAGCCAGTCTGTTAGTCTATGTCTTTTTATTGGGGAATTGAGTTCATTGATGTTAGATATTAAGGAACAGTAATTCTTCCTTCCTGCTATTTTTGTTCTTAAAGGTGGGATTTTGTTTGTATGGCTATCTTCTTTTGGGTTTCTTGAAAGAAGATTACTTTATTGCTTTTTCTAGGGTGTAGTTTCCCTCCTTTTGTTGGTATTTTCCACCCATTATCCTTTGTAGAGCTGGGTTTGTGGAAAGATATTGTGTAAATTTGTTTTTGTCATAGAATATCTTATTTTCTCTGTCTATGATAATTGATAGTTTTGCTGGGTAGAGTAGCCTGGGCTGACTTTTATGTTCTCTTAGGGTCTGTATGACATCTGCCCAGGACCTTCTAACTTTCATAGTTTCTGGTGAGAAGTCTGGTGTAATTCTGATAGATCTGCCTTTATATGTTACTTGACCTTTTTCCCTTACTGCTTTTAATATTATTTCTTTGTTTAGTGCATTTGGTGTTTTGATTATTATGTGATGGGAGAAATTTCTGTTCTGTCCAGTCTGTTTGGAATTCTATAGGCTTCTTGCATGTTCATGGGCATCTCTTTCTTTAGGTTAGGGAAGTTTTTCTTCTATAATTTTGCTGAAGATATTTACTGGTCCTCTAAGTTGTAAATCTTCACTCTCTTCTATACCTATAATCCTTAGATTTGGTCTTCTTATTGTGTCCTGGATTTCCTGGATGTCTTGGGTTACAAGCTTTTTGCATTTTGCATTTTCTTTGAATGTTGAATCAATGTTTTCTATGATGTCTTCAGCACCTGATTTTTTTCTATCTTTTGCATTCTTTTGTTGATGCTTGCATCTATGACTCCTGACTTCTTTCCAAGGTTTTCTATCTCCAGGGTTGTCTCCCTTTTTTGTTTCTACTTCCATTTTCAGATTCGGGATGGTTTTGTTCAGTTCCTTCACTTGTTTGCTTGTGTTTTCCTGTAATTCTTTAAGATATTTTTATGTTTTCTCTTTAAGGGCTTCTACCTGTTGACCTATCTTTTGTATTTCTTTAAGGTTGTTATTTATGTCCTTATTGAAGTCCTCTATCAGCATCATGAGATGTGATTTTAAATCCAGATCTTGTTTTTCTGGTGTATTGGGTGTATCCAGGACCTGCTGTAGGAGACCTGGGTTCTGATGGTGCCATTTTGCCTTGGTTTCTGTTGGTAATGTTCTTGTATTTGCCTTTTACAATCTGGTTATCTCTGGTGTTAGCTGGTGTTGCTGTCTCTTACTGTGGCTTATCTGTTCTTCAAGCCTGTGTATCTGTCTGTACTCTTGGGATTCCTGTTCTCTCTATGCACACAGGTATGTAGGCACTCCTGGGAGACCAGCTCTCTTGTGGTGGTATTTATGTATGTCGCTCTGTGGCCCTGGATCAGCTCTGTGCTCTCAGGTGTCTCCACAGTCCTGGGAGGTTAGCTGTCTCCCTGGGCCACCTGGATATGGCACACTGTGGAAGAAGATGGTCCCCAGCTGGAGACAGAAACCAGAAGCCTCCTGCTTGAGGGCTCTGGACAAGTTCCTCTGAGCAGCAGGGGTGGTCCTACCTGTGCTCTCAGGCCTCTCCACACTCCTGCAGAGGGACAGGCTGTGGAAGGGTTGGAAGGAATGGAAGGGGAGTGGAATTTGAGAGGGCTGGGGTTTTGATGGTTGATGGGTGGCGAGTCAGCAGCTCTGGGACTCCAGAGGTGGGAGGGGGTTCTTACCAACTGCTCTAAGTGCAGTGGGTTCTCTAGGATGGATCAAGAGATGGTGTCTTCACTGGAGCAGAGCAGCCAAGTGTCTCCCCCAGTAGAAAGGACAGGCGTTGGAAGGGCAAGATACTTTCTTAAGTGGCAATATATTTCTTGATGTGAAAAGTACATCTCTAAAATTACGGAGTGGGAACTGTACGGCAGACTATTACCCTGAAGGGAAGGTGGAAAATGAGGTCAGTCATGTAGTAAAAGCAGTCCAGGCATATAATAGCTAAGATTGTATTTCCCGCACTGGCTGTGTTCAAAGGGGAGCCATGACTACATGCCGAAAATGCCAATTCATACCATAGAGAGGTCTCATGTGGCAGAGGAAACTCAAGGATAAGCGTGTGAGTAAACATTCAAGATTTTGATTAGTTGCCGGGCGGTGGTGGCGCACACCTTTAATCCCAGCACTTGGGAGGCAGAGGCAGGCGGATTTCTGAGTTCGAGGCTAGCCTGGTCTACAGAGTGAGTTCCAGTATAGCCAGGGCTCACAGAGAAACCCTGCCTCGAAAAAAAAAAGATTTTGATTAGTACAGTGTGAGCAAATTCCCACTTCCATATTCATAGACATGACAGATAATATTTGAACTGGGTCTGAAATATAAATGAAAATCTAGGGATTTGGGGGGAAATGAGAGGCAAAAGGTGTGATAGCCACTATTTTTGCTATAAGATAGGAGATGATGCTATTACTGAAAGGTGGGCCAATGACATGGAAGTAAAAGAGAAAAGCTTAATTGAAATAGATGGCAGCAGGAAGGAAAGAGGTGTCTGGACAGAACGTGAATGGGAGTCCTGTACCTATCACTACTCTGTAAGCAGTGAGTGATGGCTTTGAAGGTTTACCAACTTTCTAGTTGAGCCCAATAGAATTGTAACAACAGTATGTGGGGGAGGGGTCACTAGCAAGCTATCTGTAGCCTGAAAACTTACTCACTGTTCTGAACCCTCTCCAAGTTAGCATGGCCACACGCCTATAATTTTATAATTAATACTTACTGTCTGTAGTATAGCAGTATGTTGAACAGTATGCTTCCAAACTCCAGATATCCTCATCCTAATCCTGGAAACAGCATTATAAACTTACTTACGTGGCAAAATAACTACAGAGGTGACTAAAAATCTGGAGGAGTAGCTCTTATCTGAGGTTATTTATTTGGACCCTGAATATATTAAGTGTCATTGTAAAGGGAACTGGAGGGGTACTTGAGCACAGAAGAGTAAGTTGGAGCTGTAACAATGGAAGAGAGCAGTTTTAGCTTCTTTATCTATAATATGTGAGGAATTTATTTAGGACTAAAGAAGGAGAGTGTAAAATACTACCGACGGCCCAAAACTATTGCTTTACTGGTTCTGTAGATCAGGAGTGTGGGTGTGACTTGATTTGTCTGTTGAGCTACATCTGTGCCAGTTTGAAGGTTTGGCGGTTCTCAAAATTCATTTCGGGTGTTGATAGCTTTTTATGCTCTGCAGGCTGCTGAGCCAGTATTGGTGGTTTTTGACTGAGATAGCGCTCTAACCCTTGCCTTCTGGTTTCCTCCATTTGGACTTCCACAACATGGGCAGGTTGATTCTTCAAAGCCAGTAGGGAGAGAATCCTTCAGTGAGAATGGCATTTTGAATTTATGTGACTCATCATGTAACATAAGCACATGCTAATTCATCATTTTTCCTTAAGAAACAATTGCCAGGTCTCACTCCTGGAGAGGGATGTTGCATCAGAGAGTAGTCAGGCAAGGGTCTTTCTGCAGTCTGTCTGCCATATTTTCTATCGTGCTTAACCTTATAAATATCTTCAACAAACCTTTATCATTTAAAAAAAATTCTGTGACTAAATAGGCTGGTGTCTTTACATAAGGAAGAAGAAATCGATGTCCTCCTCCACCTGTGCCTCTAAATTCTAAAATTCAACCACATTCAACAACTTACCGTCATGGAGAAAGAGTGCGTATAGAATGTGAGCTTAATTTTGTGATTCAGGGTTCAGAAGAACTACTCTGTGAAGATGGGAAGTGGACAGAACCTCCAAAATGCATTGGTTGGTGAAATCTTTTTATGTTAGCGTTTGTTAATATTTTAATTTGTGTAATAAATAGTGAACTTTATTGTGACATTCCTGTGCATGTTTATCACTATCCCTTGTTCTTACTCACAATCTACCCATGCTACTCTCCCTACTTAGCAATATCTTGAATAAACATTTCCTAAAATGCTTATGCTTGGTTTCTTTCTTTACTTGTACCTTGACAGAAGAAAAGGAGAAGGTAGCCTGTGAGCACCCACCCTCCGTTGAGAATGGTGTTGCACACCCACACTCTGAGATTTACTACAGTGGGGATAAAGTGACATACAGGTGTGGAGGAGGCTACAGTCTCCGAGGATCAAGTACGATAACTTGCAATCGTGGCCGATGGACACTGCCCCCTGAGTGTGTTGGTATGTGGGCTACTTCTAACATTTAAACCTAAGATGTTGTTTCCATGTGTTTACTCTGTCTATTTATGGGCAGACACTAATGTTTGCAAAATTTAGAGAAACATAGCTTATGGATTCATTGTATAAATTTTTGACTATGTAGATGCATCTATAAAATATAGGGCAAATTAACAAATTCAGAGTCAAAAACATTATTCAAAAACTCATTTAGAAAAAAATCATAAGCATCATTAGTGCTAGGGTGGTGAGTAGGTTTTACTAACCCCATGATCTGTGTACTTTTAGCAACTACACTTATGTGAGATGGGTTTTATTAAAGAAGCAGACAGAGGGATGCTTGGTTAGTGAATGGCCATGAGTATAATCTGCTTCCCCTCTCCAATGTACTATGGCCAAAACAGGACACACTCTTTTAGACCTCAGGTAAATCCTGCTGGTTGGAATCTTGAGTCTTCCCCTTCTGAGCATTTCAGCTTCCAAGAGGCACCCTTGGCATGAGATTTGACTGAAGGATATCTGGAGCTCTACTCACTCCTGGTAGCCACCCTTCCTACCATCTTTTTCATTTTTTGTTTTAATTAGATATTGAAAAAAAGTTCCACAAGCATGCCTATCTAAGCTATTTATTACATAAGAAAAAAGCCAACAAAAGAGATTAAATAAATTAACTGTGGAAGAGAAAGTGGAAGAGAATATATATTTTATCCATGTGTTAATTGAGAATAGAGATGAAAGGAACAGAGAAGGAAAAAGATAGGAGTGGGTAAGTCCCAGTGCAAAGTTAGGCTGGATTTTTGGAATTGTTTTAGGCATCTAAGAATCTCCTTATCCAGCTGAAGGTGTTTGCAACCCCATAGGAAGAGCAATAATATCAACCAAACAGACTCCTCAGAGCTCCCAGGGACTAAACCACCAACCAAAGAGCACACATGGAGAGACCTATTGCTCCAGCTGCATATGTAGCAGAGGAAAACCTTGTCAGGCATCAATGTGTGGAGAGGCCCTTGGCCCTGTGAAGGCTTGATGTCCCAGTATAGGGTAATGCCAGGGCAGAGAGGCAGGAGTGGGTGGGTGGGTGGGTGGGTGGGTGGGGAAACACTCTAATAGAAGCAGGGGGAGTGGGGATGGGATAGGGGGTTTCCGTGTGTGTTTTGGTGGTGGAAACAGGCAAAGGGGATAGCATTTAAAATGTAAATAAAGAAAATATCCAATAAAAAATCAAAAAAAAAAAAAAAAGAGAACCTCCTTATCACTGTCGCTTTACCATTAAGAAGAAACACACAAATTTGTTCTTGATTAAGAACAAGATACATTAACAAAATACTTAAGCTAAAACCTTTTCAATTTTGATTAACTTAAAAACAATTGTCCCAAGGGATAGTACAAATGTTGAGATACCATGTTTTGGATAGCTGTATCATCATATTGTTGCAGATTTATTAAATTTCCAAACAATTCCTTTTCTTAGAAAATATTGAGAATTGTAAGCCTCCTCCTGACATAGCAAACGGTGTGATTGTTGATGGGTTACTGGCAAATTACACAACAGGATCTTCAGTGGAGTACAGATGCAATGAGTATTACTTATTGAAGGGATCGAAAACATCTCGCTGCGAACAAGGAATGTGGTCATCTCCACCTGTCTGCTTGGGTAAGAAGGAGAACATATTATTGAACTTATACATGTATACATTTATACATTTTTCTCTGATTTAATTAGGAGAGCTGTTACATCTTAGTACGAATATACATTTTTTGCAGTTAATTTTATTGTAAAAAGTATAAATATATAATTGGATATTTTTAGACTTAGTGGACAATCCAATGACATTATGAATATTTAAATTTGTAACCTGCTCCTTTATGTGCAGTGTTGTGCCTAGATGCAAGTTTCTTCTGTAGTACTCACTATCTTAGCTTGCAATGAACACTGCTGACGGCTTTGACCCAGTTTCTTCTGCACCCAAATGGTCACCTTTGTTACATCTTATAACCTTGTTTGAACTATCATTGATAATTTAGATCGTTACACACCACAATAGTGCCATGCACAAGCATAAACACAATGCAGGTGTGCTGTATATTGTATGGAGAACATGTTTTATCCACTTAAGATATTGTATAAATCTACATTTTATATTTTAGGTTTAATGTTTTCATGTCTGCATAGTATTCCATAGTGTTTGTATACCATAATCAATTCAAATAATCACTTCATTGACATATTTAATGTTTGAAATTTTTACATAATAATTAATACATTTTGTAACAAAATAATTTTGTACTTAAAATTTCATGTTTTTCTTTAAAAAGTTAATTACATTTAGTTTTCTCCTATTTTTATTTTCTTTTAATTTTTCCCCCCAAAGTTCTTGACTTGGCATTACTAGACCAAACATGTGAAATTTTAATTTTTTTCTTAATTGTCAAATTATTTTTCAGATATTTAAATTTTGTTTATAACACTCCCAGTTTTCTTAAGCTCTGTCAATTTTGGGTATTTTAATTATCATGTAAGTTTTAGCCTAATCATTTCAGTAATTTTAATTTGTTTTATTTAAGTATAATGGGAAGCTTTTAGTTTGCTAATGTATACAGGTTTGTTTTCATTTTCTACTTTCATGTGGACTATAGAAACACAATGTATATCAAAGGGTAATATACATAAGATTAGAAATACTTTTCTTGATTCCATTTTTATTTATAATGTTTTAAAACACAGACACCCTCAGTTTTAGCCTTTGTGGTTCCTTTACTTCATGTCATTTTGAGAATGCTATATGCATCAAATCAATTACATCATCAACTACAATCTCTCTGTTACTCTTATGTTATCATAAATGCTTTGATATTATGTTCTTGGTGATGTGACTGATATTTTGCTGAACAGAAATGTCGTCTGAGGACATAGCTTAGATTAAAATAGCAGTGAAACAACTTCCTAAGGAATAGCAAGCTTTAAAGAAATTCCATCCTGTTCCTGGGACAATTGCCATAAGACATTGCGACCTGACAGTAATGAATCAAAGCAAATGCTGAGCGAAGGTCACTTTTGCTGGCAGGGTGCGAGGAGACTCAGTAGTTCTTCCACTGCAGGTTCAAACAATGGTGTAAGGGACACAGTTTTCCATCTAAGTCAGTATTCAGACATGAGTCCCTCTAGCATCTCCCTGCTCATCTCCTCGTTCTCATAATGCTTCAGCCATACTGCTTTCTTTATTTTTGCCATGATTTAATCTCCAGACAACCTTTATATTGATTGCTCCCTGAATCAGAAAATGACAAGATTCAATCCTTAAAAAAAATGTTATCAAGTGTACTTCTCATTTAAGTTTACTGAAATCATTTTACTTAAAAGGGCATAGTCCCTGCTTTTTGTTTTTATGGCAGCCCTTCCTCTACACTCCTCCTTTGTTCTCTAACTTACAGTGCAGGTGTAAGACAGTCACAAATCATAACAGTTTATGTATTTATTTTATTTATGATTTACTATGGGAACTTCTATTGCAGCAAAAGTTCCATGAGTTCTTATGGCTAGGTATATAATGAATGCCAGGTTATCTGCAAACATTTATAAATTAAATGCACTTTCTGTTTTAAGGTCATTAGTAAATTTCAAAAATTATGTTCAACACTTGAATTAATATTTTGATTTTGAAAACTATTTGCCTTAAGTCCCTTATATCATGAAAATAAGAAATATACAATTAAATTGGAAGTCATGAATTATATATATTTTATTATCTATATTGTCATATCATGGGCCTGTGCTTTAAGACCAGATTGAGCAACTTACATGGCCTGAACCTTGAGACAAAGAAGTAACAGGCCCCTGCTATGGTGGGAATGCAAGCCCAGTTCCCTCTTCCCTCTGTTGCCTTCACAAAGGAGATCTGGTCATGTGTCTCCTGTGGCTTGGTGTCTGTCTCCTGAAGATGTCGAAGGGACACATGAAAATGTTCTTTTTTTATTTCTGGCCCTCCAAGGATGCAACTCTGTTGCCCTCACCCCAAATCATCTTTAAGTTGCATCCTATCTAAAGGTTCCCAGCTAAGTGCCTCCAAGGCCAAATGCCTCATCAGCATACCTAGTAATAAACATATATGTTACCTGAAAGCATCCATGCCCTAGGGAAAAGTTATAAAAAGTGAGTGATTTCTTTTGTCCCATGGGTTCCTGTATTTTCCTGCATGCTGAAACCTGAAGCCAAGTGAGTACTTGATGTCATGGTCCACATAAAAATGTGCCTCAGTTCCTGTCTGTGTTTCTACACATTGCTTCTTCATCTAACCTGGATGTATGGTTTCTAATAATGATGAATGTCATATGTATAGTATTACTTTTGTTGCCTATGACAATATGTATTTTAAACATTTGTTACATACTTGTCAGATTATTGATGATTTTAACATATCATTTTGTTTTTCAGAGCCATGTACTATTGATGGGGATCACATGAACAGAAATAACATACAGATGAAGTGGAAATATGAGGGCAAGATTTTACATGGAGACCTAATAGATTTTGTGTGTAAACAGGGATATGACTTGTCACCACCAACCCCACTGTCTGAGGTATCCGTGCAGTGCAATAGAGGAGATGTGAGATACCCCGTGTGTGTTAGAAGAGGTAAAGGAATAATGCTGGGTAGCTGCTCCATTAGTGTCTGCAGCCTTCTCTCCAGTCAGAAGTGATTCAGTTCTCTGCTTCCAGTGAGCATACGCACTCACAAAGGAAGATCACACTGACAATTTACACTTAAAGAATAATTGTGATGGGCAAATGGGCAGATTTCATAAATAACTCCAGACTGTCAGAGGCGGATTTTCCCCATGAAGAAGCCCTCTAAAGCTTCAGTTTACTTAGGATTTGCTGGAATCCTTTGTCTTAAGAAAGGGTTTATGGAAGAATGTGAGAGATTTTATTTATTCCCTAGATCTAGGGGCTGTTTCTTTAAATAAGAGAAAAGAAAGATAATACATATGGAAGGCATATGCTTTAGGGCAAATAAATGTTCATACATTTTCACTTTTGGTTTGACTAAAAGGGAAAGGGAAAATATTAAATATTATTTAACATTCAATATTTTGCTAGTTGTAAATGTGCATTCAGGGTTTAAAACATGAATTCCTATGATCATTCATTATATAGCATGATATTTATTGGCCAATTATTTTCAATATGAGAAATAGTTAATTGCCTTAATACTTTTAAGTCAGTGAAACATCTCATTTTATTTCTGTAGCAATCATCAAAAACTGAAAGTTCATCATAGCATAGTGTCTTAATATCAATTATTAAGAGACATATTGTGAATTCTTTGTACATTTAAATTCTTTTCTCATTTTAATTCTTTCAAATTCTTTTTGTATAGTGATATGTTTTTCTTAGATGCATAAAAATCAAAGTAGTTAAAATATTGATGGCTGCTCTACGTGATTTAAAGACAGAATTCCTTTAACAATAAAATTCTTTGCTCTTTTAACCGTCTTGAGACCCACTTTCCCACTTCATAGCTCTAACTTTTAAAATTTATTTTTTTTAAATTTATTGTTATATTCTGTAAAACCATTTTTTTTTTCAGAATCTAAAGGGATGTGTGCATCTCCTCCAGTGATAAGAAATGGAGATATTGTTAGTTCAGCAACCAACACCTATGAAAATGGCTCCTCAGTAGAATACCGGTGTTTGGATAACCATTTCCTACAAGGGTCTCGGGATGCCTATTGTGTAGATGGAGTGTGGACTACACCACCATCCTGTCTAGGTATGTGCTGCTAAACACCCCTCATTCACTCTGCCATTGAGACATGAGGTGATACTGAGATAACACTTGGATTTCTTTACTTGTTTGATTGATTCTCCTATCTAATCGCAGGCTTCTGGTTTTCCTCTCTCTGTATTACGAATAACTATAGTCCACTTACTCTTCAAATGTTTATTAAATACAAACTGTGCATTACATATGAATTTGATGTTAGGTTTTAAGATGAATAAACCATAATGTCATAGAGAAATTATTATTCAGTGTGGCTGACACTATAGTATAATATAGAGTATTCAGAACACATTATATACCTGTATGAAATTGTCAAATAGCTGGATTAATCATTAAAAAATGAAAAAAGATTGTCAGACAAAAATAGTGCTAATAACATCTCCAGGCCTTAAACTACATATGGAATTAGAGGGCATAGCACACTAATACAGCATGTGGAAGAAGACGATGTGCAAGTGTCTCAGAGGCCTGGAGAGTAAAGGAATGACTTTATAAAAGAATGACATCATAAAGAAATGACATCATAAAGGAATGATTTCATAAAGGAATGACATCATAAAGAAATGACATTATAAAGGAATGATATCATAAAAGAATGACTTCATAATGGATCTCAGAAGCCTAGGGTTCATGTGTCTTAATATCAGTTATTAAGAGACATATTGTGAATTCTTTGTACATTTAAATTCTTTTCTCGTTTTAATTCTTTCAAATTTTTTGTATAGTGATATGTTTTTCTTAGATGCATAAAAATAAAAGCAGTTAAAATATTGATGGCTGCCCTATGTGATTTAAAGACAGAATTCCTTTAACAATAAAATTCTTTGCTCTTTTAACTGTCTTGAGGCCTACTTTCCCACTTCATAGATCTAACTTTTAAAATTTATTTTTTATTACATTCTCTTCATACAATATATTTTTATCATATTCTTTCTTCCTCTCACCCAGGTCCACTAGCTTCTCCCCACATGCCTACCCACCACCTTTTTGTCTTTTAGTTCATGTTTTGTAGGATTTTTGGGGGAGAGAAAGAGGAGGGCGCTTGTTTATACAGTAGAAAGTTTTCTATATTTTGATTTTTCAACCCTCTGGATTTGCATTTTTTTTATAAGCACTTGTTGATTTATGTCAAAACACACGTATACAGTAGTTGTCATTGACCACATTCATAGATACACTACTTGTTTTATATTCTTTTTTTTCCTCTTAATTTCTTATGGATAAATTAGCTTTTTTGTTTTATGATCTTACCCTTTGTGAGTTTGCTTATACTTTCCTCTGTTTTCCATTAACTGTTGTCAGAGATTTTATATCTTACCTTTGTTTCTGAGATCTGATGTGGATTATTCTTTTATGTCTCCTCTAAGACTTTAGGACACTTTCCATTTGTTTCTTTTATCCACAGGCTGTATATTAGTCTGCTGTGCCCTCAAATTCTGCACATGGTTTAAGGCCTGGAGTTGATATTGTTACTATTCATTTTGTCTGACACTCCTAGTTCAGTTTTTGTGATTTAGTTATTTGACAGTTTCATACATGTATATACTGTATCATGATTAGCCTGTCCCTCCCACCATTTCTTATCTCCTTTCCAGTCCTATCATCCCCTCATCCCTGAAAGTCCCTTTCCCAGATTCATTACTTTTAGTTTGGTGGCTCCTTTAGTTTAACCAGAGCCATCTGTGTGACCATTATATTAGAACTATCCACTGGAGCCTGGTGGAGTCATCAGGCTGAAAGAAATGATTTTCTCCCTCTTTGAATCTATAAACAATGAACAGTAGCTGTGAAAGGTAGAATTAAAAAGGCCTTCTCTACCCATCCTCACTGTTGATGGACTCCTTGTGTATTCAGTTTAGGCATTTGTAGCTACTGTGACTTTGTAATAGAAACTTGGTGTCTTGCCTATGATACGACATTTTTCAGCTCTTTGTTTTACAGGTTCCATATTCTTTCTTTTTTAATTTTTAAAATTTTATTGGATATTTTCTTTATTTACATTTCAAATGTTATCCCCTTTCCCAGTTTCCCCTCTGTAAACCAAACCCCTATCCCATCCCCCCTCCCCTTCTGCACCTTCTGCAATGTTGCCTAGGTCTTATAGGGTGTGGTATAAATGGCATATTTAACACTGAGTACCCATCCATCCATTCTCAGCAACTCATTGCATTAGTGTCTTTAGTTACCATTATTCACTGGAAAGACAGGATACTTTGATTTTTGGCTGAGAGCCATTCTTTTATTTTGGCTGAGAGTAACATTTATTTTTAATATAAATAAATATTTAGAATGCAGTTTGATGCTATATCAATTTAGTTAACAAACAGTCTTTAGTTCCCCCTTGCAACTATGAGATATTCACTACCATAGTTTTTGAGCTGGCGTATTTTTCTGGGCACGTAGGATGTGGGATGGGTCTCAAATTTAATAACAGTGCAGTTAGTTACCCTGATAACAGTAATGTTACTATTTCACAAGTTGGTTCATCTCATTTGGTAAGTTGGTCTCACAGATCATAGATCATTATTTATAAAGCAATATATTGAGCATTAAATGTTATATATGAACAAATTAGAAGTTATGTAATTTTATTCCATGGAATGCTTGTTACATCATCTAGCTAAAGGTTAAGAATGAGAAAGTTGGGTTTGATCCAATTAGAATTGAAAAGGAAGATACTTGCTTTCTATGGTTCTATGTGGAGACTTTGATTTTTATACCTTCTTCTAGACAGAGAATGGTATATGTGAAGAATTCCAAATATGCTGTGCAGTTTTTAACCAAACTAGCATGGCCCCTCATCCTTCTGCAACAGTCATAACATGATGAATACATCAAAGCAAATAAATGCTGAGGCTTAAGCTCACTTTGCTACTTTCTGAGGCCTCTAAGTTACCAACTCTAGACCTGTTCATACTTCTCTTTCTGCTCTCAGACCTGTGGGATGGACAAGAACGTTATTTATTTTATATATGTTATTGGTCATTTCATACTTAGCTTTTCAGCTGAACTGAGACTCAAAAAAACAAAACAAAATGATGCAAGAGAAAGCTCAGCATTTACATGCTTACCATACAAAGTTTTCCTAGTACCTTCACTCACTGGCTTGCCAGGTGGTTCTCAGATGCACTGGTATATTTATAATTTTAATCAGTTTTTCAAATTCTCTTAGTTCTTGGTATAATTTTTGGTCTGATAAAAGCTTGGCAATGAATAGGTGAACACAGAAAGTCTAAGAATAAATTTTAAATAAAACCTTGTGTTTTATAAAACAACACTATTTAAAAAAAAATCTCTCTGGAATAAGCACTCAGACACCAATAAGAGTGGAAGAGTAGAGTTGTATTCACAGTGGACAGAAGCCAAGATAGATCTTGAAAGACTTCAGTTGTAAGTCTAACTTGCATTTTCTTTTTATATTTAAAACTGAGTAGTAGGGTGAGCAGACAAGACTACAGGATTTTCTGGAAGCATAAGCAGCAGCAAATTTGGGTGCTTTGCTTTTCAAAGTTACATGTTATAGTAAGCTTTTGTGATCAGGCGGCTAAGAGCAGTCAGCTACTGTATTTTATGTCTCTTCCAGGTAACAAAGTGAAGCCATGTTTGGCAATAAACAATACAAGCAGAGCTTTAAATAAATCACTAAATATATCATGAAATGGGTATCTAACAATTGGTGTTTTCTACTTTATTCTATGTCAATATTGATTTAAACTACAACTTCTCATTAAAATAATATTTAAGAGAGCCTGAAAATTCTAAGCACCCTTTCCAATCATTTTTATTTAGTGTATTGCCTGAAGTACCTCTCATATAGCATTTGATCTATAGATATTCAATACATTCTTTAAAAGTATCTGTAAACATATATGATGGTTGATATGCTACATTAACAACTCTGGAAATCTTAAATCTACTTCAGAAGTATTTCCTTAGTCTTAAGTCATTCAGCAGGCTAATGAGACATCGGTAACTCCATTTTGAAAATACTTTGATTTTGTTGTATATTTGAGAAAGGGTTTCTTTTGTATAGCTCTATCTAGTTCTGTAGACCAGTCACTTCATTTAAATTTTATGAATAAGCAATTTTAATGAATTTTTATAACTATCCATGTACTCTTTGGCTCAAGTACCACAGGAGAGAATGTTGTACCAGTTCCCTTTGGGACTAGGAATGAGAATGATTTCTGATTTCAATAATTCTAACATATGTGTCTCTCTCTGGAATGTTAAAGTCATCCCATATGGGCAACATTGTAAGTGCTGTTAGTATAAGATGTGTCAACCTAGTTTTCTTCTTAATTTCTTATGTTTATCCAGAGCCTTGCACATTATCATTTGTTGAAATGGATGAGAATTATTTACAGCTGAAATGGAATTTTGACAACAGACCGCTCATTCTCCATGGCGAGTATATTGAATTTTTGTGTAAGAGAGGTGCATATATAACTGAGACATCTATTTCTGGGTCTGAACTTCGAGTGCAATGTGACAGGGGAAGGCTGAAATACCCTAATTGTACTCCAAGAGACAGGTAAGAAAATGTACCAAAAATATATTTTTGTCAGATATTATTCAAGAGATTCACTATTTTATAAATTCTATAATCTTGTGCTCTACACTACTCTGCTTTTATGCCAGTTGGAGAGACAAATCATATTTTCTTCATATCTTAATTAAACCCAGCTAAACACTGGAAGTTTTTGAGTTTCCTTGAGTCAAATTGCTGTTTACCATTTGATATCTGTGATATTTTGACAGTTAGAAAACAAATCCATTTGCATATACAATATTTAAATGTTCAAAATTTAACTCATATTTCTGAGAGAAGAAATAAAGCACATTTATCATATTTCTCTTCTTAAGTTTACATATAACAAAATTTTGGAAATGTACTGACAACTGTAAGGTGAACTAACTCCTGAACCTACATAATAACAACCTTTAAAATGTATTCTATATGCTCTAGAAAAATGCTTAGGATCCTTCCTTAGAAATACTTCTTATGTTTAATTATGATAAAATTGGAGTAGGAGATTTTTGTATAATATTAAAAGCTTTGGTACTGGGATCCTTCTTTCAAAGGTATGGGGGGTGGGGGAAGTAAATAATTTGAAGAATATATAAACCTGGTGTTTATATAGTAAACAACATTAATTAAAAACATTACGTTTTTCAAATGGAACCAGAAATGTAGTTTATTAAGCATGGTTATTTGTTCATGTTGGTTCCTATTTAAGACATAACTCACATGAAGTATTTAATGACTAAAATTGTAATAGGCACTGGGTTATGATTAACATTCTTTTACATTCTCTTCTTTTTCTCTCCCTTTCCCATCAAGGAATCTGTCCTTTCAGGAAGCATTAAGGACCTGAAGACAAATGGGAGAAAGATAAAGAATATTCTAACATATGAATCCTGCATAAAATCATTTTAGGAAGACTGTGCTAAGTTCAGTGTTCAGTGGCTTTACTTTTGCATAAAAATGTGCTCAATACTTTCCTTATTTATAAATCAAAGCACAAATGTATCTCATTTTAGTTTGCTTATTTTTACATTTAATCTAATCTTTATTGTTATCTTTCACCTGTTAAATTTGATTTATTCATCAAATCATTCCTGTTTTCTATTTCAGACTATATTGTTTCATTGAGTATGTATGGAAAACACATTTGTGTTTATTATATTCATTAAAATTAAGATTTTCTCTTAATTTTAATTAAATATTTATATTAATATCAGAGACAAACACAGTGGGAAAAGGTACATATAATGGTATAGTGTAAGAGTTACTTTATAAAATAGACTACTTTTCAAAGTATAAAGAACTTTTTGAAATTAATTTCCTACAAGGATATTAAAATTATAGTGTAGTGTTCTACTTACATGTTCAAATAATGACATGGTGCCCACATTAGGACTGGCTGTTAGTACAAGAAGAGCACAGTTGCCCTGTTCATTTAACTTAGTTTTATTTATGTAACATTTTTAACCATGACCAAGTTACAATTCTATATTGTTTAACTTGTTATTGCAAAGGTTACTCATTTAATTCCAAATTCTGAAAAATGGGAGAATGAAATGGTTGAGAATGGATACACACAACATTATGTATGGCCCAAAGGCAGGTATGCACTGCTTAGTGATTAGGAGTAGAATGGAGGATTTAAAAAGGAAATAAAGAAAAGAAAATATTTCACTTTTATTAGTTCTCACATTTTCTGTGTGAATAATTCAGCAGAAATAAAGCACAAGGTATACTTCTTATCACAGAATTAGGATAATGGATACTATTTAGTTATTATGACTGATTCTGTGGCAAAGCAACTTCATATAGTTCTATTATGTACATTGTTATACAGAGAAAAGAGAGTTAAAATGATTTTATTTTTTAAATGATAAAAAAATTGAAAAGAAAATGACTGGATTGATTCAATGAGAATCAGTGGAGATGAGACCAAAAATGCTGTGTTATGGTCTGGATTTCCTCACAGACAACAGGATCATATGAACGTGAGACTGTTGTGGGTTGGAGAATAAATATAAGCCACACACAAAAAATGAAGACATAAAAGTGTACTTGTCAATGTGTAGGGCCTGGAATGAGGAAAGAGGGGATGAGGATAAAGGAGGGGGTCTTTTGAAGTTATGGGAAATACAGACACATTAAAATGAAATATAGTTGATAAAGAAAGACATATAGAAGATTCTGGGGGAAATATTACATAATATATTACAGATGATTTCTTGAAGAAATAAGAATAGATACATACTCAAAGCACAAATATAGGCTTGACCTTTGTTGGGAGGGGAAATATGATTGGAACAAGAACATTCACACCCTATGGTTTCTGTTCCTTCTGTGAAAAAACAAAAGCAATTTACCTGTTCAGAATGAGGAGAGAAGATAAATGGGGAGAGAAATTCAAAGAAGCCCAATCTAGTTAGGTAACCTGGCATACATTGCAAAACTTCCAGTGAATTATCACTTCTCTTAGATGGGTAATGTTGAGACTCATGTTACAATAATCATCATTTGCTATTCAAAGAACCCTGTGTTTTAAGATCCATTAAGAAGAATATGAAAAAAGCATACTTTGCTTTGGTAATTTACCATCTTTGTAGTACAAGGATAATAGATCAAAAGAACCACTATGACATGAATATTACCCAGGAGTATTACAAAGTGTATAAGGGTATTGCTTAGTTCTTCACAGAGAAACTTAAAAATTTCAAGAGGAAATTAAGAATTCATATATATCTACCCTTTTTTTATAAAAAGCAAGATCAAAACACTAGAGAGCATTATATATTAAAACAGAGTTCAAGCTGAGAACTCCACTTGAGTCTTTTGAGGAAAAAAAATGGAGAAAATGTGGCTCTAATAAGTCTAACCAAGTGGCTGGAGAAATGTCTCAGTGGATAAGAACATTGGCTAATCTTGTAGATAGCCAGAGAAAAGTTCCTGGTGTCAACATGGCAGTTCACAGCTGCCTATAACTACAATTCCAGGGGAACCAATGTTGTATTCTGGTCTCTGCAGGCTCTGCATGCACATAGTTCACATACATACACTTATCTGAATACTCATACATGTAAGATAAATTAATCCTTTTAGAAGGCTGGCAGAGAATTAAAAGTTGTCTATTATAGTTCCTTGTTGTCACCGAAGATGTGCACAAATAGAACTTTTCTACCTTGTCTATTCTGATCCACCCCATCTGTGCTACCTGTATTAATATGACTGTTTTGAAGTAATTACTTGTGTGCCATTTTTATCCTAGACAGCATGAGAAAAACTCTATCTTCTCATAAAGTTCCTAGTTCCAAAAACAACTGAATAACAGAATCTGTGACCACTTTACCTTCACATTTAAAAAAAATATTGTTTATTAAAATTAACACTCCTTTTTGCAGTAAATATTTATTATTTATTTTTGAGAATATCTTACATGAGTCCTATGCTTCTATCATTCCCACCCTCTCCTCTCCTCTGTTGATCCTTCTGTGTTTTCATGGTTTCCCAGATTTCCTGGATGTTTCGTGTCAGGAATTTTTTTAAATTTAACATTTTCTTTGACTGACATATCAATTTCTTCTATTGTACCCTCTATACCTTAGATTTTCTCTTCTATGTCTTGTATTCTGTAACACTTTCATCTGTTGTTCCTGTTCTTTACTCTAGGTTTTCCATCTCCAGGATTCCCTCAGTTTGTGTTTTCTTCATTGCTTATATTTCTATTTCAGGTGTTACACAGTTTTATTTGTTTCCTTCGCCTATTTAGTTGCATTTTCCTGTATGTCTGTAAGGGATTTATTTGTTTCCTCTTTAAAGACCTCTGTCTGTTTGACTATATTTTCCTATATTTCTTTGAAGGTATCTATCATCTTTATAAGATTTTTCTTTTCTTTCTTTTTTATTAATCGTTTTATTCATTTTCATTTCAAATGATATTCCTGTTCCCAGTTACCCCTCCATCCTATCCCCTTTCTTTCCCCTCCCCTTTGCCTCTATGAGGGTATTCTTCCACCCATTCACCAACTCCATCCTCACCTCTTTAGTATCCTTCTACGCTGGGGCATCAAGCCTCCCTCCCTCCCATTGATGTCATATAAGGCCATCCTCTGCTAAATATGTATCTGGAGTCCTGGCTCCCTCCATGTTCTTTTGTGACTGGATTACCTCACTCACAACAATATTTTCTAGTTCCATCCATTTGCCTGCACATTTCATGAAGTCATTGTTTTTAATAGCAAACAGTACTCCACTGTGTAAATGTACCACAATTTCTGAATCCATTCTTCTGTTAAGGGATATCTGGATTGTTATAAGTAAGACTGGTATAACCATAGTGGATCATGTGTCCTTGTTATATGTTGGAACATCTTCTGGGTATACACACAGGAGTGGTATAACTGTGTCTTCAGGTAGAACTATTTCCAATTTTCTGAGGAACCACCAGATTGATTTCCAAAGTGGTTTTACCAGCTTGTAGTCCCACCAGCAATGGAAGAGTGTTTGTCTTTCTCCACATGCTTGTCAGTATCTGCTGTCTCCTGAGTTTTTGATCTTATCCATTGTGATTGGTGTGAGGTAGAATTTCAGGGTTGTTTGGATTTGCATTTCCCTGATGACAAAGTATGTTGAACATTTCTTTAAGTGCTTCTCAGCCATTCGATATTCTTCAGGTGGAAATTCTTTGTTTAGCTTTGTATCCCATTTTTTAATAGGGTTATTTTAGCTCTCTGGAGTCTACCTTCTTGAGTTCTTTGTATAGTTTGGATATTAGCCCTCCACCTGATGTAGGGTTGGTAAAGATCTTTTCCCAATCTGTTGGTTGCTGTTTTGCTTACTGACAGTGCCCTTTGCCTTGCAGATTCTTTTCAATCTTATGAGGTCCCATTTGTCAATTGTTGGTCTTAGAGCATGAGCCATTGGTGTTCTGTTCAGGAAATTTTCCATGTGCAGGTGTGTTCGAGATTCTTTCCCACTTTCTCTTCTATTAGATTCAGCGTACATGGTTTTATGTGGAGGTCCTTGATTCACTTGGACTTGAGCTTTGTACAAGGAGATAAGAATGGATCAATTTGCACTCTTCTACATTCTGACCCTCAGTTGAACCAGCAACATTTGTTGAAAAGACTATCTTTTTCCACTGCATGGTTTTGACTTCTTTGTCAAAGATCAAGTGACCATAGGTGTAAGGGTTCACTTCTGGGTCTTCAATTCTATTCCATTGATCTACCTGCCTGTCTCTGTACCAATATCATGCAGTTTTTATCATTATTGCTTTGTAGTACAACTTGAGGTCAGGGATGGTTGATTCCTCCAGATTTTCTCTTATTGTTGAGAATAATTTTCTCTATCCTGGGTTTTTTATTATTCCAGATGAATTTGAGAATTGCTTTTTCTATCTTTGTGAAGAACTGAGTTGGAATTTTGATGTGGATTTCTTTGAATTTGTAGATTGCTTTTGGTAAGATGACCATTTTTACTTTGTTAATCCTGCCTATCCATGATCATAAGATATTTTTCCATCTTCTGAGGTCTTCTTCAATTTTTTTATTCAGAGACTTGAAGGTCTTGTCATACAAATCTTTTACTTGCTTGGTTAGAGTCACACTAAGGAAGGATTCAAGGTCATTTTCCTGTGTTTTGGTTGTGTTAAGATATACAGGGCTTTGCTATAGTGGGGTAGTTAAGCTTTGGAGGTATCATATTGCCCTGGATTTTGTTGATTGTGTTCTTTCAAGGGTCTTTAGCCATCTAAATGATTTTGGTTCCTGGAGTTCTTGTTAGAGTAGGTATTGGGAGGGGGTGAATGTTGGTCTTCATGGTTTGGCAGGTCTCTGATGGATATCCTTGGACTATATGGTTCTGTATCAGCAGGTCTGCATGGTTCCAGATCTGCAGGCTTATATGGGCCAAATTCACAGGTTTGTATGGTTCAGGACTCATAGGTCTGTTGAAGATGGGCAGAGAACTCGTGGGAGAATGGAGGTGTGCCAGGAATAGCAGACTACTCACAGCAGTTTAGGGTGCTCCAGAGGACTTAGAGAGTGGAAAAGATCGGTGGGGTAGGAAAAGCTTACTTGTATAGCTCAGGATCCACAGGTCTAATGAAGATAGGCCAAGAGGTTGGGGGAGAATCTAATGCAGGGGAAACTTTCTGGAATCTATGGAGGTGATTCTAATACAGACTAGAGGTAATGGGGGAGATGGTGTCTCAGCTGACTATCTCTTATAGTCAGGGCTTCCATTGGTGTGTCTGGGTTGCATTCAGTTGAGTGGTTAGCCAAGAGGGTCTCATGAAAATAACCAAACAATGCAGGCTGGTGTTAAGACAAAGGGTAGAGCTCCACAAACTGATAGTGGAGTCCTATTTGCAAGAACAACACCCACATAAGTCATTGAATATTCAGAAATCTTGCTGGTACTTATGTGGAGCCTCACCCTTTTGTTCTAGTCTCTTTGCTGTAGGAAAAAACACTGCAGAATACTGAAAAAGAAATATGGTTATCAACCCAGATATAAAACCTTTGACCTACATACTGTCCTGCCTCCAAAATATTCTAGGGAAATAGTGGCACATAATTTATGAGAGCATCCAACCACTGACTGATTTTACTTAATACCTACTTAATAATAAGGAACCTTTATACAACATTGTTTATGCTAACAAGAGGCAGAAACTATTCCGATGGCAGTACCCAAAGAGAACCCTTGTTAGTGATGTTCTTAAAGCCATCAGAGACAGAGCAGTAGGCAGGCATTTGTTCATTCTATCTTGATATCTGGTTTACTGGCTAAGGCTGTCTTTGCCTAAGATTTATAAAAATCTAATCAAATCAAGTCAAATCAAAGTGAATCAATTCCAGGCAACACAGTACAGGAGGAGGAAGATAGACAGAGATCTGCAGACCACCATGCTACCCATAGACCTGGTCTCCAGTGCATGCCACAGGCAAGCCATATACACCCATTTGACACCATGCCACAGAGCACAGTTAGAGGATGTTGCCCAGGGATTGCCCTTGCCTCAGGGACTAGCTCCCACTATCCTGCAGTGGGAGCCACACAAAGTATGTAGCGATCAGATGGGAGAGAAAGAGAAGTGTAGTAGCCTGAGTATTATGAAGAGAGATGGAACTGGAGACTCGAGGATGGAGAGGAATAGCCTGTTATGAGTGGTCAGCCATTCCACCTAGGGACATGGTCTCAGCCCAAGGTACTGCTGAAGGCCATGTCTGAGTCAGTGGCTACAGAACCAAGGGGATCAGTATTGACACACAGTTGGAAAATTAAGCTCTAACAGCTTAATTTTTTTCTTTTAGCCTTTTTACATCACTGAAGACAAAAATTCTCCATTTAGGAAAAAAAAAATTACCACACAGACACAAGTTACACATTCTTCAAAAATAATCATCTCAAGTACATATTCTCCAAGAATAGATTAAAATCATTATACAAAAGAACATTACAACAGGATTATTGATTATGTAGTTTTCTTTTGGACTGCACACCTAACTAAACATTTCCAATTTCCTTTTCTCTCCACAAGTTTATTGTAACCCCAATGCAATAACTCGTTTGTCATTTATTAACCAAGTTTAAGCAAGTCAAGTCTGCATTAACAAGTTTTTTTCTATGCTTAGCTGGCAGCAATTTTATTTACCAGGAAACATATCATCTCTCTTATATCTTAGTTTTGAAGACTTGTTTAGATAAACTGATTAATCATTTATTCTCTATTCTTATATTTATAATAGAATTATTTACTCTTTGTTTACAACCTTGTCTTATTTTGTTGCACACCGAAACTCATGGCTACATCCTTAGATTACAAGATCAAGGTACTCAGACTCAACCTAGAGTGAATGTTTTCTTTGATCATTAGATTTTCCCCAACCTATATTTTTCCAAGTACAATTTTGTAATTGTAATACTTGAAAGCTCACTGTGCTCTTTTTGTACCCTATGTAGCCTTCACTACTCTGCAATGAGGGGGTACATTGTACTGCTCATTATAGCTTTATTATATTTTTTTCTGGCAAAAACAATGTAAACTATCACTTTAAACTTTCTATCAAATACCCCGACTTTCTAAAACTATTTAAATCATACCAGGAATTCTGTAAAATCATTATTTAATCTAAGAAATATTATTTTATGAAAACTCATCATCAATGTGTACCAAAGGTCAACAATAGAAGGTTGACTGAGGTAGGTAGCGAAAGGAAGTATGGTGTTGGTTATTGAGGTCACGCTGATAGTAGACCAGGAACCGGTGACAGCCACAGGTGATTTATGGGGTCAGCACTACTGATGGCACAAAACTTAATTATCTGGGACTGGCAGGAATGCCCACCGAGAATCTCTGAGCGCTTAACTCTTAAGTGTATATACATATAGACAGACAGACAAATGTATTATACATTTGGTAGATGGGTCTGAGCCCCTCAAGCCACACACACACATTCTGGATGTAGTAGAAATGGCTACACCAAATTTTATTATTGCTTTCATCTTTTTAATAGCTTTTTATAACTCTGGTGGTGTGGAAAGGGGAGATCCTGTGGGATGATCAGCTCAACTATAACCTAGGCCCAGATCCAAGGCTCTGAATTGGTCTACTCCAAAGTCTAATCATCTTCAAAATGTTGGGATATGTGAAAGGGCCAATCCTGCTGTTCCAAAGCTACAGGATCTTCATAACATAGTGCAGCAACAGGATAACTAGGAGTCCCTATGAGAATCCAATATTGATGGTGTCACAGAAGTCAGAGATTTTGAACAGATCAATGACTCATTGCAATGAACTTTTGCAAGTGAAGATGTGTGGACAGAGGGATATATGGTGGAACATACTGTGACACACTACAGCTTTCACAGTGATATGTTTTCTATGCTTTGCTTTTTTTTAATTATTTATTTTATTTTTTTTAATTTACATTCCAAATCATTTCCCCTTTCTCGTTTTCTCCCTCCCCGAAAGTCCCATAAGCCCCCTTCCCTCCCTCTTTTCTCCATTCAACCCCCTCTTGTTACTCTGTCCTGGGGTTCCCCTACATCCAGTCTTTCCAGGACCAGGGGTCTCTCCTTCCATCTTCTTAGAAATCTATTGATATGCGGATTGTGTCTAGGGTATTCCGAGATTCTGGGTCAATATCCCCTTATCAGTGACTGCATACATGTGTGTGCTTTTTTTTTTTGTTTGCTTGTGTGATTTATTTTGGGGGTAAAAACTTCCTGAACAGAACACCAGTGGCTTATGCTCTAAGATCAAGAATTGACAAATGGGACCTCATAAAAGTGCAAAGCTTCTGAGGGCAAAAGACACTGTCAATAGGACAAAATGGCAACCAACAGATTGGGAAAAGATCTTTACCAATCCTTTATCCAAAAGAGGGCTAATATCCAATATATGTCAAGAACTCAAGAAATTAGACTCCAGACAACCAAATATAAATAAATATGGGGTACAGAGCTAAACAAAGAATTCTCAACTGAGGAAACCTGAATCCTTGAGAAGCACCTAAAGAAATATTCGACATCCTTAGTTATCAGGGAAGTGCAAATCAAAACAACCCTGAGATTCCACCTGACTCCAGTCAGAATGGCTAAGATTAAAAAAATCAGGGGGCAGCAGATGCTGGAGAGGATATGGAGAAAGAGTAACACTCCTCCATTGCTGGTGGGATTGCAAGCTGGTAAAACCACTCTGGAAATCAGTTTGGCAGTTCCTCAGAAAATTGGACATAGTACTACCTGAAGACCCAGCTATACCACTCCTGGGCATAAGTTAGAAGATGATCCAACATGTAATAAGGACACATTCTCCACTATGTTCATAGCAGCCTTATTTATAATAGCCAGAACCTGGAAAGAACCCAGATGTCTCTCAACAGAGGAATGGATACAGAAAATGTGGCGCATTTACACAATGGAGTATTACTCAGCTATTAAAAACAATGAATTCATGAAATTCTTAGGCAAATGGGCGGAACTGGAAAATATCATCCTGAGTGAGATAACCCTATCACAAAAGAACACACATGGTATGCACTCACTGATAAGTGGATATTAGCCCCAAAGCTTGGATTAACCAAGATACAAGTCACAAACCACATGAAGCTCAAGAAGAAGGAAGACCAAAGTGTGGCTCCTTCTTCAGTCCTTCTTAGAAAGGGTAACAAAATACTCATGGGTCAAATATGGAGACAATATGTGGAGCAGATACTGAAGGAAAGGCCATCCAGAGTCTGCCGCACCTGGGCATCCATCCCATATACAGTCTCTAAACCCAGACACTATTGTGGATGCCAAGAAGTGCATGCTGACAGGAGCCTGATATGCTGTCTCCTTAGAGGCTCTGCCAGAGCCTGACATATTCAGAGGCAGATGCTTATAGCCAACCATTGAACTGATCATGGGGTCCCCAATGGAGGAGTTGGAGAAAGGACTGAAGGAGTTGAAAGGGTTTGCAACCCCATAGGAAGACCAACAATGTCAATTAACCAGAGCTCCTAGGGTCTAAACTACCAGCCAAGGAGTACACATAGAGGGACCCGTGGCTCCATTTGTATATGTAGCAGAGGATGGCCTTGTACAGCATCAATGGGAGAAGAGGCCATTGGTTCAATGAAGGCTCAACGCTCCAGTATAGGGGAATGTGAGGGCGGGGAGGTGGGAGTGGGTGGGTGGGGGCACACCCTCATAGAAGCATGAGGACAGGGGATAGGATAAGGGATTTCTGTGGGGGGGAATTAAAAATGGGGCACATATCTAAACCAGAGAATTATCAATAGAGGAAACTCAAATGGCTGAGAAACACTCAAAAATAGTCAACATTCTTCCCTATCAGGGAAATCAAAACTACCTTTTTGGGGGTTCTTTATGTATTATGGATATGCATGTTCTGTAGTATATACAGTGAACAGAGACTTCCTCCCATTCTGTGCTCTTCCTTTGTGCCTATTGATTTTTTCTTTAGAGGTGCAAATGTTTTTAGGCTTTATGAAGTCTAGCTTGTCAATTGTAGGCATTAATGCTCATGCAAATGGAGTTCAGTTCAGAAAGTCTTCTTACAGCTATATCATGTATGTTTTTTTTCTCAAAGTTTTTCTGCTTTAGATTGGAGGTTTAAATCTTTGAAGCACCTGGAGTTAAGTTTTTGAACAAGGTGATGGATGCAGGTCTAACTTCATTCTCCTGTACATGGACATTCAGTTTCCTCAGTACCATCCGTTGAACAAGTTTTATTTTCATTAGGTATGTTTCCCAGATCTTTGTGAAAAATCATGTGGTTCAAGTTAAGGGTACTTATGTTTAGTATTTCATTTTATACCACTAGTTTATATATATATATCCTACATATGTTTTTATTATTATTGTTGTTACATTATTACATATTATTTTTATTACTATGACATTGTAATGCCTTAAGATCTGGAATAGTAATCCCTCTAGTATTGTTCTATTTCTTGAGCATTTTTGGGGTGGGTATGTAGAGTTGTTTGTGGAATTTAGCATAGTTACTATTTTCTGTGAAGAATGAGATGGGGATTTTGATTGAACTTTCACTGAATCTGTAAACAGTTTCTAGTACAGTTGATGTATATTCCCTATAGGAGTCTATGTCCTTTTGGTATGAAGATAATAGAGGCTTTAGAAAAAAGATTTGTAAATGTTTCTATTCTGAGAAATAATTTGAGGAATATTGATATTAGATTTTTTTGGTTTTGTATTATTTTGGGTTTTTTGGAAGGGTGGTACAATTCTGAATCATAACTGCTGGTTTCTTTGCTTTGTTTTTTGCTTGTTTTCTTGTGTGATTTATTTTGGTTGTGATGTTACAATGTGTAGGGTGGATATGAAAGGATGGGGAGATGAGTGTGAGTGGGGTGCATTATGTACAACCTGCAAAAAATCATTCAAAAGTTGAAAATAAAAAGAGAGTTTCTATTTTTAAGAAGTAATTTTATTCAATATATCTTTCTAATTTAATAGAAACCAACCCAAAACAACAACAACAATAATAAAAATAATACAGAAACTAGATATTCCAAAGACATGGGATAAAACTAAACATGACTTACCTAAAAAAAAAAAACTGTAAATGGAACTTCTTTAAAATGTATAGCTTCTGTGAGGCAAAGGACGTCATAATTTGGACACAGCAGTGACCTACAGAATAGGACACTGCTTCTTGCCAACTCCACATTCAACAAAGGCCTAGTAACCAAATTATATAAAGAAATCAAAGATCTACATGTCAAACAACAACAACAACAATAATAACAACAACAAGAACTAATCTAATTTTGTCCCATAAGGTTTGGTATGATGTACCTTCATTTTCATTAAATTCTAAAAGTTTTTCATTTCTTTCTTTATTTCTTCCTTGACCAAGTTATCATTGAGTAGAGCATTGTTCAGCTTCCATGTGCACGTGGGCTTTCCATTGTTTTTGTTGTTATTGAAAACCAGTCTTAGTCTGTGGTGATCTGATAGGGTGCATGGGATTATTTCAATTTTCTTGTATCTGTGGAGGTTTATTTTGTGACCAATTATGTGGTCAGTTTTGGAGAAGATACCATGAGTTGCTGAGAATAGGGTATATTCTTTTGTGTTAGGATGAAATGTTCTATAGATATCTGTTAAATCCATTTGGTTTATAACTTCTGTTAGTTTCACTGTGTCTCTGTTTAGTTCTGTTTCCATGATCTGTCCATTGCTGAGCGTGGGGTGTTGAAGTCTCCCACTATTATTGTGTGGGGTGTAATGTGTACTTTGAGCTTTAGTAAGTTTCTCTTATGAATGTGGGTACAATTCTTTTCTATTCTTTTTTTTTACATCTTTTTTTATTAGATATTCACTTTATTTACATTTCAAATGGTATCCCCATTCTGCATTACCTCTCCGAACATCCCCTATTCCATATCCTTTCCCCATTATGCCTCCCCCACACAATTTCTTGACTTGCATTCCCCTATTCTGGGGAATCGAGCCTTCACAGTGTCCATAGTCTCTCCTCTCATTGATGTCTGAAATGGTTATCTTCTGCTACATATGTAGCTGGAGCCATGAGTCCCTCCATGTGTACTCTTTGGTTGGTGGATTAGTACCTGGGAGCTCTGGGCATATTGGTTGGTACATATTATTGTTCCTCTTGCAGGGCTGCAAACCTCTTCAGATCCTTGGGTCCTCTCTCTAGCTGCTTCATTGGGGACCCTATGTTCATTCTATTGGTTGACTGTAACATGGGTATTTTGATCTAGTTTCCAATAAGGATCAAAGTATACATACTTTGGTCTTCCTTCTTCTTGAGCTGCATGTGGTCTGTGAGTTGTATCTTTTCTAAATCATAATTGATGTAGGTTTTTCTTGGGAGAGGTGCACTTTTTTTTAAAGATTTATTTGTTTATTATATGTGAGTACACTGTAGTTGTCTTCAGACACTCCAGAAGAGGGTGTCAGATTTCATTACATATGCTCGTGAGCTACTATGTGGTTGCTGGGATTTGAACACAGGACCTTCAGAAGAGCAGTCAGTGCTCTTAACCACTGAGCCATCTCTCCAACCCCAGAGAGGTACACTTTTATTACTATTTCTATTCTCTTTGATATATAGATATGTTTAAATTGTTTAATATTCATTTAACTTTGGCAGGCCATACAAAAAAGAAATTTATTAATTTCTTTTAGGTTTTCTAATTTTGTGGAATACGAACCTTTTAAAGTATGTATTGATGATTCTGACTTTCCTTGTTGTCTTTTGTAATGTTTCCTCTTATTCTAATTTTGCTATATTGAATCTTCTCTCCCCAGCATTTGATTAATTTGGAGCAAGGATTGTCAAACTTGTTTATTTTCCCAAATAATGATCTCTCTTTGTTTCATTGATTGTAATTTTTGCTTGTTTTATTTTTATTGATTTTAGCCCCCAATTTGATAGTTTTCTTCAGCTTTACTCTTCTTGTGGTGTTATTGCTTCTTGTTTTCCAAGAATTTTCAAGCATGGCATTGTGTAAAATATTATAAGATTTCTTCTGTTTTCTCTTTTTTCTTTTTTTAAATATGCACTTAGTTCTTCCCTCATGAGACTGCTTTTATTATGACCCATGAGTTTAGGTATATTGTGCTTTTATTTTCATTCATTTCTAAAACCTTTTAAATTTCCTTCTTGAATTCTGTCTTGACTTAATTTTCAGTAGTGGTTTGTGCAGAATCTGTGAGCTGGTATATTGTTGATACTTAGTTTTAGCCAATGTTGGTCACCTAGGTTGCAGGGTGTTATTTCAGTTTTCTGTTAGGACTTGCTTTGTGTCCTAATGTGTAGTTAACTTTGAATAAAAGTCCATGTGCTGCTGAGAAGAAAGTATTTTCTTGAGTGTTTGAATAGTATGTTCTCTAGATGTCTCTGAGATTCACTTAATTTATAATTTTACTTAGCACTATTTTGTTTTTTGTTTAATCTGGATGATCTGTTTAGAGGAGTGGAACACTGAAGTTAGCCTCCCTCATGTTAGGTTCAATTCATGATTTAAGCTGTCATGGTGGATTTTGTAAAGTGGGTGCCCCATTTAAGAATTACAATTTCCTCTTTTTTTTATTGAATATAATCTTCATTTACATTTCAAATGCTAAAATCTTTCCTGGTTCGCCCCTCCCCAACACCCCCCAACCCCTCCTCCCACCCCCTGCCTCCAAGTATATGCCCCTCCATCGGACCCACTTCCACCTTCCCTACCCCTCGATTTCCGTTTGCTGAGGCCTCTATTGAGCCTTCACTGGACCAAGGATTACTCTTCCCACTGATGCCCGACAAGGCATTCCTCTGCCACATTTTTGGCTGGAACCCTGTGTACCCCTTGGTTGATGGTTTAGACCCTGGGAGTCCTGGGTCATCTGGGTGGCCAACATCGTTTTTTCTTCCCATGGGGCTGTAAACCCCTTCAGCTCCCCCAGACTGCCCTCCAACTCTTCCACTGGGGACCCCACTCCCAGTCCAATGATTGTTTACCAGCATCTGCCTCTGTATGTGTAAGGCTCTGACAGGGCCCCTCCAGAGACAACCATGACATGCTTCTTTTGGTATGTGCTTCTTGTCTTCCATAAAAGTGTCTGGGTTTGGTGACTGTTTATAGGATGAATCCCCAGGTAGGGCAGTCTCTGCATGGCCTTTCTATTCTATTTCTATTTAAGTTCTTAAAATTTTCTTATCATTTTATTCTACTGTTTGATTTTGTTTTCATAGAGTTCATTATGGGATTTATTCACATCATCTTTAAGGTACTTAAATATATTTGTAATAGTTATATTGAAGTCCTTGTCTCTGTTTCAGTTATTGCATTTTTCAGTGCCACCTGTTGCAGGGCTGCTGGTGGAGACATTTATGTGAGTGTTAATTATTGTGCTTTTTTTTGCATTGGTCTCTAGGAATTCGGGTTTTGGAATTTTTTTCTGTGTGAATTTGGGTGTTGATACCATGTCTGGTCTTTGTTGGGTGAGTGTTCCATTCCTTGTTTCCTGTTGTTTCTAGATCTTGGGACTGTGTGGTGATTTATGTTGTGTGATAGTCCTATTATAGGTATCTCCATTAGAGATCCCAGGGAGAATATGGTTCTATGTATTGGAGGTTGACACAAAGGAAGGGTAGCTGAAAAGGTTAATAAAAAGAGGAAAGCACTTCTTCCATGAGGTTCCAGGGGAGTGGAGTCAGAAATGGAAGGCAGCTCTCTTCAAGTGATCACCTACAACACTAGGGTCGAGACTTCAAATTCTGTCTCTCTCTCTCTCTCTCTCTCTCTCTCTCTCTCTCTCCTTTCTCATTTTTATTGAGACATGGTTTCTCTGTGGACCTGAACCTTACTCTTTAGATCAGGCTGGTTTTGAACTCTGCCTCCCAAATCCTGTGATTGAAGTTGTATGCACCAACTTTGGCATATTTTTTTTCTAATTCTATCATTTAGTCTGTATTGATTTAAGAATTGAGACCATTAATATTACAATATTTTGTTGCAGTGTTGTGAGTATCCCTCTACTCTTGATTTACTGTTCTGTGATTTTTATCCTTCATTTAATCTTGGTGTAATTAACTGAAGTGTTCCTTTTAGTGTCTTCTGTGAAGGTTTTTTAGTGGACAGAAATCCCTTACATTTGGTTTAATAGTGAATGTCTTTCTTTCTCTATTGATTTTAATTGATAGTTTTGCCTGGTATGTATTCTGGGTTAGTGTTTGGATGTTTCAGAGTTTGTACAATCTACCCATGTCCTGGCCTTCAGAGGGTCTATTGAGAAGTCAGGTATTATTCTACTGTGTCTGATTTTATCTATCTCTTTTAGTCCTTACAACGTTTAAATCTTTAATGGTGCACATAAAGTGTTTTGATTACCATGCACTACAGGGGTCTGCTCTTGTCTATTTCTCTTTCTATATGTCTCTTATAAACTGAAAAACATTTTTTCTATATGTTGTTGAAAATATTTTCTATGCCTTTTTTGTGCTATTTTTCCTCTTTCCTCTGTGTATAGCTCTTTTTATAGTGTCTAAATTTCCTGAATGTTTTGTACCTGTATCTTTCTGCCTGGATCTTCTTTTTTCCCTCTCTCATTCTCTCTTAATGTTTTTCTCTATTTTTTTCCTTCCTTCATTATCTTTCCTTTTAAATTTAACATTTCCTTTTACTGAACTACATTTTGTTTTCAAAAATCTTGTTTTTAAGACCCAAAACTCTCTATTTTGCTTTACTCAATATGTTGGGTAGTTTTTCTCTCAGTTTTTGTTTGATTTCCGGAGCTTTTTGAGTTTTAGTTCAGTTTGACATTTCTTTAGTCTCTCTCTCTCTCTCTCTCTCTCTCTCTCTCTCTCTCTCTCATTAAATTCTACTCTTATATCTGGAATTTTTCATTATTTCATTCAACTGTTTATATGTTGTTCTCATTGCCTTCATTTAGGCATTTACTTATATTCTTTTGCATATTTTTCAGCATAATAACAATTACTCCCCAGAAGCTCTTATTTTATATCGCAGCTCAATTGCTTTTCTTTTCTTTTTTATTAGATATTTGCTTTATTTACATTTCAAATGTTATTCCCTTTCCTTGTTTCCCCTGTGAAAACCCCCTATCCCATCCCCCCTCCACCTGTTTGCCAACCTACCCACTCCCACTTTCCTGTCCTGGCATTCCCCTACATTGGGGCATTGAGCCTTCACAGGACCAATGTCCTTTCCTCTCATTGATGTCTGAAAAGGCCTTCCTCTGCTACATATGTAGCTGGAACCATGGGTCCCTACATGTGTATTCTTTGGTTTGTGGTTTATTCCCTGGGAGCTCTGAGGTTACTGGTTGGTTCATATTGTTGTTCATCCTATGGGGCTGTAAACCCCTTCAGGGTCCTTTCTCTAGTTTCTCCATTGGGGACCCTGTGCTCAGTCCATTGGCTGGCTGTGAGCCTCAACTTCTGTATTCATCAGGGACTGGCAGAGCCTCTCAGGAAAGAGTTATATCAGACTCCTGTCAGCTAGTACTTGTTGGCATCCCCAATAGTGTCTGGGTTCGGTAACAGTATATGGGATGGATTTCCAGGTGGGGCAGTCTCTACATGGTATTTTATTCAGTCTCTGCTCCACATTTTGTCTCTGAATCGCCTCCCATGGGTATTTTGATCACCCTTCTAAGAAGAACTGAAGGATCCATGTTTTGGTCTTCCTTCTTCTTAAGCTTCATGTCTGTGAATTTTCTCTTGGGTATTCAGAGCTTTTGGGCTAATATCCACTTATCAGTGAGTGCATACCATGTGTGTTCTTTTGTGATTGGGTTACCTCACTCAGAATGATATTTTCTAGCTCCATCCATTTGCCTAAGAATTTTATGAATTTACTGTTTTTAATAAATGAGTAGTACTCATTGTGTAAATGTACCACATTTTCTGTATCCATTCCTCAGTTGAGGGACATCTGAGTTCTTTCCAGCTTCTGGCTATTATAAATAAGGTTGCTATGAATATACTGGAACATGTGTCCTTATTACTTGTTGAAGCATCTTCTGAATATATGTCCAGGAGTGGTATAGCTGAATCCTCAGGTAGAACTATGTCCAATTTTCTGAGGAACTGCCAAACTGATTTCCAGAGTGGTTTTACCAGCTTGCAATCCCACCAGCAATGGAGGCATGTTCTTCTTTCACCACATATTTGCCAGCATCTGCTGTCCTGTGAATTTTTGATCTTAGTCATTCTGACAAGGCTGTCTACTCTCTCCATATCTGTCCAATACAGTACTTGAAGTTCTAGCCAGAGTAATTAGACAACAACAGTAGGTCAAAGGGATACAAATTGGAAAGGAAGAAGTCAAAATATCACTATTTGCAAATGATATGATAGTACGCTTAAGTGACTCCCAGAATTCTACCAGAGAACTCTTAAACCTGATAAACAACTTCAGGAAAGTGGCTTTATATAAAATTAATTCAAATAAATCAGTAGCCTTACTCTACTCAAAGGATAAAGATGCTGAGAAAGAAATTAGGTAAACAACACCCTTCTTAATAATCACAAATAATATAACATACCTTGGAGTGATTCTAACCAAGCAAGTGAAAGACCTATATGACAAGAACTTCAAGTCTCTGAAGAAAGAAATAGAAGATCTCAGAAGATGGAAATATCTCCCATGCTCACGGATTGGCAGGGTTTATATAATAAAAATGGACATCTTGCCTAAAGCAATCTATAGACTCAATGCAATCCCCATCGACATTCCAACTCAATTCTTCATAGAGTTAGAAAGAGCAATTTGCAAATTCATCTGGAATAGCAAAAAACCCAGGATAGTGAAATCTATTCTCAACAATAAAAAACTCCTGCCAGAATCACCATCCCTGACCTTAAGCTATACTACAGAGCATCCTTGATAAATACTGCATGGTATTGGTACAGTGACAGGCAAGTTGATCAATGGAATAGAATTGAAGTTCCAGAAATGAATCCACACACCTATGGTCACTTGATCTTTGACAAAGGAGCTAAAACCATCCAGTGGAAAAGAGACAACATTTTCAACAAATAGTGCTGGGTCAACTGGTAGTCAACATGTAGAAGGATGCAAAGTGATCCATTCTTATCTCCTTGTACAAAGCTCAGGTCCAAGTGGATCAAGGACCTCCACATAAAACTAGATACACTGAATCTAACAGAAGAGAAAGTGGGGAAGAGCCTGGAGCACATGGGCACAGGGAAAATTTCTTGAACAGAATACCAATAGCTCATGCTCTAGGATCAAGAATTGATAAATGGGACCTCATAAAATTGCAAAGTTTCTGTAAGGCAAAGGACACTGTCAATAGGACAAAATGGCAACCAAAAAATTGGGAAAAGATCTTTACCAATCCTCTATCCGATAAAGGGTTAATATCCATTACGTATAAAGAACTCAAGAAGTTAGACTCTAGAGAACCAAATAACCCTATTAAAAATGGGGTACAGAGCTAAACAAAGAATTCTCAACTAAGGAATACCAAATGGCTGAGAAACACCTAAAGAAATGGTCAGCATTCTTAATCATTATAGAAATGCAAATCAAAAAAACCCTGAGTTTCCACCTCACACCAACAGAATGGCTAAGATCAATTGCTTTTCAAATGGCATGTGAAAATAGATTTGCTGACTTCTCAAGAAAGCATATGGCCTTGTTTAATCATTTTTGTGTTTTTCTGTTAGTGTTGTGGCATATAGAGTTATTGCAGTTTGGGTTCTTGTAAAATTTTGGTCTTGGGAAAAAAGAGGTAAGGTGGATACTATCAGTGGAGCGGCTGGGATAAGAGTCTTCCCTTCCAACTGCCATTTGCTGCAGGGAACCAGGCAGCTCCAAGGCCTTCTGTGCTTAGACCACCAGGAGAGAATGATCTCCCAGCAGTGATTTCACTTCGGCGTGCGGAGGTGAGATCTCCACCCTCTCTCTGGAGGGGTATAACTAGGAGTGCACAGGGCATATGATCAGCGGAGCAGCTGGGACAGGAGTCTTCCCTTCCGGCCGCCATTTGCAGCAGGGAATCAGACAGCTCCACAGCCTTCTGTGCACAGACCCTGCCAGAAGAGAGTTGGTCTCTCAGGAGTACAGACACAGGTTTACAGGCCCATAGCAGGGGCAATCTCCAGCCAGAGACAACAAGACCAACTAACACCAGAGATAACCAGATGGCGAAAAGCAAGCACAAGAACCCTACCAACAGCAACCAAGGCTACTTGGCAACATCAGAGCCCAGTTCTCCCACCACAGCAAGTCCCGGATGCCCCAGCACATCAGAAAAGCAAGAGTTGGATTTAAAGTCTCATCTCATGATGCTGTTAGAGGACATCAAGAAGGACATAAATAACTCCCTTAATGAAATACAGGAGAACATGGGTCAAATGATAAAAGCCCTTAAAGAGGAAACACAAAAATCTCTGAAAGAAATACAGGGGAGCATGGGTGAACAGGTAGAGGCTCTTAAAGAGGCAACACAAAAATCCCTTAAAGAATTACAGGAGAACACAAACAAACAAGTGAAGGAATTGAACAAAACCATCCAGGATATAAAAATGGAAGTAGAAACAATAAAGAAATCACAAAGTGAGACATCTCTGGAGATAGAAAACCTTGGAAATAATTCAGGAGTCATAGATGCAAGCATCACCAACAGAATACAAGAGATATAAGAAAGAATCTCAGGGGCTGAAGATACAATAGAAAACATTGACTCAACAGTCAAAGAAAATGCAAAATGCAAAAAGCTCCTGAGCCAAAACATCCAGGAGATCCAGGACACAATGAGAAGACCAAACCTAAGGATTATAGGTATAGAAGAGAGCAAAGATTTCTAACTTAAAGGGGCAGTAAATATCTTCAACAAAATTATAGAAGAAAACTTCCCCAACCTAAAGAAAGAGATGTCCATGAACATACAAGAAGCCTACAGAACTCCAAACAGACTGGACCAGACCAGAAAGTCCTCCCAGTGCATAATAATCAAAATACCAAATGCACTAAACAAAGAAAGAATACTAAAAGCAGTAAGGGAAAAAGGTCAAGTAATCTACAAAGGCAGGCCTATCAGAATTACACCAGACTTCTCACCTGAGATGATGAAAGCCAGAAGACCCTGAATCTATTGACATTATAAGATATTAAGGAATAGTGATGTTTCCTGTTATTTTGATGTTCTTTTTATGTTTGTGTGGTTACTTTCTTTTGGGTTTGTTGGAAAAAGATTACTTTCTTGCTTTTTCTAGGGTGTAGTTTCCCTCCTCATGTTGGCATTTTCCATCTATTATCCTTTATAGGGCTGGATTTGTAGAATGATATTGTGTAAATTTGCTTTTATCATGGAATATCTTGTTTTCTCCATCTATGGTAATTGAGAGTTTTGCTGGGTATCGTATTTTGGGCTGGCATTTGTGTTCTCTTAGGGTCTCTATGAGATCTGCCCAGGATCTTCTGGCTATTTCTATCTCCAGAAATGTCTCACTTTGTGATTTCTTTATTGTTTTTACTTCCATTTTTAGATCCTGGATGGTTTTGTTCAGTTCCGTCACTTGTTTGTTTGTGTTCTCCTGTAATTCTTTCAGGGATTTTTGTGTTTCCTCTTTAAGGGCTTCGACCTGTTCACCCATGCTCCCCTGTATTTCTTTCAGAGATTTTTGTGTTTCCTCTTTAAGGGCTTTTACCATTTGACCCATGTTCTCCTGTATTTCATTAAGGGAGTTATTTATGTCCTTCTTGATGTCCTCTAACAGCATCATGAGATGAGACTTTAAATCCAACTCTTGCTTTTCTGGTGTGTTGGGGCATCCGGGACTTGCTGTGGTGGGAGAACTGGGCTCTGATGTTGCCAAGTAGCCTTGGTTGCTGTTGGTAGGGTTCTTGTGCTTGCCTTTCGCCATCTGGTTATCTCTGGTGTTAGTTGGTCTTGTTGTCTCTGGCTGGAGATTGCCCTTCCTATGGGCCTGTAAACCTGTGTCTGTTCTCCTGGGAGACCAACTCTCTTCTGGCAGGGTCTGTGCACAGAAGGCTGTGGAGCTGTCTGATTCCCTGCTGTAAATGGGGGCTGGAAGGGAAGACTCCTGTCCCAGCTACTCCGATGATTATATGCCTTGTGCGCTCCTAGCTGTACCCCTCCAGAGAGAAGGTGGAGATCTCACCTCCGCACTCACAAGTGAAATCGCTGCTAGGAGATCATTCTCTCCTGGTGGTCTAAGCACAGAAGGCTGTGGAGCTGCCTGGTTCCCTGCAGCAAATGGCGACTGAAAGGGAAGACTCCTGTCCGAGCTGCTCTACTGATCATATCTCCTTGTAGATTTTTAATTTTATCAGAAAATGTTTATAATTCCACTTTCAATCAACTTAGGAATATTTTACGCCTACCGTTTTATCTGTATAATTTTTCCATGAAATAGTCACTCTTAACGTGTTTTTCTATATATTTCTTCAATTTTATCAGAGATATTTTCCATGTTTATCTACACAATGGAATACTACTCAGCAATTAAAAACAATGAACTCATGCAATTTTTAGGCAAATGGGGAACAGGGGGAAGTAAGAGGGCTTATGGGACTTTCGGGGAGGGGGGAACCAGGAAAGGGGAAATCATTTGGAATGTAAATAAAGAATATAGAAAATAAAAAAAAATATCTAAAAAAAAATTTGGTCTCACTTTTGTTCAGGAGGTAGTTTCACCTTTGGGTTGCTGTTGCCTACTCTGAACTCCAACCATGTGTAGTGGCTTTGAGATCCCTGATTTCTAACCATGTGTGGTGGCTATGGGGTCCCTGGTATAGAACTGTTCTGTAAGTCTATGTTGAGTAACAACAACAAAAGAAAATATAAGAAAGGCTGGAAAGAATGGATAAAAGACAAAACCTCAGGGAAATTTTGGGACTACTCCATGAGGCCAAGTACCAGGGGATAGAAGTAGCCTTGGAGGGGAGGCAGCAACTTACAAGCCTACCATTTCTTAAAACATTTTTCTTGCCGGGCGGTGGAGGCGCACGCCTTTAATCCCAGCACTTGGGAGGCAGAGGCAGGAGGATTTCTGAGTTCGAGGCCAGCCTGGTCTACAAAGTGAGTTCCAGGACAGCCAGGGCTACACAGAGAAACCCTGTCTCGAAAAAAAAAAAAGAAAAAAAAAACAAACAAACTTTAAATTAAAAAAAAAACAAAACATTTTTCTTATATTCAACCTGTATTTTTTCTTCATATTTTTGAGCAGAGTATGTACTTCTTGCCTGTTTGTAAGTTGCACAAAATATTCATAGGGTTTAATGTCAATATTCTGATAATCAATTTAATCATACATATAAATAAAATTTAAGTCATTTGTATAATTGCTTGAAAAATTTTAAAGTATAAAAGTAACATACTTAGAAATTCATTTACAAAATTTTTCATATTTATTAATTAGGAACAAAAGCATTACACAGAATTACTTATATTCACTAGTAATATAAACTATGATATTTTCTTATATATTTGTGAAATGACACAGTTTTGAAGACTGAGAACGCTTTGTGTTCACTGTGAATTAGAGCCTTATAACAAAAGGTATAGTAGAAGCTTTGAAAGATTGGAAGAGTGGTGGATAGAGACAGATAGAGAAGTAATTATGTCTAATTATTGCTCCTGGTTTTTATGCTAGGATATATCACATTTTGAATTAGAAGCTTTAAACAAACTTCTTTTTCTTTAGTGTCTACAGTCTCTTAGTTCCCAGATTAATCACAATATATATTGTGATATATATATATATATATATATATATATATATCAGCTTATACTTATGAATATAAATGTGTGTTAAACAAGAGTTTGAAAGTAAAACTCTCACTGTATTGATAATATGCATGCATTTTAACTGAACAAAGGTGTATGCTTAAATTCTACTAATATTTTTAATATTATTTTGTGCAAGTGGGGTAATTGATGTAACCATTAATGCAAGTTGTATTTAATGGTTGAGATGTTGCCAGATGATGTCCATTTTTACACTTAAATTCTTGCATCTCTCCTGATTGGTAATACCGCTTTTGTCTTTCTTCCCATCTGAAAGTTATGTTACATTTTCCCATAATTTCTATTGATATTATACATGGATCTAAAAGAAAAACATAAAATTAAATATCAATACATGAAACTACAGAGATCAAGTTTTCAAGTAGAGTGTATTTATATATTCAAGGCATTCTTTGAGAAACTCTTTAATAAACCTATAAGGACAGCACATAGAGTTAAGTAAATATAGAGCATTAAATGATATAAACATGATATTCAATGTGATAATTAGATCTCATCATCAGGCATTCCTAACATCAGTGACTTGCATTTCAGGATATTCATGGTTGTTTACCTTGATTTAGGCATAGGGCAAAGTTATACAATTTGAGATATGACTTATGTATGATACTCAAATCATACATACTTTCAAACTCTTGTTTAACACATTTATATTCATAAGTATAAGCTGATATATATATATATATATGTATATACATCACAATATATATATTGTGATTAATCTGGGAACTAAGAGACTGTAGACACTAAAGAAAAAGAAGTTTGTTTAAAGCTTCTAATTCAAAATGTGATATATCCTAGCATATCAAATCAAATGTTCAATGATATGAAAATTACTAAAAATATTGCAAGTAGAAACCCTATCATAATTGCCTCCACAATATCCATGATATATTCACTAAGAAGTAACTATAAATGCATCATTAATTTTATTTTGATAGTTTTTAAAAAATAAATCTATCAAATAACAAAACTGGCCAAGTAACAAGCATGGTTGAAAAGCAGCTTTTCCAATCACCATCTTGGCTTACATCATAAAAATATACTGCATTGTCTTTAGGCATTCAACAATTTATGGATATAGAGACAATTTTCTTGTCTTAGATCCTGTCAAGTAGCACTTTACAATTAAAACATATTTGGAGATTAAGTAGGTTAATTTTATTTCCTTTACATATATAGCAAAAGATGGGTACAGAAATGGTATAGAGATTTTTAAGCAATCTCCACATTGTTTTCCATAGTAACTCACAAAATCATACCTTATTAAAAGATTATGGGCTTTGTTTTGTCTTCATGAGCATTTGTTATTTTAAGGGTTTTTTTCCCATAAAGAATTCTAACTGGATGATAAAGCATCTCATTGTGACTTTGACAGGTGGTACCATGACAATTAATGAAGTTAAACATTATTTTCCTCGCTGACATATGTCTGTATTTTTTTAAATAAATGTCTGTTCCTTTTACCCCACTTTTGTATCCTTATGTTCTAAAAAAGGATTTGCATATTCTTGAGATTCCTTCACATGAAAAACCCCTATGTTACATATGCCAACTCCTGACAATGAATTAACTGATAGTCGTTTTCTCCAGTTCTAAAGTCTGCCTATTAATTATATTGATAACTTCTTTGGTATGCAGAAACACTTCAATGTGATAAACTGCATTACTCAGTTAGGGTTTTCTTTTTTTGTTCATTAACTGGGATCCCATGCAAATACTCAGAGTCTAAACATAAGTGTTTTCCTTTGTAGTTACAGTATTTTTGTTCTTACCTTTATATCGTTGCTACACTTTTAGTTGACTTTTCCCCACAGAATAAAACAGGAATCAAATTAATCATGTCTGTGTGTATTTCAGCTTTCCCTGTATTATTTATTGAAGATTCTACCCTTTTCCCCAGTGTATGCTTTTGAAACTCTACCAAGATTAATTAACTATAGATGCTTAGATCAATTTCTCAAAAATACATTCTCCTCTGCATCAGTTTTATCCCAGGGTCAGAACCTTTTGGTTACTGTTACTACTGGTGAACCTAGAAATAAGGTATTACAATAGGTCCAGACTTTCCTGTATGTTTAAGTTGCTTTTATTTGTACTCATTTTATTGTACTTCCATACATATTTTAGATTTATTTTTCATACTGTATGAAATATGTTTCCCATATTTTAATGGAGTTTCATAGAGTCTACTAATTGCCTTGGGAAACATGAGCATTTTAATATTAATTCTCCCAATCCTGTAATATAGATCTCTTTATTTTTGTTTTGTGAAATTCTTTCATCAATAAACCTTAGCACTCAGAAGTCATTGAGTTCTTTTGAATTTATTGGTAGATTACTTTTAATTACTGTGAATGAGATTGTTTTACTATTACTTCTCATAAAATAGATTTAATATACAGAAAATATTAATATACTTTATATTAATATAAAATATTAATATATAGTTGATATTAATTAATATTAATACAATATTGTGTATTTATACCAATTTAGATTCTTTTTTTTATTTTATTTTTTTAATTTACATTCCAAATCACTTCCCCTTTCCCGTTTCCTCCCTCCCCGAAAGTCCCATAAGCCCCCTTCCCTCCCTCTTTTCTCCATTCAACCCTCTCTCGTTACTCTGTCCTGCCGTTCCCCTACATCCAGTCTTTCCAGGACCAGGGGTCTCTCCTTCCATCTTTTTAGAAATCTATTGATATGCGGATTGTGTCTAGGGTATTCCGAGATTCTGGGTCAATATCCCCTTATCAGTGACTGCATACCATGTGTGTTCTTTTGTGATTGGGTTACCTCACTAAGGATGATATTTTCAAGTTCTGACCATTTGCCTAGGAATTTCGTGAATTCATTGTTTTTAATTGCAGAGTAGTATTCCATTGTGTAAATATACCACATCTTCTGAATCCATTCCTCCGTTGAGGGACATCTGGGTTCTTTCCAGCTTCTGGCTATTATAAATAAGGCTGCTATGAATATAGTGGAGCATGTGTCCTTATTGCATGCAAGTAAAGTCTCTGGGTATATGCCCAGGAGTGGTATAGCAGGATCCTCCGGGAGTGTCATGCCCAGTTTTCTGAGGAACCGCCAGACTGCTTTCCAGAGTGGTTGTACCAGCCTGCAATTCCACCAGCAGTGGAGGAGTGTTCCTCTTTCTCCACATCCTCGCCAACAACTGCTGTCTCCTGTGTTTTTGATCTTAGCCATCCTGACTGGTGTGAGATGGAATCTCAGGGTTGTTTTGATTTGCATTTCCCTAATGACTAAGGATGATGAATATCTCTTTAGGTGCTTCTCAGCCATTAGATATTCTTCAGGTGAGAACTCTTTGTGTAGCTCTGTACCCCATTTTTTAATAGGGTTACTTGCCTCTCTGGAGTTTAACTTCTTGAGTTCTTTGTATATCTTGGATATTAGCCCTCTGTCGGATGTAAGGTTGGTAAAGATCATTTCCCAGTTAGTTGGTTGCCGCTTTGTCTTTTTGACAGTGTCTTTTGCCTTGCAAAAACTTTGTAATTTAATGAGGTCCCATTTGTCTATTCTTGATCTTAGAGCATAAGCTATTGGAGTTCTGTTCAGGAAATTCTCCCCTGTGCCCATATGTTCAAGGTTCTTCCCTAGTTTCCCTTCTATTAGTTTCAGTGTGTCTGGTTTTATGTGGAGATCTTTGATCCACTTAGAATTGAGCTTAGTGCAAGGAGATAAGAATGGGTCAATTTGCATTCTTCTGCATGTTGACCTCCAGCTGAGCCAGCACCATTTGTTGAAAAGGCTATCTTTTTTCCACTGGATGGTTTTAGCTCCTTTGTCAAAGATCAAGTGACCATAGGAGTGTGGATTCATTTCTGGGTCTTCAATTCTGTTCCATTGATCTACATGTCTGTTACTGTACCAATACCATGCAGTTTTTAACACTATTGCTCTGTAGTACAGCTTGAGGTCCGGGATACTGATTCCCCCAGAGGTTCTTTTACTCTTGAGAATAGTTTTAGCTATTCTGGGTTTTCTGTTATTAGATTCTTTTTTTTAAAGACACAACAAAATCAACAACAATGCCTTCATTAAAAAATGAGAAACATGAACTAGAGGTAATGATTGTCTCTGGTGTGAATTGTAAACACTATAGCACACACATTCCCATATGTTGGTTCCACTTGATCATGTCCAGACATTCTTTATGCTTTAAGTCCTTAGACTCAGTGCTGTGCAATCAACAAACTTTCTTGCACACTCTGATGTTGGGCTCGTTGTTAACCAGTAAGTATAACATAGTTAGGCTTTCCACCTGGTCATGGGTAGGTGTAGTCTGTCATATTCTAATACAGTATTTCACATAAAATGGGATTCTGGGAAACTTTCCTAAATGATATCATGTTACTTTCCTAAATGATATTATGTTTTTATTCTGAAATTACAAATAACAAAGTATCTCTATACTTTGTTATACTTTGTGTAGTCCTCCTTCAATTCTAAAACTTGAACAAATTTTGACACTCTGCATTTCTCTACTTCTATCTTGCTCAAAGCTAAAATTATTCTTTCTTTCTGAAAGAAAAGAGCCAACAGATTCCCAAACTTTGTTTCTTTTTTTATTACATATTTGCTTTATTTACATTTCAAGTGGTATCCCCTTTCCACTTTACCCCTCCAAAATCCCTCTATCCCATCACCTTGCCCCTGCTGATCCCTCCTCCCATTTCCTGACTTGCATTCCCCTGTTCTCGAGAATCAAACCTTCACAGGACCAATGGCCTTTCCACTCATTGATGTCTGAAATGACCATCTTCTGCTACATATGTAGCTGGAGCCGTGAGTCCCTCCATGTGTACGCTTTGATTGGTGGTTTAGTCTCTGGAAACTCTGGAGGTACTGGTTGGTACATATTATTGTTCCTTCTGCAGGGCTGCAAATCTCTTCAGCTCCTTCGGTCCTCTCTCTAGCTGCTCCATTGGGGACCCTATGCTCATTCTATTGGTTAGTTGTGAGCTATGGGTGTTTTGATCCACTTTCTAATAAGGATCAAAGTTTCCACACATTGGTCTTCCTTCTTCTTGAGCCTCATGTGGTCTATGAGTTTTATCTTGGGTGTTCTGAGCTTTTGGGCTCATATCCACTTATCAGTGAGTGCATACCATATGTGTTCTTTTGTGACTGGGTTACCTCACTCAGGATATTTTCTAGCTCCATTCATTTGCTTAAGAATTTCATGAATTCATTGTTTTTAACAGTTGAGTAGTACTCCATTGTGTAAATGCACCACATTTTCTGCATCCATTCCTCTGTTGAGAGACATCTGGGTTATTTCCAGATTCTGGCTATCACAAATAAGGCTGCTGTGGACACAGTGGAGCATGTGTCCATATTACATGTTGGAGCAACTTCTGGGTATATGCCCAGGAGTGGTAGAGCTGGGTCCTCAGGTAGTGCTATGTCCAATTTTCCAAGGAACCGTCAAACTGATTTCCAAAGTGGTTTTACCAGCTTGAAGTCCCACCAGTAATGGAGGAGTGTTCATATTTCTCCACATCCTTGTCATCATTTGCTGTCCTCTGAGCTTTGATTTTGGTCATTCTGACTGGTGTGAGGTGGAATCTCAGGGTTGTTTTGATCTGCATTTCCCTGATGATTTAGGATGTTGAATATTTCTTTAGGTGCTTCTCGGCCATTTGGTATTCCTTAGTTGAGAATTCTTTGTTTAGCTCTGTACCCCATTTTTTAATAGGGTTATTTGGTTCTCTAGAGTCTAACTACTTGAGTTCTTTGTATGTATTGGATATTAACCCTCCACTGGATGGAGGATGGGTAAATATCTTTTCCCAATTTGTTCGTTCCCATTTTGTCCAACTGATAGTGTTCTTTGCCTTACAGAAACTTTGTGATTTTATGAGGCCCCATTTATCAATTCTTGATCTTAGAGAATGAGCTATTGGTATTCTGTTTAAGAATTTCTCCCCTGTGCCCATGTGCTCCAGACTCTTCCCCACTTTCTCTTCTATTAGATAAAAGTGTATCTGGTTTTATGTGGAGGTCCTTGATCCACTTGGACTTGAGCTTTGTACAAGGAGATAAGAATGGATTACTTCGCATCCTTCTACATGTTGACTCCCAGTTGACCCAGCACCATTTGTTGAAAATATTGTCTTTTTTTCCACTGGATGGTTTTATCTCCTTTGTCAAAGATCAAGTGACCATAGTTGGGTCTTCAATTCTATTCCATTGATCTACCTGCCTGTCACTATACCAATACCATGTTGTTTTTATCACTATTGCTCTGTAGTATATCTTGAGGTCAGGGATGGTGATTCTGCTAGAAGGGCTTTTATTGTTGGGAATAGTTTTCACTTTCCTGGGTTTTTTGTTATTCCAGATAAATTTGGAAATTGCTTTTTCTAACACTTTGAAGAATTGAATTGGAATTTTGATGGAGATTGCATTGAATTTATAGATTGCTTTAGGTAAGGTGGCTATTTTTACTATATTAACCCTGCCAATCCATGAATGTGGGAAATATTTCCATCTTCTGAGATCTTCTTCAATTTCTTTCTTCATAGACTTGAAGTTCTTGTCATATAGATCTTTCACTTGCTTGCTTAGAGTCACATCAATGTATTTTATATTATTTGTGGCTATTGTGAAGGTTGTCATTTCCATAATTTCTTTCTCAGTCTCTTTATCCTTTGAGTATAGGAAGGCTACTTACTGATTTGTTTGAGCTAATTTTATATCCAGCTACTTTGCTGAAGTTGTTTATCAGGTTTAGGAGTTCTCTGGTAGAATTTTTGGGGTCACTTAAGTATACTATCATATCATCTGCAAATAGTGATACTTGACTTTTTCCTTTAACCCTTTAACCTGCTTTTGTTATCTAATTGCTTTGGCTAGTACTTCGAGTACTATATTGAACAGGTAGGGAGAGAGTGGACAGCCTTGTCTAATCCCTGATTTAAGTGGGATTGCTTCAAGTTTCTCTCCATTTCATTTGATGTTGGTTACTGGTTTGCCGTATATTGCTTTTACTGTGTTTATGTATGGGCCTTGAATTCCTGATCTTTCCAAGATTTTTATCATGAAGAGGTATAGGATTTTGACAAATGCTTTCTCATCATCTAATGAAATGATCATGTGGTTTTTATCTTTGAGTTTGTTTATGTAGTGGTTTACATTGATGGATTTCCATATATTGAACCATCCCAGGATGAAGCCAACTTGACCATGGTGGATGATCATTTTGATGTGTTTTTGGATTCAGTTGGCAAGAATTTTGCTGAGTATTTTTACATCGATATTCATAAGGGAAATTGATCTTAAGTTTTCTTTCTTTGTGGGGTCTTTGTGTGATTTAGGAATCAGTGTAATTGTGGCTTCATAGAATGAGTTGGGTAGTGTTCCTTCTGTTTCCATTTTGTGGAATAGTTTGAAGAGCATTGGTGTTAGGTCTTCTTTGATGGTCTGATAGAACTCTGCATTAAACCCATCTGGTCCTGGGCTTTTTTTGTTTTGGAGACTATTAATGACTGCTTCTGTTTCTTTAGGGGTTATGGGATTGTTTAGATCATTTATCTGATCGTGATTTAACTTTGGTACCTGATATCTGTCTAGAAAATTTTCCATATCCTCTAGATTTTCCACTTTTGTTGAATATAGGCTTTTGTAGTAGGATCTGATGATTTTTTTTTGGATTTCTTCAGTATCTGTTGTTGTGTCTCCCTTTTAATTTCTGATTTTACCGATTTGGATACTGTCTCTGTGCCCTCTCGCTAGTTTGGCTAAGAGTTTATCTATCTTGCTGTTTTTTTTTTCAAAGAACCAGCTCCTGGTTTGGTTGCTTCTTCATATAGTTCTTTTTGTTTCTATTTAGTTGATTTCAGCCCTGAGTTTGATTTTTTCCTGCCATCTACTCCTCTTGGGTGTATTTGCTCCTTTATGTTTTAGAGCCTTAAGCTGTGCTGACAAGCTGTTTGTGTATGCTCTTTCCAGTTTCTTTTTGGAGGTACTCAGAGCTATGTGTTTTCTTCTTAACACTGCTTTCATTGTGTCGCATAAGTTTGGGTATGTTGTGCCTTTGTTTTCATTAAATTATAGAAAGTCTTTAATTTCTTTCTTGACCAAGTTTTTGTTGAGAAGAATGTTATTCAGTTTTCATGTGTGGGTGGGCTCTCTGGTTTTTTTTTTTTTTGAAGACCAGCTTTAGTCTGTGGTGATCTGATAGGGTGCATGGAATTATTTCAATCTTTTTATATCTGCTGAGGTCTTTTTTTGTGACCAAGTATAGGTCAGTTTTGGAGAAGGTACCATGAGGTGCTGAGAAGAAGGTATATTCTTTTGTTTTATGATAAAATGTTCTATAGATATCTGTTAAATCCATTTGGTTCATAAGTTCTGTTAGTTTCACTGTTTCTCTGTTTAGTTTGTGTTTCCTGTCTGTCCATTGATGAGAGTGTGGTGTTGAAGTCTCCCACTATTATTGTGTAGGGTGCGATGTGTACTTTGGCCTGTAGTAAAGTTTCTTTTATGAATGTGAATTCCCTTGTATTTGGAGCATATATGTTCAGAATTGAGAGTTCATCTTGGTAGCTTTTTCCTTTGATTAGTATAAAGTGTCCTTCCTTATCTTTTTTGGTTTTAAGGTTGAAAGTCGATTTTATTTGATATTAGAATGTCTACACCAGCTTGTTTCTTGGGACCATTTGCTTGGAAAATTGTTTTCCAGCCCTTTATTCTGAGGTAGTGTCTGTCTTTGTGCCTGAGGTGCATTTCCTGTATGCAGCAAAATGTTGGGTTCTGTTTATGTATCCAGTCTGTTAGCCTATGTCTTTTTATTGGAGAATTGAGTCCATTTATATTAAGAGATATCAAGGGCAAGTGATTTTTGCTTCCTGTTTTTTTATTATTAGAAGTGGAGTTATGTTTGTGTAGCTCTCTTCTTCTTGGTTTGTTAAAAGAAGATTAATTTCTTGCCTTTCTAGTGTGTAGTTTCCCTCCTTTTGTTGGTGTTTTCCATTCATTATCCTTTGAAGGGCTGGATTTGTGGAAAGATACTGTCTAAATTTGTTTTTGTCATGGAATACCTTGGGTTCTCCATCTATGGTAATTGAGAGCTTTGCTAGGTATAGTAGCCTGGGTTGGCATTTTTGTTCCTTTAGGGTCTGTATTACATCTGCCCAGGATCTTCTGGCTTTCATATTTTCTGAGGAGAAGTCTTGTGTAATTCTGATAGGTCTGCCTTTATATGTTACTTGATTCTCTGTTTAGTGCATTTTTCTGGTCTAATATATTTGGAGTTCTGTAGGCTTCCTGTATGTTCATGGGCATCTCTTTCTTCAGGTTAGGGAAGTTTTCTTCTATAACTTTGTTGAAGACATTTACTGGCCCTTTAAACTGGAAATCTCTCTCTTCTATACCTACAATCCTTAGGTTTGGTCTTTTCATTTTGTCCTGGATTTCCTAGATGTTTTGGGTGGAAGGTTTTTGTATTGTGCATTTTCTTTGACTGTTGAATCAATGCTTTCTATGGTACCTTCATCACATATTCTTTCTTCTATCTCTTGTATTCTGTTGTTGATGCTCGCATCTATGACTCCTGATTTCTTTCCTAGGTTTTCTATGTCCAGAGTTGTTTCCCTTTGTGATTTCTTTATTGTTTCTACCTCTGTTTTTACATCCTGGATGGTTTGTTCAATTCCTTCTCCTGTTTTTTTTTTTTTTTTTGAGTGCTTTCCCGTAATTCTTTATAGGCTTCTACCTGTTTACCTGTGTTTTCCTGTATTTCTTTAATGGAGTTATTTATGTCCTCTTTGAAGCCCTCTATCAGCATCAGGAGCTGTGATTTTTAAATCCAAATCTTGCTTTTCCGGTGTTCTGGGTTATCCAGAACTTGCTGGTGTGGGAGAATTGGGTTTTGATGTTGCCATGTTGCTTTGATTCCTGTTGGTAATGTTCTTACATTTACTTTTTGCCATCTGGTTATCTCTGGCATTAGTTAGTCCTGCTGTCTCTGGCTGATGCTTGTCCTTCCTGTGGTCCTGCAAGCCTGTCTCAGCACCCCTGGATGATCAGCTCTCCCCTGGTACAGAGTGCTGTGACTCAGCAAAGCTCCTGGGTGCAGATGGAGCCAGGAAGGACCCTGGCTCAGCTGCTCTGCCACTCCTGTGTTCCCTGTGCTCCTGGCTGTACCTGCCTGCTCAGTTGCTGTAGAGAAAACAGTGGTCTCACCTCCAAAGCCAGGAGTCAAAGCACTCCCTGCAGAGCAGTTCTCCCCTGACAGGATAGGTGCACAGATAGCTGTGGTGCTGCCCATCTCCTGGGTGCAGGTGGAGCCCAGACGAATCCTGTCCTAGCTGCTCTGCCACTCCTGTGTTCCCTGCAATCCTGGTTGTCCCCATTTAGATACTTAATCAGATTTGTTTTAATTTCTTAAATTGAGTACCTCTTTGGGATTACCACATATTTCAGTCTATACACTCAAAATGAGTTGATTTCAGCTGTCATATTGGAATACTGACTTTCCTGGGATCTATAAGAACAAGTTACTTACATAAACATTTTGGTGGCTCTGACCACTCTCCATTTATACATATTATTGTCTTGTTGCCCTGCAGTTTGTATAATGATTGGCATTGATATTCAACTGCTGAAGGTGGTAGGTATACTGGTAGTGGGAAAGATGTGATATCTCCATTCTTAATAGGTGGAGGAGGCCCACATATCTTTGTTGAATCTAAAAAGAAAACATTTGTAATTTTGAGAGATCAAGTCAAAGTATTGGTTTAAGAAGATTCAATAAACATACAGTGCTAAACATAAGGTCAAGACTTTAATGATTTCATGCTACAATAAAGATTATTTGAAGGAATAATAACTATGTACAGAATAAATCAATATAATGATTTGGTACAAGTATCATCTTTGTCCTTCCAATTTTTTCATAGTCTTTTGTTCTTAGTTTACATTAGATCTGATAGAAGATTCTAGGACATTTAATTTTAAGTTAAACATAACTATTAAGTTTTGTTTTGTGAAACAAAATTCTAGAGACATCAGTACTCACCATAACATGAAGGCTTATCAGACCATCCATCATGTGTACAAGTTATGGAATCTTTGGTATGGTTATATTTGTTTATATGTCCAATGTGACATTCATAGTGTAATCTGTCATTGAGTTTAAACCATGTGCTATCATTCTTAGACATGGAATTCTCAAACACAGGCATATCACATGACTCTAATGTAAAATAAAATTGAAGATTTCATTTCTAGTTTGTCAATGGATAATCTGAATAACTTCCATAACAAGAAAAAAAGGCTTTATAGGTTAATGTATTCTACCAAATTAAATACTGTATAAAAAATCTTCTAAGAAGTCCAACTGAAACATTGATTAAAATGAAAAGTATCTATATAGCATTTATCTTTTCACTTAAGCTTTCAAATTTAAAAATAATTTCACAGCTCAAATTAACTCATATTTATTACATGATACAAATAAATAGACAAGTGAAAATGTACATTATATTTTTAGGAAAGTATTATAGCATTTTTGTGCACTAAAGTCCCATATTTAGAAATTAACACGAAATATAGAATTCAGAAAAGTAGATTAGCTTTATTTTAAAATACATTCATTGTAGTATATCAAAGGTTTTCTTTTACCAATAAGAAAATCCAATGTAGGCTTATTAGTTATAATTTAACATAAGCGAATACTATAATTTTAATTGCTTTTCTTCAATTGGAGCCTATAAAAGCACTATGAATGAAAAGTAAAGCTTAAAGTAATGAATTCTTTAAAGAGCCTTTTTTCCTTTAAAATTTTTTTATTAGATATATTCTTTACTTACATTTCAAATCTTGTCCCCTTTCCTGGTTTCCCCCTAGAAATTCCCCTAATACATCACCCCTCCACCTGCTTACCAATCCACCCATTCCTGCTTCCCTGTCCTGGCATTCCCCTATACTGGGGCATCTAACTTTCTTAGAACCAATGACCTTTCTTCCCTTTGATGTCCAACAAGGTCATCCTCTGCTGCATATATATCTGGAGACATGGGTCCCCCCACCCCATGTACTCTTTGGTTGGTGGTTTAGTGAATGGGGGCTTTGGGGGTACTGGGTGGTTAATATTGTTGTCCCTCCTATGGCTCTGCAACCCCCTTTTGCTCCTTGTGTCTTTTCTTTAGCTCCTCTATTGGGGACCCTGTGCTCAATATAATGGTTGGCTGAGAGTGTCCCCCTCTGTATTTGTCATGAACTGACAGACCCTCCCACTTGACAACTATATCATGCTTCTCTCAGCAAGCACTTGTTGGCATCCACAATAGTGTCTGGGTTTTGTTACTGTATATAGGATGGATCCCTAGGTAGGGCAGACTCTGGATGGTTTTTCCCTCAATCTCTGCTCTCACTTTGTCTCCATATCTCCTCCTGTGGGTATTTTGTTCCCCCTTCTAAGAAGGACCAGAGTATCCATACTTCACTCTTCCTTCTTTTTGAGCTTCATTTGGTCTGTGAATTTTATCTTGGGTATTCCAAGCTTCTGGGCTAATATCCACTTATCAATGAGTGCATACATGTTACATTGAATAGTTCTTGAAAAACATCACTGGATAGCTTTCTAATAAGCAAGATAAGAGTTTAGAATTAATAATATAGATAAGATACTAATAGATGCTCACATGATGAAAAGAGTGAGCTGACTCAAAAACATCTGACATCTGTGTGTTCAAATGTGGTGAACTTGTACCCATAAACACATGCATGCATGCTAATATACACGAGATCAATACATTAATATAATGATATAATAGAAACAAATATTATCCATTTTGGCCATACTTAGTAGCTGGGACCAGCATAGCTGTTGGGAACAGCTTAAGACCAGTGGAGTGAGTTAGAAGAGACATTCTCCAACACGTTGAGCCATCTGCAGGCTGTATAGTGAACTAGCTACTTCCAGGCAGCGGGAAGCAAAAGTATAATATACAAGGTGCTTATGGTCAACTTGACATGATCAGAAAGCAAGAAAGTTTAATTTATCTTTTGTTAATAAATGTGTGTTTGTCAAAAAAAAAGAACAATGAAGATCAAGATATGTGATAGAGGAACATTAAATTCTCCAATGTCTTGAAAATAAAGAAACTGCCTACTTGTGTTGGCACATATAGATAAGAACTAAAAAATAAGTAAAAATTATGAATTAATTATTTTTAGAAAACTGTCATAAATTCCTAAAACAAAGGAAACTTTCAAAACACAAAATTTGCTCCTATCTGAAATTATCTTTTTCTTTTCAATATCAAGATATGTGGAAAGATTTTTAGAAGGGTAACATCCAGAAACAGACCTTTAACCTATAGTATCAAATCCATATTATAAAAGTTATCACATATTCTAGGATTTCAAACATGGACATATATCTTCACTAAAAATTTCATCTTTACCTTTGGGAACAAAGGCTTGGATATGTGTGCAGAACACCTTTAAACATATTAGCTGGTCAAAGATTCCTCTAAGGTTTAAAATTATATGATATTTTAAAGCATTAGAAAGGAAGGCATCGGTAGACTGTACTGAAGAGACAGGTACCCAGGCTCTCCCCAATATAACATCACTTGGGACACGGCCTGTTGGGGCTTCCACCTTCTCCCAAGAATGGGACAGCGCTGTGGTCGTCTGGGTGCCAGATCTGCAGGCCATCGCCTCTGCAGGATGACCAGCGCCACGGAGAGAGTGCAGAGTGCACTCCGCCACCTTTGCTCCAGTGGCCAGGAAGTTGGGACTGCCAGGCTCTGAGACAGACAGGCATAATATCGCTTGGGTCTCGGGCGGCTTGTGTGTATGTGGCTCCCAAGTACTGGGCAGATCTGCAGTAACCAGCACACCAGCTCTGCTGTGGGACTTCTGCCTGGCAGAGGGACGCCCCCTCCCTCCCCCCACTCTAGGAGAGATCACACACCCCTGCACAGGGCAGGAGCCTACCAGCCTCCCTTTGGCGACCTCTGCTCCAGGAATCCACTACGTTGAGCCTTTGGATGTGCAAGGATTCCCCAATATAACATCACTTGGGGCAAGGCACATCAGGGCTCCAAAGTCACTCAGGAGCAGGGCAGGCCCCAGAAATCTGTGCCAGGGGAATCCTGGTAAACCGGGGGAGGGGGGGCAGAAATAGCTTTGCAGGCTCACAGGAGGTCCAACCAACAGCCAGTGACAGCAGGACCAACTAACATCAGAGGTAACCAAATGGCAAAAGGCAAACGTAGGAATGTTACTAACAGAAATCAAAGTAATATGGCACCATCCGAACCCAACTCTCCAACAGCAGCAAGTCCTGGATACCCCACCACACCCGAAAGACAAGATCTGGATTTAAAATCACTTCTCATGATGCTATTAGAGGATCACAAGAAGGACACAAATAAATCTAATAAAGAATTACAGGAGACCATGAATCAACGGTTAGAAGCCCTTACAAAGGAAACACAAAAATCGCTTAGAGAAATGCAGGAGAACATGGATCAAAAGATGGAGGCGCACAAGGAGACAACACAAAAATCGTTTAACGAGATGAATCAACGGGTAGATGCTCTCACAAAGGAATCACAAAAATTGCATAAAGAAATGCAGAAGAATATGGGTCAACAGACGGATGCCCATAAGGAGGCAACACAAAAATTGCTTAAAGAAATGAATCAACAGTTAGATGCCCTTACAAAGGAAACACGAGAACTGCTTAAAGAAATGCAGGAGACGATGGATCAACAGATGGATTCCCATGAGGAGGAAACAAAAAAATCGCTCAGAGAAATGCAGGAGAATGTGGGTCAACAGGCAGAAATCCTGAAAGAGGTAATGCAAAAATACCTTAAAGAAATACAGGAAAATACAAACAAACAAGTGAAGGATCTCAGCAAATCTATCCAGGAACTAAAAAAAGAAGTAGAAACAACTAAGAAATCACAAAGGGAGACAACTTTGGAGATAGAAAACCTTGGGAAGAAATCAGGAGTCATAGATGCAAACATCAACAATAGAATACAAGAGATGGAAGAAAGAATCTCAGGTGCTGAAGATTCCATAGAAAGCATCGACTCAACAGTCAAAGAAAATGCAAAATGCAAAAAACGTGTAACCCAAAACATCCAGGAAATCCAGGACACAATGAGAAGACCAAACCTAAGGATTATAGGTATAGATGAGAGTGAAGATTTGCAACTTAAAGGGCCAGTAAACATCTTCAACAAAATTATGGAGGAAAACTTCCCTAACCTAAAGAGAGAGATGCCGATGAACGTACAAGAAGCCTACAGAACTCCAAACAGAATGGACCAGAACAGAAATACCTCCCGTCACATAATAATCAAAACACCAAATGTTCTAAATAAAGAAAGAATATTAAAAGCAGTAAGAGAAAAGGGCCAAGTAACATACAAAGGAAGACCTATCCGAATCACATCAGACTTCTCACCAGAGACTATGAAAGCCAGAAGATCCTGGGCAGATCTCATGCAGACACTAAGAGAGCACAAATGCCAGCCTAGACTACTATACCCAGCAAAACTCTCAATCACCATAGATGGAGAGACCAAGATATTCCATGATAAAACCAAATTTTCACAATATCTTTCCACAAGTCCAGCCCTGCAATGGATAATAGGTGGAAACCTCCAATACAGGGAGAGAAACAACACCCTGGAAAAAATGAGATAATAACCTTCTTGAATCAAACCCAAAAGTAGATAACCACTCAAACATAAAGATAGCATCAAGAATAGCAGATGGCAATAATCACTATGCCTTAATCTCTCTTAATATCAATGGTCTCAATTCCCCAATTAAAAGACATAGACTAGCAGACTGGATATGTAAACAGGACCCAGCATTTTGCTGCATGCAGGAAACACACCTCAGTGTCAAAGACAAACACTACCTCAGAGTAAAAGGCCCAAGAAACGAGGTGGAGTAGCCATCCTAATATCAGATAAAATTTATTTTCAACCTAAAGTCATCAAAAAAGACACAGAAGGACACTACATACTGATCAAGGGAAAAATCTACCATCAAGAACTCTCAATTCTGAATATCTATGCTCCAAATGCAAGGGCACCCTCATTCGTAAAAGAAACTTTACTAAAGCTCAAAGCACACATCACACCGCACACAATAATAGTGGGCGACTTCAACACCTCACTCTCTGAAATGGATCATTCAGGAAAGCAGAAACTAAACAGGGACACAGTGAATCTAATTGAAGCCTTGGACCAAATGGAACTAACAGATATATACGGAACATTTCATCCTAGAGCTAAAGAATATACCTTCTTCTCAGCACCTCATGGTACCTTCTCCAAAATTGACCATATAATTGGTCACAAATCAGACCTCAACAGCTATAAGAAGATCGAACTAATCCCATGTCTCCTATCAGATCACTATGGAATAAGGGTGGTCTTCAATGGCAACAAAAACAAAAGAAAACCCACGTACACATGGAGGCTGAACAATGCTCTACTCAATGATAACTTAGTCAAGGTGGAAATAAAGAAAGAAATCAAAGACTTTTTGAAAGTTAATGAAAATGAAGGCACAACATACCCTAATTTATGGGACACAATGAAAGCAGTGCTAAGAGGAAAATTCATAGCCCTGAGTGCCTCCAAAAAGAAACGGGAGACAGCATACACTAACAGCTTAATGGCATACCTGAAAGCCCTGGAACAAGAAGAAGCAAATACACCAAAGAGGAGTAGAAGGCAGGAAATCATCAAACTCAGGGCTGAAATCAATCAAGTAGAAACAAATAAAGCCATACAAAGAATCAACAAAACGAGGAGTTGGTTCTTTGAGAAAATCAACAAGATAGATAAGCCCTTAGCCAGACTAACCAGAGGGCACAGAGATAGTATCCAAATTAATAAAATCAGAAACAAAAAGGGAGAGTTAACAACAGAAACTGAGGAAATTCAAAAAATCATCAGATCCTACTACAAAAACCTGTATTCAACACAACCAGAAAATCTTGAGGAAATGGACAATTTCCTTGACAGATACCAAGTCCCAAAATTAAATCAGGATCAAATAGAACATCTAAACCATCCTATAACTCCTGAAGAAATAGAAGTTGTCATTGGAAGTCTTCCAACCAAAAAAAGCACAGGTCCAGATGGTTTTAGTGCAGAATTCTATCAGACCTTCAAAGAAGACCTAACACCAATACTCTTCAAACTGTTCCACAAAATAGAAACAGAAGGAACACAACCCAACTCGTTCTATGAAGCCACAATTACACTAATACCAAAAGCACACAAAGATCCGACAAAGAAAGAGAATCTCAGGCCAATCTCTCTTATGAATATCAATGCAAAAATACTCAATAAAATTCTTGTCAACCGAATCCAAGAACACATCAAAACGATCATTCACTACTATCAAGTAGGCTTCATCCCAGGGATGCAGTGATGGTTCAATATAAGGAAATCCATCAATGTAATCCACTATATAAACAATCTCAAAGAAAAAAACCACATGGTCATCTCATTAGATGCTGAGAAAGCATTTGACAAAATTCAGCATCTTTTCATGCTAAAGGTCTTGGAAAGATCAGGAATTCAAGGCCCATATCTAAACATAGTAAAAGCAATTTACAGCAAACCGGTAGCCAGCATCAATCTAAATGGAGAGAAACTTGAAGCAATCCCACTAAAATCAGGGACTAGACAAGGCTGCCCTCTCTCTCCATATCTTTTCAATATAGTACTTGAAGTTCTAGCTAGAGCAATTAGACAACAAAAAGAGGTCAAAGGCATACAAATTGGAAAGGAAGAAGTCAAACTATCACTATTTGCAGACGATATGATAGTATACTTAAGCGATCCAAAGAACTCCACCAGAGAACTCCTACAGCTGATAAACGACTTCAGCAAAGTGGCCGGATATAAAATCAACTCAAGCAAGTCAGTAGGCTTCCTATACTCAAAGGATAAGCAGGCTGAGAAAGAAGTAAGAGAAATGATACCCTTCACGATAGCCACAAACCATATAAAGTATCTTGGCGTGACTCTAATCAAACAAGTGAAAGGTCTGTATGACAAGAATTTCAAGTCTCTGAAGAAAGAAATTGAAGAAGACCTCAGAAGATGGAAAAATCTGCCATGCTCATGGATTGGCAGGATTAATATAGTAAAAATGACGATCTTACCAAAAGTAATATATAGGTTCAATGCAATCCCCATCAAAATAGCAACTCAATTCTTCATAGAGTTAGAAAGAGCAATTCAAAAATTCATCTGGAATAACAGAAAACCCAGAATAGCTAAAACTATTCTCAAGAGTAAAAGAACCTCTGGGCGAATCAGTATCCCGGACCTCAAGCTGTACTACACAGCAATAGTGTTAAAAACCGCATGGTATTGGTACAGTGACAGGCATGTAGATCAATGGAACAGAATTGAAGACCCAGAAATGAATCCACACTCCTATGGTCACTTGATCTTTGACAAAGGAGCTAAAACCATCCAGTAGAAAAAAGATAGCATTTTCAACAAATGGTGCTGGCTCAACTGGAGGTCAACATCCAGAAGAATGCAAATTGACCCATTCTTATCTCCTTGCACTAAGCTCAATTCCAAGTGGATCAAGGATCTCCACATAAAACCAGACACACTGAAACTAATAGAAAGGAAGCTAGGGAAGAACCTTGAACATATGGGCACAGGGGAGAATTCCCTGAACAGAACTCCAATAGCTTATGCTCTAAGATCAAGAATAGACAAATGGGACCTCATCAAATTACAAAGTTTTTGCAAGGCAAAAGACACTGTCAAAAAGACAAAGCGGCAACCAACTAACTGGGAAATGATCTTTACCAACCTTACATCCGACAGAGTGCTAATATCCAATATATACAAAGAACTCAAGAAGTTAAACTCCAGAGAGGCAAGTAACCCTATTAAAAAATGGGGTACAGAGCTAAACAAAGAGTTCTCAGCTGAAGAATATCTAATGGCTGAGAAGCACCTAAAGAGATGTTCATCATCCTTAGTCATTAGGGAAATGCAAATCAAAACAACCCTGAAATTCCATCTCACACCAGTCAGAATGGCTAAGATCAAAAACACAGGAGACAGCAGTTGTTGGCGTGGATGTGGAGAAAGAGGAACACTCCTCCACTGCTGGTGGAATTGCAAGCTGGTACAACCACTCTGGAAAGCAATCTGGCGGTTCCTCAGAAAACTGGGTATGACACTCCCTGAGTATCTGGCTATATCACTCCTGGGCATATACCCAGAGGCTTCCCCTGCACGCAATAAGGACACATTGTCCACTATGTTCATATCAGCCTTATTTATAATAGCCAGAAGCTGGAAAGAACCCAGATGTCCCTCAACGGAGGAATGGATTTAGAAGATGTGGTATATCTACACAATGGAATACTACTCTGCAATTAAAAACAACGAATTCACGAAATTCCTAGGCAAATGGTCAGAACTTGAAAATATCATCCTTAGTGAGGTAACCCAATCACAAAAGAACACACATGGTATGCAGTCACTGATAAGGGGATATTAACCCAGAATCTCGGAATACCCTAGACACAATTCGCATATCAATAGATTTCTAAGAAGATGGAAGGAGAGACCCCTGGTCCTGGAAAGACTGGATGTAGGGAAATGCCAGGACAGAGAAATGAGAGGGGGTTGAATGGAGAAAAGAGGGTGGGAAGGGGGCTTATGAGACTTTTGGGGAGGGAGGATATGGGAAAGGGGAAATGATTTGGAATGTAAATAAAAAAAAAACTTAGAAAATAAAAAAAAAAAAGAAAGGAAGGCGTTAGTCCAAAGAAAAACAAATAGTGGTGTAAAAGTTTTAAATTTAAAACTTATCTTCCAACTGAAATAACATCATCATCTTAAAAAGGAGAATGAAACTTAAGCTCTTACACATCAATAATATAATGGGATTAATGCAATGATGTACTCACTAATGCATGAAGGTTGAACTGCCCATTGGTTTTGCAGGCAGGTAATTGATTCTGTCGAGTCTCCACTAGCTGTTTTATATCCCTGGTTACACCTATACTGTGCTTTCTTATTAAGGGCATATGTGTAAAATCAGATTCAGAAAGAAATCCATTCTCTATTTCTATATTTGACTTTGAACATGTCTCAAAAGGGAAAAGAGTAAGAAAAAGGTAAATATATGCTTAGACCATACTTGGCTTAGGATTTATAATAATAATGTTATTAAAAATAGTCATTAGTCATTTGTGCACAGACATAGAATTATAAAAATCATTCACATTGCTGGGCTAACACACAATCTCCCCCTTGCCTAATAAAAACAAATTGTAGGTTTAAAGATAAACAGTGATACACTGCTGTGAATTTTTCTAACAAAGCAATATTTAAATCACTCATAATCTCTTGTAAAATGTATTAAATATTTTCAAATAGATCAAAAGTCCTATGGAAGATCAGAACATATATGTATGTATGTGCGTGTGTGTGTGTGTGTTTGTGGGTATGTATATATTTTGTGTGTGTAGGAAAATAAATTGACATAGATTCATTTATCCCATTAAGGTTGCAGGGGTTGGGTGATAATCTCAGAAAATTTATCCACATAAGTGGTACAAACTCTAGTATGACAAAATTTGAAATGTCATCATAAGTGCATGCCTAAAATACAGTAGATGGTAAAGATCATTTCCCAGTTAGTTGGTTGCCGCTTTGTCTTTTTGACGGTGTCTTTTGCCTTGCAAAAACTTTGTAATTTAATGAGGTCCCATTTGTCTATTCTTGATCTTAGAGTATAAGCTATTGGAGTTCTGTTCAGGAAATTCTCCCCTGTGCCCATATGTTCAAGGTTCTTCCCTAGTTTCCCTTCTATTAGTTTCAGTGTGTCTGGTTTTATGTGGAGATCTTTGATCCACTTAGAATTGAGCTTAGTGCAAGGAGATAAGGATGGGTCAATTTGCATTCTTCTGCATGTTGACCTCCAGCTGAGCCAGCACCATTTGTTGAAAAGGCTATCTTTTTTCCACTGGATGGTTTTAGCTCCTTTGTCAAAGATCAAGTGACCATAGGAGTGTGGATTCATTTCTGGGTCTTCAATTCTGTTCCATTGATCTACATGTCTGTTACTGTACCAATACCATGCAGTTTTTAACACTATTGCTCTGTAGTACAGCTTGAGGTCCGGGATACTGATTCCCCCAGAGGTTCTTTTACTCTTGAGAATAGTTTTAGCTATTCTGGGTTTTCTGGTATTCCAGATGAATTTTTGAATTGCTCTTTCTAACTCTATGAAGAATTGAGTTGGGATTTTGATGGGGATTGCATTGAATCTGTGTATTACTTTTGGTAAGATGCTCATTTTTACTATATTAATCCTGCCAATCCATGAGCATGGCAGATTTTTCCATCTTCCGAGGTCTTCTTCAATTTCTTTCTTCAGAGACTTGAAGTTCTTGTCATACAGATCTTTCACTTGTTTGGTTAGCGTCACGCCAAGATACTTAATATGGTTTGTGGCTATCGTAAAGGGTATTATTTCTCTTACTTCTTTCTCAGCCTGCTTATCCTTTGAGTATAGGAAGGCTTCTGACTTGCTTGAGTTGATTTTATATCCGGCCACTTTGCTGAAGTCATTTATCAGCTGTAGGAGTTCTCTGGTGGAGTTCTTTGGGTCGCTTATGTATACTATCATATCGTCTGCAAATAGTGATAGTTTGACTTCTTCCTTTCCAATTTGTATCCCTTTGACCTCTTTTTCTTGTCTAATTGCTCTAGCTAGAACTTCAAGTACTATATTGAAAAGATATGGAGAGAGAGGGCAGCCTTGTCTAGTCCCTGATTTTAGTGGGATTGCTTCAAGTTTCTCTCCATTTAGATTGATGCTGGCTACTGGTTTGCTGTAAATTGCTTTTACTATGTTTAGATATGGGCCTTGAATTCCTGATCTTTCCAAGACCTTTAGCATGAAAGGATGCTGAATTTTGTCAAATGCTTTCTCAGCATCTAATGAGATGACCATGTGGTTTTTTTCTTTGAGATTGTTTATGTAGTGGATTACATTGATGGATTTCCTTATATTGAACCATCCCTGCATCCCTGGGATGAACCAACCTTACATCCGACAGAGGGCTAATATCCAAGATATACAAAGAACTCAAGAAGTTAAACTCCAGAGAGGCAAGTAACCCTATTAAAAAATGGGGTACAGAGCTCCACAAAGAGTTCTCACCTGAAGAATATCTAATGGCTGAGAAGTACCTAAAGAGATGTTCATCATCCTTAGTCATTAGGGAAATGCAAATCAAAACAACCCTGAGATTCCATCTCACACCAGTCAGGATGGCTAAGATCAAAAACACAGGAGACAGCAGTTGTTGGCGAGGATGTGGAGAAAGAGGAACACTCCTCCACTGCTGGTGGAATTGCAGGCTGGTACAACCACTCTGGAAAGCAGTCTGGCGGCTCCTCAGAAAACTGGGCATGACACTTCCGGAGGATCCGGCTATACCACTCCTGGGCATATACCCAGAGACTTTACCTGCATGCAATAAGGACACATGCTCCACTATATTCATAGCAGCCTTATTTATAATAGCCAGAAGCTGGAAAGAACCCAGATGTCCCTCAACGGAGGAATAGATTCAGAAGATGTGGTATATTTACACAATGGAATACTACTCTGCAATTAAAAACAATGAATTCACGAAATTCCTAGGCAAATGGTCAGAACTTGAAAATATCATCCTTAGTGAGGTAACCCAATCACAAAAGATCACACATGGTATGAAGTCACTGATAAGGGGATATTGACCCAGAATCTCAGAATACCCTAGACACAATCAGCATATCAATAGATTTCTAAAAAGATGGAAGGAGAGACCCCTGGTCCTGGAAAGACTGGATGTAGGGGAACGCCAGGACAGAGTAATGAGAGGGGGTTGAACGGAGAAAAGAGGGAGGGAAGGGGGCTTATGGGACTTTCGGGGAGGGAGGAAACGGGAAAGGGGAAGTGATTTGGAATGTAAATTAAAAAAATAAAATAAAATTAAATTAAAAAAAAAAAAAAAAGAAAAACACGTATACTGTTTTCCATAGAAAGAGAACATGAAATTAGGGGGGAAAATATAATGATGACAGAGAAAACTAAGGTGCACCCAAGCCGTCTGCAGCCTGAAAAATTGTACTCTAACCATGCTGTGTGCCCAAGCCTCAGCTCTCCAGGGAGCAGTCGCATTTGGGCAACTGAGGAGGGAGAGAGAGCATATTAATTTTCTCATTTCTGTGAAAAAATATATGACAAAAAACTTAAAGAAGGAAGAGTTTATTTCAGATCACAGTTCAAGGGTGCAGTTCATTTTGGTCGGGAAGGTATGAGGGCGTGGATTTGAGGCAACTGGTGACATTGCATCCACAGCCAGGAAGCAGAGACAGATGAGTGGGATGCTTGGCTAGCATCCCCCCCACCCTGCACCCTCTGTGGTGGTTTGAATAGGCATGGCTCCCTGATAGAGTCATGTGTTTGAATGCTTGGTCCATGGGGAGTGGCACTATTAGGAGGTGTGGCCTTGTTGGAGTAGGTGTGGTCTTGTTGGAGGAAGTATGTCACTGTGGGATGGCCTCATATATGCTCAAGCCATGCCCAGGGTGGTTCACGGTCTCCTTCTGTTACCTTCCAATCAAGATGTAGAACTCTCAGCTCTTTCTCCAGCACCATGTCTGCTTGCACAGTGCCATGCTTCCTGCCATTGCCAATGATGGACTAAACCTCTGACACTGTAAACAAGCCCCAATTAAATGTTTTCTTTTATAAGAAAAAAAAATACAGTAGATGTTAAAGTTCAAAGAAGATCAGAAGAAACAATAAGTTTATTGAATCTTCTTATTCCACAATGATAGTTCCTCAACTTCTGTGCAACTGAACATGAAAGTGTACAAATAAATCTCTCAATTCCATTTTCTATCAGCTGGATAACAGATATTTCATTATGACATATACATGATAAAATTATATTGCATGAAAAGTTAACTTATAAAAGAAATTGTAAAATTTCTTTCAGTTATTCAACTTCATTCCAATACAAAATTTGCTTCGTTAGAGATGAGTAGGAAATCAAATAAGAAAACATTAAATATTTTGTGTAAATCTCAAGAAAATATTAGACAAAATATTGTGAGAAAGCACTAAGCAGTAAAGAGACAAAATCACCATCAAACAGCTGGAAAAGAGTAAATGATAAAACTAAATAGAGATTAAAATTCAGTAAGCATTTTCACTTTGTTAACTTGGAAAAGCAAGTAAATATTAACACAAGAACAAATTGTTAAAACCTAAAAAGATGAACTGAAATCAAGCAGAAAGCAAATGAGGAATCTTTGATCTGGCAACAGAGCAGTTGGGACCTCCAGGTGCAGGGATTACTGAGCATAATATCACTTAGGACACAGTCAGCTGGTGGTGCTCCCGGCACCCAAGAGCTGGGCAGTTCTGTGGTCATCTACACGCCAGCTCTGCTGTGGGACATCTGCCCTGCAGAGTGACCCAGGCTGGGAGAGAGCACACCATCCTCCCCTTAGCCACTTCTGCTCCGGGGATTGACTACACTGAGTCTCCAGGTACACAGGGATTTCCCAAGTATAATATCGCTTGGGACACAGCCTGCTAGGCTTCCATCTGCGCCCAAGATCAGGGCAGCTCTGTGGTCGTCTGGGCACCAGCTCTGCTGTGGAACATCTGCCCTGCAGAGTGACCCATGCCTGGAGGGAGTACAGTACCCTCCACCATATTTGATCTGGCAACAGAGCAGTTGGGACCTCCAGGTGCAGGGATAACCGAGTATAACATCGCCTGGGACACAGCCAGCTGGTGTGCTCCCTGCACCCAAGAGCTGGGCAGTTCTGTGGTCATCTACACGCCAACTCTGCTGTGGGACATCTGCCCTGTAGAGTGACCGGCGCCGGGAGGGAGCTCAACAGCCTCCACTCAGCCACCTCTGCTCCAGTGATAGACTACACTGAATCTCCAGGTATGCAGGGATTTCCCAAGTATAACATCACTTGGGGCAAGGCACATCAGGGCTCCAAAGACACTCAAGAGCAGGGCAGTCCCTCAGCAATTGGTGCCAGGGGAAACCCAGTCATTCAGGGGGGCAGAAATAGCCTTGCAGGCTCACAGGTGGTTCAAGCAACAGCCAATTACAGCAGGACCAACTAACACCAGAGAAAACCAGATGGCAAAAGGTAAACATAGGAATGTTACTAACAGAAATCAAGGCAATATGGCACCATCCAAACCCAACTCTCCAACAGCAGCAAGTCCTGGATACCCCATCACACCCGAAAGGCAAGGTTTGGATTTAAAATCATTTCTCATGATGCTATTAGAGGATTTCAAGAAAGACATAAATAAATCTCATAAAGAAATATAGGAGAACAAAGGTAACACAAAAATTGCTTAAAGAAATGCAGGAGAATATGGGTCAACATATGGAGGCCCATAAGGAGGCATCACAAAAATTGCTTAAAGAAATACAGGAGAACATGATTCATCGGATAGATGCACTTACAGTAGAAACACAAAAATTGCTTAAAGAAATGCAGGAGAATAAGGGTCAAGAGATGGAAGCCCATAAGGAGGAGACACAAAAATCGCTTAAAGAAATACAGGAGAACTTGGGTCAACAGGCAGAAGTCCTGAAAGAGGAAACACAAAAATAGCTTAAAGAATTACAGGAAAACACAAACAAGTGAAGGAACTGAGCAAATCCATCCAGGATGTAAAAAAGGAAATAGAACAACTAAGAAACCACAAAGGGAGACAACTTTGGAGATAGAAAACCTTGGGAAGAAATCAGGAGTCATAGATGCAAACATCAACAATAGAATACAAGAGATGGAAGAAAGAATCTCAGATGCTAAAGATACCATAGAAAGCATCGACTCAACAGTCAAAGAAAATGCAAAATGCAAAAAACGTGTAACCCAAAACATCCAGGAAATCCAGGACACAATGAGAAGACCAAACCTAAGGATTAAAGGTATAGATGACAGCAAAGATTTGCAACTTAAAGGGCCAGTAAACATCTTCAACAAAATTATGGAGGAAAACTTCCCTAACCTAAAGAGAGAGATGCTGATGAACGTACAAGAAGCCTACAGAACTCCAAACAGACTGAACCAGAACAGAAATACCTCCGGTCACATAATAATCAAAACACCAAATGTATTGAACAAAGAAAGAATGTTAAAAGCAGTAAGAGAAAAAGGCCAAGTAACATATAAAGGAAGACCTATCCGAATTACATCAGACTTCTCACCAGAGACTATGAAAGCTAGAAGATCCTGGGCAGATCTCATACAGACTCTAAGAAAACACAAATGCCAGCCCAGACTACTATACCCAGTGAAACTCTCAATCACCATAGATGGAGAGACCAAGATATTCCATGATAAAACCAAATTTACACAACATCTTTCTACAAACCCAGCTCTGCAAAAGATAATAGGTGGAGACCTCCAATACAAGGAGAGAAACTACACCCTGGAAAAAATGAGACAGTAACCTTCTTTCATCAAACCCAAAAGTAGATAACGACTCAAACATAAAGATAGCATCAAGAATAGCAGGTGGCAATAATCACTATTCCGTAATCTCTCTTAATATCAATGGTCTCAATCCCCCAATAAAAAGACATAGACTAACAGACTGGATACCTAAACAGGACCCGGCATTTTGCTGCGTGCAGGAAATGCACCTCAGTGTCAAAGACAAACACTACCTCAGAGTAAAAGGCTGGAAAACAATCTTACAAGCAAATGGTCCCAGGAAAGGAGCCAGACTTTTTAAAATTTAATGAAAATGAAGGCACAACATACCCTAATTTATGGGACACAATGAAAGCTGTGCTAAGAGGAAAATTCATAGCCCTGAGTGCCTCCAAAAAGAAATGGGAGAGAGCATACACTAGCAGCTTAATGGCACACCTGAAAGCCCTGGAACAAAAAGAAGCAAATACACCCAAGAGGAGTAGAAGACAGGAAATCATCGAACTCAGAGCTGAAATCAATCAAGTACAAACAAACAAAACCATACAAAGAATCAACAAAACTAGGAGTTGGTTCTTTGAGAAAATCAACAAGATAGATAAGCCTTTAGCCAGACTAGCCAGAGGGCACAGAGACAGTATCCAAATTAGCAAAATCAGAAATGAAAAGGGAGAGATAACAACAGAAACTGAGGAAATTAAAAAAAAATCAGATCCTACTACAAAAGCCTGTATTCAACACAACTAGAAAATCTGGAGGAAATGGACAATTTCCTAGACAGATACCAAATACCAAAATTAAATCAGGATCAAATAGACCATCTAAACCATCCTATAACCTCTGAAGAAATAGAAGTGCTCATTGGAAGTCTTCCAACCAAAAAAAGCACAGGACCAGATGGTTTTAGTGCAGAATTCTATCAGACCTTCAAAGAAGACCTAACACCAATACTCTTTAAACTATTCCACAAAATAGAAACAGAAGGAACACTACCCAACTCGTTCTATGAAGCCACAATTATGCTGATACCAAAATCACACAAAGATCTGACAAAGAAAGAGAATCTCAGGCCAATTTCTCTTATGAATATCAATGCAAAAATACTCAATAAAATTCTTGCCAACTGAATCCAAGAATGCATCAAAATGATCATTTACCAAGATCAAGTAGGCTTCATCCCAGGGATGCAGGGATGGTTCAATATAAGGAAATCCATCAATGTAATCCACTATATAAATAATCTCAAAGAAAAAAACCACATGGTCATCTCATTAGATGCTGAGAAAGCATTTGACAAAATTCAGCATCCTTTCATGCTAAAGGTCTTGGAAAGATCAGGAATTCAAGGCCCATATCTAAACATAGTAAAAGCAACTTACAGCAAACCGATAGCCAGCATCAATCTAAATGGAGAGAAACTTGAAGCAATCCCACTAAAATCAGGGACTAGACAAGGCTGCCCTCTCTCTCCATATCTTTTCAATATAGCACTTGAAGTTCTAGCTAGAGCAATTAGACAACAAAAAGAGGTCATAGGAATACAAATTGGAAAGGAAGAAGTCAAACTATCACTATTTGCAGACGATATGATAGTATACTTAAGTGACCCAAAGAACTCCACCAGAGAACTCCTACAGTTGATAAACAACTTTAGCAAAGTGGCTGGATATAAAATTAACTCAAGCAAGTCAGTAGCCTTCTTATACTCAAAGGATAAGCAGGCTGAGAAAGAAATAAGAGAAATGATACCCTTCACAATAGTCAAAAGCAATATAAAGTATCTTGGTGTGACTCTAACCAAACAAGTGAAAGATCTGTATGACAAGAATTTCAAGTCTCTGAAGAAGGAAATTGAAGAAGACCTCAGAAGATGGAAAAATCTTCCATGCTCATGGATTGGCAGGATTAATATAGTAAAAATGAGCATCTTGTCAAAAGCAATATACAGAATCAATGCAATCCCCATCAAAGTCCCAACTCAATTCTTCATAGAGTTAGAAAGAGCAATTCAAAACTTCATCTGGAATAACAGAAAACCTAGGATAGCTAAAACTATTCTCAAGAGTAAAAGAACTTCTGGGGGAATCAGTATCCCAGACCTCAAGCTGTACTACAGAGCAATAGTGTTAAAAACTGCATGGTATTGGTACAGTGACAGGCATGTAGATCAATGGAACAGATTTGAAGACCCAGAAATGAATCCACACTCCTATGGTCACTTGATCTTAGAAAAAGGAGCTAAAACCATCCAGTGGAAAAATGATAGCCTTTTCAACAAATGGTTGTGGTTCAACTGGAGGTCAGACTGCAGAAGAATGCAAATCGATCCATGCTTATCTTCTTGTACTAAGCTCAAGTCCAAGTGGATCAAGGACCCCCACATAAAACCAGACACACTGAAACTAATAGAAAAGAAACTAGGGAACAGCCTTGAACATATGGGCACAGGGGGAATTTTCCTGAACAGAACACCAATAGCTTATGCTCTAAGATCAAGAAATGACAAATGGGACCTCATAATATTGCAGTTTCTGTAAGCTTGTAATCCTCTCTGAAGTTAAACTCAAGAGAGGCAAGTAACCCTATTAAAAAATGGGGTACAGAGCTAAACAATGAGTTCTCACCTGAAGAATATTAAATGGCTGAGAAGCACCTAAAGAAATATTCAACATCCTTAGTCGTTAGGGAAATGCAAATCAAAATACCCTGAGATTCCACCTCACACCGGTCAGAATGGCTAAGATCAAAAACACAGGAGACCACAGGTGTTGGCGAGGATGTGGAGAAAGAGGAACACTCCTCCACTGCTGGTGGGATTACAAGCTGGTACAACCACTCTGGATAGTTGTCTGGCTCTTCCTCAGAAAACTGGGCATGACACTCCCAGAGGATCCTGTTATACCACTCCTGGGCATTTTCCCAGAGGCCTCCCTGACATGCAATAAGGACACATGCTCCACTATGGTCATAGCTGTCTTATTTATAAAGGCCAGAAGCTGGAAAGAACCCAGATGTCCCTCAATGGAGGAATGGATTCAGAAGATATGCTATATTTTCACAATGGAATACTAGTGTGCAATTAAAAACAATGAATTCACCAAATTCTTAGGCGAATGGTCAGTACTGGAAAATATCATCCTTAGTGAGGTAACCCAATCACAAAAGAACACACATGGTATGCAGTCACTGATAAGGGGATATTAACCCAGAATCTCGGAATACCCAAGACACAATTCACATATCAATAGATTTCCAAGAAGATGGAAGGAGAGACACCTGGTCCTGGAAAGACTGGATGTAGGGGAATATCAGGACAGAGAATTGAGAGGGGGTTGAATGGGAAACAGGGGGAAGGAAGGGAGCTTATGGGACTCTCGGGGAGAGAGGAACCTGGAAAGGGGAAATCATTGGGAATGTAAAGAAAAAAATATAGAAAAAAAATCCAAAGGGGTGGGGAAAAAAGAAAGCAAATGAGGGAAAGATAATGAAAGTATGATCTTTGAGAAGGAATGTAATAAAATTGTAAGTAAAACAAAGCAAATTGAGTGCCACACAGAAACAAGGAGGAGGTCGAGGAATATAATTGAAAAGGCTAATACTTTTTATTGTAAAACAAATAGCACTAGACTAGAATTCCAGATAGTATGAGGCATCTTATTGACCATATTTGAAGAAATTTTTACAGAAAATAGCATAATCAGAGAGATCCTAAGCAGAAAATATATGGACGTCTTACTGTATTTAAGCAACAAAAGTCAGTTACTGCTTTCAAAGAGATTGGAGTTATTGGGACCTGTGAAATAGAAAAAAAACAGAGGAGTAACCCAGTCATAAAAGAACACACATGGTATGTGCTCACGATAAATGGATATTAGCCAATATGAGCGTAACAGGGTATGTTGGCAGCATAAGTCTATTCTGAGTCAAGTTATTTTTCTGCTTCAATAACTGGCAGGAGTTAGGCAAAAATGGCTACAGCTATGCTAGGGTAGTAGGTCTCATCAACCCCTCTTGAGTTGGCTTGGTGAAGCAAATCTTTGACTCAAAATTTCTTCTGAGAATCATTTTTTTTTGACAGCATTTCAGCTTGTTATGTGGGACAATGGGCAACATATTCTTCTGTAATTACTTCCAGCTGACATTAGGACTTTGTCATCAGAGTCTCAGAAAAGCTGAAAGACTAGTCAAAGGCTGGATAATAGTGTACTTATCAGAAGCATCTGATTAGTTGATCCAGCTGAAGGATAGGGAACAATTATGATGGTTGGACTAGTTTATATCTGCTCTCAGCAAGTCAGAGTTCAGAAGCTTGCAGTCCATAGGTTGGATGGAGTCTGTCAATGAGATGAGAATCTGTTGGGACAAATATAGACCACAGCAGAATTTAAAATTGGGAAAAATCTCATTTTTGAGAACTCGTGGTAGTACTCATCTGGAGTACAAGTCTTATGGCTTTTTTGAGTCCCTGAAGCTAATATGAATTTTAGTTTGAACAAAGATGATTTTTAGCATGATGAGAAACACCTTTAAAAAATTAGAGACAGGCTGGAGAGATGGCTCAGCAGTTAAGAACACTGAGTGTTCTTCCAGAGGGTTCGGAGTTCAATTCCCAGCATCCACATGGTGGCTCATAGCCATCTGTAATGGGATCTGATGCCCTGTTTCAGTGTGTCTGAGGATAGCTACAGTGTACTCATATGAATAAAATAAACAAACCTTTGAAAAAATTCAGAGACTAAATAAAGTTTAATATTGAAATTAAGTGCATTAGTATTTAGCATGACTTCAAATATATTCCTGAACACATTAAAGGATTTGATTATTTGAAAGATTACTATCAATCTCTATTATGTTTGAACCTTAAAAACCACAGTTTTGAATTGAAGTACTTCTAGTATCAAAATAAAACCATAAACATAGTATTTAAAGAGACTAGGAACTTTTCTGACCTTTATATGGTATAACATTATAGTACATAACAATTTCCTGTTTAAGTTGAAGCCAGTGACAGGACAGGAAAGGGTTAAGAAGTTGTGAAAAAATGTCAAGCATCTTGACTTATCACAAGGTAGCTTCAGGAAGGGACAGGAGCTAGAGAGCCTTGCTGAACTTTAGGTAAACTGAAAGGAAGAGAGTATGGTATTTAAGAACCAGTGATTCTTAACCTTCTTAATATTGAAAACCTCTAAAAATTAAAATATCTAAGTTGTGTTTGGTAATACTAAAATAAATTACTTTTGTAGGAGTAAAGACATAGAACATAACCATAATGTTTAGGAGGCAAGCACTTCAGTGTCTCTAAAATCAGTACCAAATGCATTATTTTCATCTTGGAAAGTTTCGTTGTCAGCAAGAAAAGCTCTTGTATAGAAATGAATGGAGGTACAGGCTTTAATAGCTGTTTAAATAAACATTGTTAAATTCTATCTTTTTAAGTCAGTTTTTTAGGACAGCAATTACTTAAAAACATTATTCCGATTTAAAAGCATCTCTAGAGATCTGTTTCTTTGGTTGGCTCATGCCATGTATTGTTGCCCAGAATGACTCCAACCCTGAGTTCTGAATTTAAGCTAACTTTGTCTTATAGATGTTACAGATTTTCAACTGTACCCAATAGCTTATAGGCCAATAATTTATAACCAAAATATGCAGAACATAGTAAACCTCTATATCTAAGACCAATCAGAAAAAAAATGATGTAATGGAACCCCCCCCCCACACACACATATTTAAAATAAAGAGACAAAACTTTCCTTAGTTTTTTTCTAGCTGTAATGTCAAGGGAGGAACACCTTGTTACCTGGTGAATGTTAATTCTCATGGGCGCCAAGGTTTTGTAGGGGAGCTAGCCATCATCTTTCTTACTAGAGAACCGAGAAGCTGCTAGTGCCCCTTTAAGAGCAGCTTGTACAGAACAAGCAGCTGCTGGCTTGCTGTCAGCTGGATCCTGGAGAGAAGCAGGTCTCCACTGGCAGCACCAGTTTATCAGGTTTTTGTTATTTCTGAAAATCCTTGAAATGAGTTAAAACTAAGTCAAGGGGTGAATAGTCAGCAGATGAAGTTTTAACCAATTTTTGTCTGAATATAAATCACCCAGAAACAAGCAACTAAATGAAATTACAGACAAAAACTAACACACATGGACAGACTAGCATGGTGGTTTATTGAAAGCACACCCCAAGACTGATGACAGCCTACACTAGAGAACTGAGATTGAACCTGGAACATTTCTGGGGCCAGCTTATGAAGGAAAAGTCCACAGTAGGCTCATACACAGCGTGGCAGCGTGGTTGGCCCTGACGCAAGCTCTCTGGCTAGCTACACAGAACTGTTCTAACTGTCCTTCATTCTGAATGGTCATGAGAGGAGCTTATAATTGTGGAATTTATTAAGATTAACAAACCTCAGAATATACAGAACAAACACGGTATGTGGTCAGCATAAAACTGTTCTGAGTCAAATTATTTTTCTCCATCAGAAAGTGGCAGGCAATGGAAGAAAATGACCACAACTATGCTGGGGCAGGGCAGGCCTCAACAGCAGTAAAAAAGAAAAGGAAGCACAAATTGAGGGAATTCTGGACATGAAAAATCTAGGCTATATCCTAACCTTAGTTTTTGGGGTTCATCATGGAAGAAAGAACAGAAAGATTATGAGAGCCAGAAAACCAAGATATCCAGATATCTGCTGAGATAGTGTCGTGTACGTATGATAGGGAAACTGCACCTGTGAAATCTCAGAGATATGATGATCCAAATGAGTTCAGCACAATATCCTTGACATAACCATACATATGGATCAATCCTCACATTTACTAGCACTAGATGAAAATTATATGTAATTAATATTTCCTAGGGGAGGAAAACTAATCTTAAGGAGTGAGCCCTCCCAATAAGTTATCCAATTTCAAGTGATCAGGCCTAAACACATGAATAATCAAGCCCCACTAAATGGATTCAGAAAGTTAGTGTGTGTGTGTGTGTGTGTGTGTGTGTGTGTGTGCGCGCGCGCATGCATGTAGAACAATTATAGTTAAATAAGAGGTCATCAATTTGGGGGGACGAAAGAAGAGGTGGGAGGTAAGAGATGATAAAATGATGTAAATATGATTCTACTCTAGGTTTCTGAGATAGCTAGTATCTTGTTCCTGGTCTTCCAGGCAATGTAGGGCATGGGCTCTTTTTTGTGGCATGTGCCTCAAGATAAACCAAACATTGGTTGGTCAGTCTCATATGTTCTGTGCAGCCATTGCCTGAGCATATCTTGCAGGCAGGACAGATTACAGGTGAAGGGTCTTTTGGCTGGGTTGTTTTCCATATTTCTGTTTCCATAGCCTATGGAGTACCTTGTATAGACAAAGAGATTAGAATGTGTGGGTGAAGGTTTCAAACCCACATCAGCTTGACCTCCCTATGTTCAGTGAGCTGAGTGGATGTTGTCCTCAGCAATGAGGCACTGCTATCAGTTTTAAGAGAGTGACCTTCAGTTCTACCATCAGTATGGGTTATTTAGACATCACCATGGCACTTCCTAGTCCAACAACTCAGCAGATATACCCCAGTCCCACCACTGGGAGATTTGCCTGGCTATAAAAACTGGCCAGTTCAGACTCTGTATCCTCTATTCATTATTAAGAGTCTTCCCTTATGTTCCCTAATAGAATCCAGGAAGTTTCCACTGCACTAGGTTTCCATATTGCCCTCCTAAATGCCTCCACATCCCATTGTCTCTCTCCATACTCTCTCCCTCCCTCTATTTCTCCCACACCCACTTGATCCCTCTTGCCTCAGTCCTTACCAGCCTCCAGTCTACAAGAATAATCTATTCTACTTCTGTTTCATAAGTAGATCCATGTTTTCCCTTTTAAACCTTCTTTATCTAACCTCTCTAGATCTAAGGATTGGAACTTGTTTATTATTTACTTAATAGCTAATATCCACTTACATGTCAGCTTCTGGGACTGGGTATCTCATGTAGAATGTTTGTTTTTGAGTTCCACTCATTTACCTGAAAATTTCATGATGTCATTTTTTAAATCTGAGTAATACTCCATTATGTAAATGCAGCATATTTTAAAAAAATCTAGTCTTCTGTTGAGAAATATCTAGGTTGTTTGCCTAGTCTGGCTATTATGAATAAAGATGGAATGAATATAGTTGAGGAAGAGTCTTTGTAGTAGGATGTAGCATCTTTTGGATATATGGCCAAGAGTGGTGTAGTTGGGTCTTGAGGTTGATAGATTCCCAATTTTCTGAGGAATTGTCATATTAATTCCATAATGGTTGGGCAGGTTTGCATTCCCACCAGCAAAGGAGGAGTGTTCCCCTTGCTCCACATCTTTGTCTCTATGAGCTATAAGATGTTATTGATCTTAGCCATTTTGACAGGTGTAAAATGTAATCCCAAGTAGTTTTGATTTTCATTTTCCTGATGGCTAAGGATATTGAACATGCTTTAAGTGTTTTTCAGCCATTTGAAATTTCTCCATTGAGAATTACCTGCTTAGAACTGTACTCCATTTTTTAATTAAATTATATGATTTCCTGACTACTGTATATTCTTGATATTAGACCTCTATTGGATGTTAAGTTGAGAGCAGTGTTTTCACATTTTGTAGGTTATCCCTTTGTCTGATTGACAATTGACAGTATTCTTTGCTTTACAGGAGCTTTTCAGTTTCATGAATTCATAGTTATTAATTGCTGATCTTAGTGCATGTGATATTGGTGTTTTGTTCAGAAAGTGTTCTCCTATGCCAATGTGTTCAAGGCTATTTCCCAATTTCACTTCTATCAGGTTCAGTGTGTCTGGCTTTATGTTGAGGTCTTTGATTTACTTGGATGTGAGTTCTGTGCAGGGTGATCCTTACAGATCTGTTGGCATTCTGCAACATGCAGACATCCAGTTTCACCATCACCATTTGTTGAAGATGCCTTCTTTTTTCCAGATCACACTCATTTTTTTCAATGCCACTGACCAGAACACTAAATATGTGCAAACTGATTCTTGTATAAAATGATTTTTCAAAGATGAATCCTTGGGAAGTGAGCATATAATTGTCAATTTAAAAATATTTTTATTGTTTCTTTGTGATTTTCACATCATGCACCCCAATCCCAGTCATCTCTCTGTCCCTTAATAGCTGCAGTCTGCTCTTACAACCCCCCCAAAAGAACCAAAACAAAAATAAAAATTAGACAAAACAAAAGAATGCATAAAACCATCTTGTCATGGAAGCTGTAGTATGTCACAATGTGTCCCAGACTATACTCTTTGCCCACACATATTTATTTGCAAATATTCATTGCAGTGAGTCTTCAGTCTGAATTGAGACCTCTGATTTCTTCTACATCATCAATATTGGATCCTCACCAGGAATCCTCTGGAATATTCTGTTGGTGCCCTGTGTCATGGAGATCTTACAGCTTTGGATCTTCAGGTTCAGCCCTTTCACCTACTCCAGTAGTTCATAGATGAGGTAGATGTTGGGGTGGGCCAAATGAAATTCTTAAATCTGGATATGGGAGGTAGCTGAGTTGGTCAGTCTGCCAGCTCTCCTATACCACCAGGGCAAACTTCCCAGTATTATCCTGTCTTACAAGGGTCAGCACAACTGTGATGCCCAGGCAAAGTGCAGAGCTTGCTTACCCAAGTGTTGTAGCCAGTGGGAGGCAAGTCCAGTCCTCCCACTCTTGCGATCACAGGGTCAGATATCCTGACTGCTGTAGGTTAGGTTACAAGGGGTGAGGAGTGGAGGAGGGCATCACATTCACACACAGGCCATCTCACGGCAGACAAGTGGTAGGGACAGCTCTGCACAGCACTAATACATTAAAGTGGTCCTAGGTGACAGACCAGATCAGGGACATCTGTAGGCATAATATTATGTGTAATATGTAAAGATTATCCTTGTATTATTTCAGATGCTGATTATTGTGACCCCATATCTGAGGGTAATTCTTATTCTGCAAATCTCCTGTCTAGATGTTTTGTAAACATTGCTCCCCAATTATCCTGATTGGTCATTAAAGAAACTGCTCAGCCAATGACTGAACTGAGGAAACAATAGGGCTAGACTTCCTTTCGGCCAAGGGAGTGGATAGGAGAGAAAGGAAGTTAAGATTAGCCACCGGGAGAGTCCAGGATATACCATGAGAATATACTTGGAGCAGAGAGATCCAGATAGTACTAAAATTCAAGTATCACAAGGACTTTAGCCTTAGGGTATCCAGATTAGCTTGGAGGATTAAAATCGAGTAATACTTCCCAGTTGTTGTGACCTTAAAGCTTGTTAAGTAAATATAATAGTCCAGTTTCAATTATTTGGAAGTTAGCTGTGTTTAGAGAAAAACAAAACCACTCTTTTAAAAAAAACCACTAACAGGTGTTCCCATGAAGTTTTGTGGTAATATGAACCACAGACACTAACACAGACCCTTGAAAGGCCATCAACCCAGATATGTCCCTCAGTGGCAGCGTGGGCTGAGATTTTACTGTGGCCTCAGGTGACCAGGTTGGCTACTTAAACAGGCTGTTCTCTCCATCCTTGCTTCTTGTATTCCACTTTTCTTCTTAATGCTCAAATGGTTCAGTTCTCTTTTACTCCCTTTTGACCACCAAATACTTGTACATTGTAGTTGTTCCTGCTGTGGGCAGGACACATAGCATGAGGGTCATTTGGTGTCTTCTGCTTACCAGTCATTTGTTTTAAGACTTTGTTGAGTTACTTGGGAAAAAAAAAGGTAATGAATTCTACATAGGACTATTAAAAATGAAAAGATATGTAAATATGAAAAGCAGTATGCTCATATAAATCAGTCTATCAAATGAAAACCCTAAAAAGAATATACAAAATTATGAATATGAACAAAACTAGCATAAATAAGAGAGTATGAAATTGAATTCAGTACATACTTAACAAATAACTAGTATTAATCATATAAAAATAAATTCTTGAATATATCAATGACATGTTGCTATTATCATATTTAACTTTACTTTGTACTTATATAATTGTTTTGAGTCAAATGACAGTGATTTTCAAAGATAATAGTACTATAAATTAAAGAAAAGTTTATTCACCGTTTTGTTGTATTGTGGACTAACATCTACTAGGTATGTTTATCTACTATGCACTTATTAACAATCCTTCACTTAAAAACATCTGAAACAATGCAACATTTTATCCCAGTTAATATAGATGAGGAGGAATGTCATGAGCATTTGTGATCTCAGAGCAGGGTACTTACTGATGCATTTGGCAGGAGGGAACCAGCCATTCTCCATACATGTCATTGTGTCTTCACCATTTGGAAGACTATAGCCATTGTAACACTGGACTTTTACAGACTGATTCTCTAAATATTTTCTTTGCCAGTATGAAGATTCCCCATTCTCCACATAATGGAAAACACATTGCTCTAAGAACCATAAAATGATATATTAAAAAATAAAAACTTCCATTTGTTTGAAAATAAACTAAATTAAATTTTGCATTTACAATGTTTTAATGAACATTCATGAGATTAAAAAAGTTAATAGATGTTTAAAAGAGTAGTATCTATCTTTAGTTTTCTTAAAACAAAATATACAAGTGATAAAGGTATTTCCATAGTCCCTATGGTTTGTGTACATTTCATGAAGAGCTGCTTACAAAGGACAGAACCTAGTCTTTTTGCTCACAAATTTTTCTGTTGGTCTTATTTTTGTCATGAGAAAGTTAACTGTAATTATATATGTGCTCTACTCTTTTCAATCATTTAAAGAATTATATATATTTCAATATAAAAACACTGACTTACTGAGGCATGGGATTGCAGGCTCCCACCCTTGGGCAGTGCAACGAAGATAGTCCCAGTATGATTGTGAGGGTGTTGAAAACCCATTGTCACAGTAATAGCTGTACTCCTTTCCTATAGGTACTGGGAAGTAGGGTCTTAGTCTGTCTTCATAATATAGACGCCCATTCTTAAACTGTGGAAACTCACAAGGATTCACTTGCAATAAAAAACAAACAAACAAACAAGCAAACAGCAAAACACTCATATCAGAGATAAAATACTTGATCAGTAAATTACTTAAAATTAATTAAAATAACTACATGGGAGGGCATCCAAGATTAGGAAACAAATTGAATTTAGAAAGGAAGATGAGGTAGGTAAACAAGGATGCCTTTTTCACGTTATATCTTACAGACGACCAGAGAAATAAATTAGAGATATTTTTTCATATCTAATATAATAAGTACTTCTTTACAATTTGAATTGGAACTGAAATCTAATGTGATTACATCATATTGAACTATACTTGTACATTCATATTGAAGTGCAGTATTGCTCACTGTATTAACAAATTATATAAAGGTTTTATTAAATTTTTCCTCTTAGTGTTTCTTTTAATAAAATTAGTACTTTTAATATCAGAGTAGTATTTGTTTTTCATGAAGAATGACTTTGCTTCAGAGAACCTCATGAAATATATTAAAAGAATCCTAACAAGTATCAACAGGAGCATCCAAACGTCTTACAGAGAGAGTCCTTATTCAATACATTTTTTGTTTTATCAGAGAAGATTAGTTTCAAGAATTTTGTGTACATTTATTACATTATTTATAAATTTAAATTCTTTTTAGCCAAAGTGTTCTTCTTTAGAAAATTTGATAATTATAGTTTTCATAGAACATCAATAACAAATTAGTTTACTGATATTTATTTTCGAGGGCATCAAAATGAGACAGAACTTAAAGTAGGAATATCATTACTAACACAGTCCTCCAGCTCTTAGCTCATCTGCCTTCTCATATGAGCACAGGTGAAATCTGTCTTTGTCCCTTTCATTGGCAATTCCTCAAAACTGACTTGATATTCCTTAAAGTGCAGAATCAGCATTCGTGGTTAGTACTTAAAGCAGCCACACTTGACATCTTACACTTTTATAGATGTAAGTCATGGTCCTTCCAATAGTGATGGTCTGTCCATCACTTCTTGATTAAGGCTACTCACAACATTGATTAATATATTTACTAATTTTTATAATCTCTCTAAAAATTACTCGAACTGCTCATTTCTTTTACCTAGCCTACAATCCTTTAGTTTTTATTGGCAAATTTCATCCATCTACAAATTTAACATGGCACAAAAAAATCAATTTTTAGAATCTTTCAAAGGACACATTTGTGATTATCATTCTCTGTAATGTTTCACTTGTAAATTTATGCTGTATTTCCCACCAAAAAGTAATCTGATGAAGGAAATGAGTAAGTGAACAGGCCTGAGAAGAGAACACTACACATTTTAAGTAGAAAAGTTATTTAATGAACATACAGAGATATTAGTCATCTTTATTTTAACCAGGAAAACATCAGAAATTCTACTGTGATATAACGTAAATTCAGATATATTTAGGTTACAGTAAGTCCTGATATATTTGGACAGATATGCTTTGAGGAACCAACCATAATACAATTTAAGGCACACTTTACCACAGTGATTCCACACCTGCAATTGTAAATGTACTAAAAACGAGTCCATGGCAAGGGTATTGTAAATCTAGGCAGGACTGTCTACATTCTGTTAGTAAGATGAATTAACATAACATTGAGCAATCTTCTAAAAATATGTGGTTGAAAGACAATCAACAACTACAACATTAATCAGAGAAGGTTTTTTATTCCAGTGAACTATGATGATACTATGATTCCAGTAGAGATGCTGGAAATAGAGTGTGTGCTCCGTATTAACCACAGCATTTATAGCATCCCCTTCAGTGTGTAGTAATGTGGATGAAGGACTACAAACATTCTTACAGCTAGAATGTGTGATAATGGCTGTGAACCCTCTTCTGGGCTCTACACAGTCAGTGTAATCGCTAACTCTCATAAACTATAGATATATTAAGGAGTTTGCACAAGAATGGTCCATCAGCATCTAGGAATAACTGAAGTAAGATCCCAGGGAGCCATGGCCATCACCTCTGAACTATTTCAGAGTGAGAGATGCTTGACAGTGCTTTGAGATATATATATATCCACTAGTGACTGAACCACATTCCAAAGGATAGTTCTTTTCTGAGTGTTACACAAATGGCCTGGGTTAAACTAAGTAAATACATCACACATCAAAACTCAAACATATGAATTGGGGAAAAGGATGTACAAGGATGAGATATTAACCATACAGTTACAGATATGAACATCCAGAATACATTATATACATGTAAGAAATTGTTAATGAACTAAATGTAAAAAAATTAAAATACATTTTATAATATTTTATAATAAAAATATTAATCTGTTTATTTATAGTTCCCATATCTATTAATAATGTTTCTTATTGGAAATATCTTCTTAAATTTTTATTATGATTTGGACCTCAAAATCTCATGTCAGTTAGAGCTTAGTTGCACACTGCTGGTGTTTTGCGAGAGAGTGTAAAGTTCAGGAATGGCTGGCCTGGTTGAAATAGTTGAGTCATTGGGGCTACCACTTTGAAGGGGTATTGGGATGTTGGTGAACAAGAGGCAATGAGCTTTGATTTTTGAACTCACTCTTTGACATTTCTTCCTTCCTTCCTTCCTTCCTTCCTTCCTTCCTTCCTTCCTTCCTTCCTTCCTTCCTTCTTTCCTTCTTTCCTTTCCTTCTGGGCAGGATATAAGTTACATGGACTACTAGATAGAAAGAAATAATAGGTGCAGATAGGCCAAAACTTGAAAAATTAGTATTCCAGAAATAAAATACTCTTGATCCAAATATTAGTGCAGTGTACTTGTGTTCCATTGACACCCTTCACAATAGCTCTCTCCAGAGATAGAAGCATAATTTCCCTCTTCACATGCATGTTGAACTTAGTATATAAGGTATATAAGGAACAGCTATGATAAATACATGGTATGTTAGAGATTTTCATGGACAGATTCTAGATTCCTATTGTCTCTCTGATCAATACTCTAGGAAAAGTCAGCTGTCATTAACCAATCGATGCAGAGGCTTATCTAATAAGGAACTGAGGCCTCTCACCATATCCTAGAGAGTGTTGGACATATGGACTATAGCTCAGCAAAGTCTCCTGATGACTGAAAGCTAAGACTATCTCTGTCATCATCATACTGATGGAGAGTCAGTAGTCCAGTCATCTTCAAATCTGGCTGACAGAAATAGGGGGACAACAAAGTCTCATTATGAAGCAAATATTTTTGAAGGATATTTGCTGCAATGCAAATGAATAAGTAAAACTAATTCTTATATAACAATATTCTTTTTTTTGATAAAACTGCTGCTCATTTTTTTAATTATTTATTTTATTTTATTTTATTTTTAATTTACATTCCAAATCATTTCCCCTTTCCCGTTTCCTCCCTCCCCAAAAGTCCCATAAGCCCCCTTCCCTCCCTCTTTTCTCCATTCAACCCCCTCTCGTTACTCTGTCCTGGCGTTCCCCTACATCCAGTCTTTCCAGGAACAGGGGTCTCTCCTTCCATCTTCTTAGAAATCTATTGATATGCGGATTGTGTCTAGGGTATTCCAAGATTCTGGGTCAATATCCCCTTATTAGTGACTGTATACCATGTGTGTTCTTTTGTGATTGGGTTACCTCACTAAGGATGATATTTTCAAGTTCTGACCATTAGCCTAGGAATTTCGTGAATTCATTGTTTTTAGTTGCAGAGTAGTATTCCATTGTGTAGATATACCACATCTTCTGAATCCATTCCTCCGTTGAGGGACATCTGGGTTCTTTCCAGCTTCTGGCTATTATAAATAAGGCTGCTATGAACATAGTGGAGCATGTGTCCTTATTGCATGAAGGTAAAGCCTCTGGGTATATGCCCAGGAGTGGTATAGCCGGATCCTCCAGGAGTGTCATGCCCAGTTTTTTGAGGAACCGCCAGACTGCTTTCCAGAGTGGTTGTACCAGCCTGCAATTCCACCAGCAGTGGAGGAGTGTTCCTCTTTCTCCACATCCTCGCCAACAACTGCTGTTTCCTGTGTTTTTGATCTTAGCCATCCTGACTGGTGTGAGATGGAATCTCAGGGTTGTTTTGATTTGCATTTCCCTAATGACTAAGGATGATGAACATCTCTTTAGGTGCTTCTCAGCCATTAGATATTCTTCAGGTGAGAACTCTTTGTGTAGCTTTGTACCCCATTTTTTAATAGGGTTACTTGCCTCCCTGGAGTTTAACTTCTTGAGTTCTTTGTATATATTGGATATTAGCCCTCTGTCGGATGTAAGGTTGGTAAAGATCATTTCCCAGTTAGTTGGTTGCAGCTTTGTCGTTTTGACAGTGTCTTTTGCATTGCAAAAACTTTGTAATTTAATGAGGTCCCATTTGTCTATTCTTGATCTTAGAGCATAAGCTATTGGAGTTCTGTTCAGGAAATTTTCCCCTGTGCCCATATGTTCAAGGTTCTTCCCTAGTTTCCCTTCTATTAGTTTCAGTGTGTCTGGTTTTATGTGGAGATCTTTGATCCACTTAGAATTGAGCTTAGTGCAAGGAGATAAGGATGGGTCAATTTGCATTCTTCTGCATGTTGACCTCCAGTTGAGCCAGCACCATTTGTTGAAAAGGCTATCTTTTTTCCACTGGATGGTTTTAGCTCCTTTGTCAAAGATCAAGTGACCATAGGAGTGTGGATTCATTTCTGGGTCTTCAATTCTGTTCCATTGATCTACATGTCTGTCACTGTACCAATACCATGCAGTTTTTAACACTATTGCTCTGTAGTACAGCTTGAGGTCTGGGATACTGATTCCCCCAGAGGTTCTTTTACTCTTGAGAATAGTTTTAGCTATTCTGGGTTTTCTGTTATTCCAGATGAATTTTTGAATTGCTCTTTCTAACTCTATGAAGAATTGAGTTGGGATTTTGATGGGGATTGCATTGAATTTGTGTATTACTTTTGGTAAGATGCTCATTTTTACTATATTAATCCTGCCAATCCATGAGCATGGCAGATTTTTCCATCTTCTGAGATCTTCTTCAATTTCTCTCTTCAGAGACTTGAAGTTCTTATCATACAGATCTTTCACTTATTTGGTTAGAGTCACGCCAAGATACTTAATATGGTTTGTGGCTATTGTGAAGGGTATTATTTCTCTTACTTCTTTCTCAGCCTGCTTATCCTTTGAGTATAGGAAGGCTTCTGACTTGCTTGAGTTGATTTTATATCCGGCCACTTTGCTGAAGTCGTTTATCAGCTGTAGGAGTTCTCTGGTGGAGTTCTTTGGGTCACTTAAGTATACTATCATATCGTCTGCAAATAGTGATAGTTTGACTTCTTCCTTTCCAATTTGTATGCCTTTGACCTCTTTTTGTTGTCTAATTGCTCTAGCTAGAACTTCAAGTACTATATTGAAAAGATATGGAGAGAGAGGGCAGCCTTGTCTAGTCCCTGATTTTAGTGGGATTGCTTCAAGTTTCTCTCCATTTAGATTGATGCTGGCTACCGGTTTGCTGTAAATTGCTTTTACTATGTTTAGATATGGGCCTTGAATTCCTGATCTTTCCAAGACCTTTAGCATGATAGGATGCTGAATTTTGTCAAATGCTTTCTCAGCATCTAATGAGATGACCATGTGGTTTTTTTCTTTGAGATTGTTTATGTAGTAGATTACATTGATGGATTTCCTTATATTGAACCATCCCTGCATCCCTGGGATGAAGCCTACTTGGTCGTGGTGAATGATCGTTTTGATGTGTTCTTGGATTCGGTTGGCAAGAATTTTATTGAGTATTTTTGCATCGATATTCATAAGAGAGATTGGCCTGAGATTCTCTTTCTTTGTCGGATCTTTGTGTGCTTTTGGTATTAGTGTAATTGTGGCTTCATAGAACGAGTTGGTAGTGTTCCTTCTGTTTCTATTTTGTGGAACAGTTTGAAGAGTATTGGTGTTAAGTCTTCTTTGAAGGTCTGATAGAATTCTGCCCTAAAACCATCTGGACCTGTGCTTTTTTTGGTTGGAAGACTTCCAATGACAACTTCTATTTCTTCAGGGCTTATAGGACGGTTTAGATGGTCTATTTGATCCTGATTTAATTTTGGTACTTGGTATCTGTCAAGGAAATTGTCCATTTCCTCAAAATTTTCTAGTTGTGTTGAATACAGGTTTTTGTAGTAGGATCTGATGATTTTTTGAATTTCCTCAGTTTCTGTTGTTAACTCTCCCTTTTCGTTTCTGATTTTATTAATTTGGATACTATCTCTGTGCCCTCTGTTTAGTCTGGCTAAGGGCTTATCTATCTTGTTGATTTTCTCAAAGAACCAACTCCTCGTTTTGTTGATTCTTTGTATGGTTTTCTTTGTTTCTACTTGATTGATTTCAGCCCTGAGTTTGATGATTTCCTGCCTTCTACTCCTCTTTGGTGTATTTGCTTCTTTTTGTTCCAGGGCTTTCAGGTGTGCCATTAAGCTGTTAGTGTATGCTGTCTCCCGTTTCTTTTTGGCGGCACTCAGGGCTATGAATTTTCCTCTTAGCACTGCTTTCATTGTGTCCCATAAATTAGGGTATGTTGTGCCTTCATTTTCATTAACTTTCAAAAAGTCTTTGATTTCTTTCTTTATTTCCACCTTGACCAAGTTATCATTGAGTAGAGCATTGTTCAGCCTCCATGTGTACGTGGGTTTTCTTTTGTTTTTGTTGCCATTGAAGACCACCCTTATTCCATAGTGATCTGATAGGAGGCATGGGATTATTTCTATCTTCTTATATCTGTTGAGGTCTGATTTGTGACCAATTATATGGTCAATTTTGGAGAAGGTACCATGAGGAGCTGAGAAGAAGGTGTATTCTTTAGCTCTAGGATGAAATGTTCTATATATATCTGTTAGTTCCATTTGGTCCAAGGCTTCAATTAGATTCACTGTGTCCCTGTTTAGTTTCTGCTTTCCTGAACGATCCATTTCAGAGAGCGGGGTGTTGAAGTCACCCACTATTATTGTGTGCGGTGCGATGTGTGCTTTGAGCTTTAGTAAAGTTTCTTTTACGAATGAGGGTGCCCTTGCATTTGGAGCATAGATATTCAGACTTGAGAGTTCTTGATGGTGGATTTTTCCCTTGATCAGTATGTAGTGTCTTTCTGTGTCTTTTTTGATGACTTTAGGTTGAAAATCAATTTTATCTGATATTAGGATGGCTACTCCACCTCGTTTCTTGGGGCCATTTGCTTGTAAGATTGTTTTCCAGCCTTTTACTCAGAGGTAGTGTTTGTCTTTGACACTGAGGTGCATTTCCTGCATGCAGCAAAATGCTGGGTCCTGTTTACGTATCCAGTCTGCTAGTCTATGTCTTTTAATTGGGGAATTGAGACCATTGATATTAAGAGAGATTAAGGCATAGTGATTATTGCCATCTGCCATTCTTGACGCTATCTTTATGTTTGAGTGGTTATCTACTTTTGGGTTTGATGCAAGAAGGTTATTATCTCATTTTGTCCAGGGTGTTGTTTCTCTCCCTGTATTGGAGGTTTCCACCTATTATCCGTTGCAGGGCTGGATTTGTGGAAAGATATTGTGAAAATTTGGTTTTATCATGGAATACCTTGGTCTCTCCATCTATGGTGATTGAGAGTTTTGCTGGGTATAGTAGTCTAGGCTTGCATTTGTGCTGTCTTAGTGTCTGCATGAGATCTACCCAGGATCTTCTGGCTTTCATAGTCTCTGGTGAGAAGTCTGATGTGATTCGGATAGGTCTTCCTTTGTATGTTACTTGGCCCTTTTCTCTTACTGCTTTTAGTATTCTTTCTTTGTTTAGAACATTTGGTGTTTTGATTATTATGTGACGGGAGGTATTTCTGTTCTGGTCCATTCTGTTTGGAGTTCTGTAGGCTTCTTGTACGTTCATCGGCATCTCTCTCTTTAGGTTAGGGAAGTTTTCCTCCATAATTTTGTTGAAGATGTTTACTGGCCCTTTAAGTTGCAAATCTTCACTCTCATCTATACCTATAATCCTTAGGTTTGGTCTTCTCATTGTGTCCTGGATTTCCTGGATGTTTTGGGTTACGCGTTTTTTGCATTTTGCATTTTCTTTGACTGTTGAGTCGATGCTTTCTATGGAATCTTCAGCACCTGAGATTCTTTCTTCCATCTCTTGTATTCTATTGTTGATGTTTGCATCTATGACTCCTGATTTCTTCCCAAGGTTTTCTATCTCCAAAGTTGTCTCCCTTTGTGATTTCTTAGTTGTTTCTACTTCTTTTTTTAGTTCCTGGATAGATTTGCTGAGATCCTTCACTTGTTTGTTTGTATTTTCCTGTATTTCTTTAAGGTATTTTTGCATCACATCTTTCAGGATTTCTTCCTGATGACCCACGTTCTCCTGCATTTCTCTGAGCGATTTTTGTGTTTCCTCCTCATGGGATTCCATCTGTTGATCCATCGTCTCCTGCATTTCTTTAAGCAGTTCTCGTGTTTCCTTTGTAAGGGCATCTAACCGTTGATTCATTTCTTTAAGCAATTTTTGTGTTGCCTCCTTATGGGCATCCATCTGTTGACCCATATTCTTCTGTATTTCTTTATGCAAATTTTGTGATTCCTTTGTGAGTGCATCTACCCGTTGATTCATCTCGTTAAGCGATTTTTGTGTTGTCTCCTTGTGCGCCTCCATCTTTTGATCCATGTTCTCCTGCATTTCTCTAAGTGATTTTTGTGTTTCCTTTGTAAGGGCTTCTAACCGTTGATTCATGGTCTCCTGTAACTCTTTATGAGATTTATTTGTGTCCTTCTTGTGATCCTCTAATAGGATCATGAGAAGTGATTTTAAATCCAGATCTTGTCTTTCGGGTGTGGTGGGGTATCCAGGACTTGCTGCTGTTGGAGAGTTGGGTTCGGATGGTCCCACATTACTTTGATTTCTGTTAGTAACATTCCTACGTTTGCCTTTTGCCATCTGGATACCTCTGGTGTTAGTTGGTCCTGCTGCCACTGGCTGTTGGTTGGACCTCCTGTGAGCCTGCAAAGCTATTTCTGCCCCCTCTGGATTACCAGGATTCCCCTGGCACCGATTTCTGGGGCCTGCCTACTCCTGAGTGACTTTGGAGCCCTAACGTGCCTTGCCCCAAGTGATCTTATATTGGGGAGGCCTTGCACATCCAAAGGCTCAGCCTAGTGGATTCCTGGAGCAGAGGTCGTCAAAGGGATGCTGGTAGGCTCCTGCCCTATGCAGGGGTGTGTGATCTCTCCTAGGGGGGTGGGAGGGGGCGTCCCTCTGCCAGGCAGAAGTCCCACAGCAGAGCTGGAGCGCTGGTTACTGCAGATCAGCCCAGCACTTGGGAGCCGCATACACACAAGCCGCCGGAGACCCAAGGGATATTATGCCTGTCTGTCTCAGAACCTGGCTGTCCCAACTTCCCAGTCACTGGAGCAAAGATGGCGGAGGGCACTCTCCGTGGCGCCGCTCACCCTGCAGGCGCGATGGCCTGCCGATCTGGCACCCAGACGACCACAGTGCTGACCCCATATAACAATATTCTTAACCAATAATTTGGTAAAAAGTTTTGAAAATGTTCATTAAAAGTATACATATGCACATATACATAAATTGGAGTAGAAGTAAATTATGAATTATTTGCTTCCTAAGATGTGTTTTAATATTACTTCATATCCCAAAATTCAATATTAGTCAAATTATAATATCACATAAAATACTAGTTTGGACAGTAGAGTGTTTCTAAGGTTTTTACACAAATAAATAATTCAAATATTGCTTGTAATGTATCTCCATATATGCATGTTTAAAAGAGTAATTTCAGTACTATGAAGATTAAATATGTGAATAAACCTTACTACATCTTGGAGCAGGGATCCATCCAGTACTTGTACATTTTGCAACAGTTCCCTGTGTTGCTGAGTAGAAACCATCTTTACATTCAAATTTTATTTCATCTTCAGCTGTATAGATAACTCTTTGAGGTGAGTAGATCCCATTTGGAATATCAGGAGGTTCACATGCCATTCCTGAAAGTCATCATTTAAAAATGATGAGAAATATTTAACTTCTTTACAATTAAGAATATAAAAACTAAGAAAGATCCTCTTTTCTTTTTTACTGAAAGCTGAAAAATGATATTTAATACGCACATCTCTATGCTTGACATACCATCAAGACTTCCTCTTTCTTCTCCTGTTGTATTAGTGCTTTTCTGATGTAAAGTCTTCTCTATTGAAGCCATCACATATAGTGCTTTATAATTTATGATTCATATAACTAGAAATAAATCTTCAATGACTATTTTCATTTTCTAATCATTGACATTGCTGTTTTCAACAATCATTGGACTTATGTGCTACTATTCACTTCTAAATGAATGTGAATGTTTCATACACATTATTTTTTAAGTAAATGTATCCTTTGACTTACTTGGGAAAATTTACTAAGAAAGTTGTATCTTTCAACCTACAGGAAAATGTGTAATTTTTCACATTTAAAATAAAAACCCCACACATATCATAGATAAATCACTGGATCCACAAATTACTTTCTATTAATTAAAATAACTATATAAGAAGACAGAGGCTGTGGCAGACAGGGAAACTAATAGAGTTCATACACCTGAATGAAGTATGTAGGAAGTTTTTCTTCATGAAGTCATATTACATCTTACAGCTCCCCAGGGAAGTGGATTCAATATGATTATTGCGTGTTTAAAACTTGAATTGGAACTGAAATTTAGCATAATTCCATTATTTTAAACCATCTTATAACTTCTTATTAAATTGTTTATACTGTTCATTGCATTAATGAATTTATATGCAATTTTCCATAATTTTTACTATCCTTGCTCTTATTTATAAATAATTAGTACTTTTGCTATCAGAATAGTATTAATTTCCATAAGATATTATTCTGCTTCAGGAACCTCATGTGACATGTTAAAAGAATTCTAACAAATATCAACAAAAGCACATAAATTTCCTATAGCTTCCTTTTTCATTGTATTTTTTGATAAGAGAAATATTTCATGAGTTTTCTATATTTTTTGGTACATGGTTTAAAGTACATATTCTTTATATCCTAAGTATTCTTCTTTATCAAATTTGATAATTATACTTTTCATAGACCTCAGGAAATTAAATGCTCTCACTGAGATTTCTTTTTTTTTAATTTTCTAAGTTTTTTTTTATTTACATTCCAAATCATTTCCCCTTTCCCATTTCCTCCCTCCCTGAAAGTCCCATAAGCCCCCTTCCCTCCCTCTTTTCTCCGTTCAACCCCCTCTCGTTTCTCTGTCCTGGCGTTCCCCTACATCCAGTCTTTCCAGGACCAGGGGTCTCTCCTTCCATCTTCTTAGAAATCTATTGATATGCGAATTGTGTCTAGGGTATTCTGAGATTCTGGGTTAATATCCCCTTATCAGTGACTGCATACCATGTGTGTTCTTTTGTGATTGGGTTACCTCACTAAGGATGATTTATTTTCAAGTTCTGACCATTTGCCTAGGAATTTTGTGAATTCATTGTTTTTAATTGCAGAGTAGTATTCCATTGTGTAGATATACCACATCTTCTGAATCCATTTCTCTGTTGAGGGACACCTGGGTTCTTTCCAGCTTTTGGCTATTATAAATAAGGCTGCTATGAACATAGTGGAGCATGTGTCCTTATTGCGTGCAGGTAAAGCCTCTGGGTATATGCCCAGGAGTGGTATAGCCGGATACTCAGGGAGTGTCATGCCCAGTTTTCTGAGGAACCGCCAGACTGATTTCCAGAGTGGTTGTACCAGCTTGCAATTCCACCAGCAGTGGAGGAGTGTTCCTCTTTCTCCACATCCTCGCCAACAACTGCTGTCTCCTGTGTTTTTGATCTTAGCCATTCTGACTGGTGTGAGATGGAATCTCAGGGTTGTTTTGATTTGCATTTCCCTAATGACTAAGGATGATGAACATCTCTTTAGGTGCTTCTCAGCCATTAGATATTCTTCAGGTGAGAACTCTTTGTTTAGCTCTGTACCCCATTTTTTAATAGGGTTACTTGCCTCGCTGGAGGTTAACTTCTTGAGTTCTTTCTATATTGGATATTAGCCCTCTGTCGGATGTAAGGTTGGTAAAGATCATAAAGGAAACTAGGGAAGAACCTTGAATATATGGGCACAGGGGAGAATTTCCTGAACAGAACTCCAATAGCTTATGCTCTAAGATCAAGAATAGACAAATGGGACCTCATTAAATTACAAAGTTTTTGCAAGGCAAAAGACACTGTCAAAAAGACAAAGTGGCAACCAACTAACTGGGAAATGATCCTCACTGATATTTCTTTTGAAAAATTATTAATAGCAGTATAATTTAAATTAGGATATCACATTACTACAGTTCTCAGATGCTTAGCTAATTTTAATTCTCGTATGGGCATGTATGAATCTGTCTTTGTCATTTTTATATCTGATTTCTTGAAACAATCCTAATATTCTTTAAAGTACATCAGCAGCAGTGGTAGTAGGTTCTTAAATCATCTCCGAATACATTGGTATCTTACACTTTTCCAGATGCAGGTTGTGGCCTTGCCAACATCGATGTCTTTCAATCATAGTATTGATTCAGGCTACTCACAACATTAACATTTGTTATTTTAAGGGTTTATTTTCTGTGATACCATTCTAACTATATGATGAAGTATCTCACTGTAGCTTTGATTGGCAGTATCATGACAGCTAATCAAATTAAACATTATTTTACTTATTGACGTGCATATTTATTTATTTATTTTAATATTTTTCTGATTCATTTCTTTTTTATTTACTTTTTATTTTTTATTAAACAAATAAAATTTATTTTAAAAATACAACTCAGTATTGAATTTTCTCAAATTTTTTATTATTGAATATATTCTTCATTTACATTTCAAATGCTGAAACCTTTCCTGGTTTCCCCACTTCCCAAAAACCCCCAACCCCTCCTCCCACCTCCTGCTTCCAAGTATATGCCCTTCCACCCGACCTACTCCCCCCTCTCCCCTCCTTGATTTCTCTTTGCTCTTGTTTATGGATCCAGTCTGTTATTCTATACTTTTTTATTGGGGAATTGAGTCTATTGATGTTAAGAGGTATTGAGGAATAGTGATTGTTACTTCCTGTTATTTTTGATGTTATTTTTATGTTTGTGTGGCTATCTTCCTTTGTATTTGTTGAAAGAAGATTATTTTCTTGCTTTTTCTAGGGTGTGGTTTCCCTCCTTGTGTTGGTGTTTTCCATCTATTACCCTTTGTGGGGCTGGATTTGTAGAAAGATATTGTGTAAATTTGTTTTTGTAATAGAATATCTTGGTCTTTCCATCTATGGTAATTGAGTTTTTTGCTGGATATAGTAACCTGGGCTGACCTTTGTCTTCTTTTACAGTCTGTATAACATCTGCCCAGGATCTTCTAGCTTTTATAGTCTCTGGTGAGAAGTCTGGTGTAATTCTGATAGGTCTGTCTTTATATGTTATGTGACATTTTCCCCTTACTTCTTTTAATATTCTTTCTGTTTTGTTCATTTGGTATTTTGACTATTATGTGATAGGAGAAATTTTTTTTATTCATTTTTGATAACAGTTTAGTTTTACATATGCAAACTCCTGATGTTGAATTAATTTTACCCATTTTTTCAACTCCAGAGTCCATTACTGGTATTGATTGTCTTCTTTGCCATAAAGTATTTCAATGTGGCAAACTATATTTCTCAGAGTTTGCTTTTGTGTCCTATGCTTTGGGATCCCATTCAAACCTTCAGAATCCAAACCCACTTAGCTGTTTTACCCATTGTTTTTCCTTGTGGTTTCAGGGTTTTCTTCTTACATGTGTGTCTTTTATCCACTTTTAGTTTTATTTCATAGTCTGAGATAGGAATGAATTAAAAATTTAAAATCTCCATGTGTTAATCAACTTTCCTTGTGTCATTTATTGCAGATGCTTATCCCTTTTCCCATTGTATTTTTGAAACTCTATTGAACTCAATTAACTATAGATGTATAGATCAATTTCTCAAATCTACACTCTCTTTCTGTGCATCAGTTTTATCCAAGTGTCATAATGTTCTGGTTAATGTGACTGTTGGTATATCTTGAAATAAGGCATTATGATATCTCCAGACGTTTTCTTCATGTCTAAATTCTGTTTTTTGTACTCATTTTATTGTATTTCCATACATATTTTAGAATTGTTTTTTATATTGCATGAAGAATGTTGCTCATATTTTTATGAAATTTCATAAAGTCTGCTAATTCTGTTGGAAAGCATGGGCATTTTATTATTAATTCCACCAATCTATTAATATATAAGATTTCTCTATTTTTGTTTTGTGAGATTCTTTTATCAATAAACTATAGCATTCAGAAGTCATTCAGTTCTGTTAAATTTATTGCTAGATAATTTTTTAAATTACTGTGAATTAAAATGTTTTTATTTCTACTTATCATAAAAATAGAATTGGTATATAGAAAAATGCTGTGTGTGTGTTTGTGTGTGTGTGTGTGTGTGTATGTACGCATTTTACTTATTCACCAGATTTGTTTTCAGTAACTAAATTTGGTTGCCTGCTTGGGATTTACCACTTACAGCATTTTATACTTTCAAATAAAATGAGTTGACATCAGCCTTCATATTGTAGTACTGAATTTCCAAGGATCTAAGAATGAGGTACTTACTTAAACATTTTGGTGGCTCTGACCACTCTCCATTTATACATATTATTGTCTTGTTGCCCTGCATTTGGTACAAATACTGGCACTGATATTCAACTGATGATGACGGCATGTATACTGGTAGTGGGAAGGTTGTGATGTCTCCATTCTCAATAGGTGGAGGAGGCCCACATATCTTTGTGGAATCTAAAAAGACAACATTTGAAAATTTGAGAGATCAAGTCAAAGTTCTGGCTCAAGTAGCACCAATAAAATTACAGTGCTAAACACAATATCAAGACTTTAGTGATTTCTGTCTGCAGTAATGATTTCTTGATGAAATTTTAATTATATAAATTGAGTGTTAAAGGGCAAGTTTTTCCTTCCTTATCACCTGAAGCACTTACTGAGTTAGAGCAATCATGTCTGCTCTGGAGTTTTCCAGTGATAGTAAATGTCTTATCAGCTGATGAAAAGATAGATATCAATGCAGATAGACAGGGTTTCTTTGTTTTCATGACACTGGAGTAGTTACTGTTCCTCTATCCTTTCATTTTTGATCTTCATTAACATTGTTGTAAGAACTCATGTTCATTGACAAGAGGTTAATTGGGTTTCTGTACTCTTGATAGGGCCAAGGTGAGTATGGGCACCTATATATTATTCTTTTTCTACCAACTTCCTGAGAGTATCTGGAACCAATACAGATGTTTGGAAGAGTTTTAGATCTGTGGATTGAGTTTGAAAAGATATTCTCCAATGTGTTGAGCTGCCTACAGGTTGTGCAGTGTATTCTAGGTTCCTATGTTGGGTGAGATTTGGTGATGTAATGGTCTTTGAGTCATTTCTGTTCCTGTAATTAAACCCTCATCTATATTTCTATAACTAGCTTCAAGAAAACTCATGGCTCATCAAGTTTCACTTTGGTGGTACTATACATTGGTCTGTTCTGGTCTCACTATCTGGGGTGAATACTTGCTTGTGTATCATCTCCACAGAAAATTTTTTTTCACACACAGAGCTGTATATAAATACTTTTATCTTATTTTCCATTTTATATTTATAATAGTAGAACTTACCCTAAGGCCATCACTTAGCCAAGTGTTGTCCCAATGAATAACAGTTCTGCCCTTGAATTCTATTTTAGCATTGTATTTAAGAAAGTCTTGATTTCATAGTCTTGAACTGATTATACTCAGAGAGAAATTAATGATCATCATTTGTTCAGTTTGATTTTATTTAATTGTGGGTCATGTGTTTCCTCTTGTATGTTTGTGATAAGTCTTCATATATAGCCCAGACCTTCATGTCTTTATCTCCCAAGTGCTAGAATTACAGGGAAAGTGTGTAGTGTTGACTCCCTTAATGAATTAAGTTTGAGTAAACTGTTGAGCTTAAAATCAAGTTCTCAGTCTCTGATACTATCCTTTCAATACTTTCTACTCTGCCACTAGTCCTTCATCTTCTTCCTCAAATTGTTTAAGTTTATATGATCTTGTTTTACAGTACAAATCATCAGTTTAGTAATGGAGACTGAGTTTAAATACTTAAGAGCTTGTATTTATTATAATAAAACAATTACAGTCTAATCAGAAATATGGGACATGTACAGTTCATACACATGAATCATTAGTTTAATACATTTTGTTTGGTTGGTTTTGGAAACAGGGACTTAATCTTGTATCCCACGATGTACTCTGCCTTAAAACCTCCTGCTCCAGGATCCCTAAGTGCTAGAGCTCAAGTATGTGCCATCATATCTGATGAGTGTATTATTTTATAAACAGATTATTAGGCCAGTTGGAATGTTTATACAATGAGAGTAATTGTCTCTAAGTCTGATGATCTGTGTGTTCAATGCCAAAGATTCATGTGATGAAAAGAGTGAGCTGACTCTCACAAGTATCTAACATTTGACATCTACTTATGCAATGTGGTGTACATACATCCTTAAATATACACATGCATACAAATACACACACAAAATAAATAGATTAATATAACAACATAGTATAAAGTAATATTATCATCTTTGGCCTTCTAAAAAGTCTTTTCTCTTAGTTTACATTAAATCAGATGGAAGGTCCTAAGAAATTTGAGATTCTAGGAGGTAGCATGCAGGTTCTGAAGGGGATAGGAACTCCACAGGAAGACCAAAAGAGTCAACTAATCTAGACCCTTTGGGCTCTCAGAGTCTGAACCTCCTACCAAAAAATACATACATGGGCTGGACCTAGCTACACATATGTTGTTTGGCCGTGATAGGCATTCTGTATTCTGGTTGAGCTAGGTTTCAACCCCAGCGACCCAGTGGGTTTAATCCACGAGAAACGGAAGACTGTTTACTCATGCTCCCAGACACTAGGCACCTGACACCATGCCCTTAACTTTATAGTTCTGTTGCTATCATTCATGTAAGGCCATGCCTCAAGCCCCTGATATTCTGGCTGAACTCCACCCCAACAGTTACCTGACTACAGCCAGGTTTGTCCCACCCCACAATTACCTGGCAACAGTCAGGTATTCCATCCCACTATAAAAGGAGATTCTTGACCCCTCCCCACTCTCTTATTTTCTCATCTTCTTACTTTCCTGTCTCTGTCTCTTGTTCCCCCTCTCTCCCCATTCTCTTCCCCCTCCATGTGGCCATGGCTGGCTTCTACCTCCCTAGCTCCCCTCTATCACTCTACTATTCTACAATAAAGCTTCAAAATTATGGGCTGCCTCCTTCCATCTAAACCCACAGTGCTGGGCCATGAAACAGGCTCACAATATGTAGCAGATGTGCAGTTAGATTGTCATGTGGGTCCTGAACAACTGGAGCATGGAATATCCCAAAATCTTTTGCTTGTTCATGGGATATGTTCTTTTAGCTGGGTTCCCCTGGCTTCAGTGGGAGAGGATTGCCTAGCCTTGGAGAGACTTGACGTACCCAGAGGTCCTTACCTGATCAGAGTAGAAGGGGAAAGGGAATAAGGGTAGGATTGTAGGAGGGGATGACTGAGAGGGTTGGCAGTGACCTCCATTCTCCTGCTACCTCTCTGCCCAACTTCAATGTACAAAAGAGTTCTGAACCATACTGACCTACAGATTCAGAACCATACAGTCAAAGGATACCCTTTAGAGGCCTGCCAGATACGAAGCACTGAGTTTCATCCCCTTCCCAGTACTTCCTACAGCAAGAATATCCAGGGACCAAAACCATCCATATGACTAAAGTCCCTTGAAAGAACAAAATCAACAAAATCTAGGACAATATGAAACCTCCAAACCACAGTTATCACACTAAAGCAAGCCCTGGATATCCTAACACAACCAAAAAGCAACAGAAACACGGAAAAATACCTTTAGATCAAACTTATAAAGATGATAGAATACTTTAAAGAGGAAACAAATACATCCCTTAAAGAAATATAGGAAAATACAGCCAAATAGACAGAGGTCTTTAAAGAGGAAACAAATAAATCTTTTAGAGATATAAAGGAAAATACAATTAAACAGTTAAAGGAAATAAAACTGTGAATGACCTGAAAGTAGAAATAGAAGCCATAAAGAAAACACAAACTGAGAAAATCATGGAGAAGGAAAACTGAAGAAAGAGAATAACAACCACAGATGCTAGCACCACCAACAGGATGCAGGAAGTATAAGAGAGAATCTTAAGTGTAGAAGATATTTTAGAAGAAATTGCTACATTAGTCAAATAAAATGTTAAAACTAAAAAAATTTCTTACAAAAACATCTAGTAAATCTGGGATACCATGAAAAGACCTAACCAAAATATAATAGGAATGGAAGAGGGGAAGAGTCCCAGCTCCAAGGCCCAGAAAATATTATCAACACAATCATAGAAGAAAACTTTCCTAACCTAAAGAAAGAGATGCTTATAAATATACAAGAAGCTTATCAAAGACTAATTATACTGAACCAGAAAAGAAAATCCTCTACCATACTCAGAAAAACTCTCAATCATCATAGATGGAGAAAGCAAGATATTTTAAGACAAATCCAACTTTAAATACTACTATATATTCCCAAATCCAGCTCTGCAAAAAATATTAGAAGAAAACTAAAAAAATCAAGAAGCATAAATACTTCCAAGATGACACAGGAAGTAAGTAACATCATACTAGCTAAAACAAGGAAAGCATACACTCACACAAACACAGACATACCCCCCCACATACATACACTAACACAAACAAAATCAAAATAATAGGAAATAGCAATTAGTGGTCATTGATATTTCTCAAGATCAGTGGACTCAATACCCTAATAAAAAGATACAGGCTAACAGATGGATGTAAATATAGGATCCATCTTTCTGCTGTATACAACAAATACTCCTTAGCCATAAAGACAGGTATTATCAAAGAGTAAATGGCTGGAAAAAAGTTTTCCAAGCAAATAGACCCTAGAAGCAAGCTGGAGTAGTCTTACTAATATCTAATAAAATAGACTTTTAACCAAAATTAATCAAGAGACATGGCAGGACACTTTATACTCATCAAAGGAAAAATCTACCAAGATGATATCTCAATTATGAATATCTATGCCCCAAACACAGGGCACCCACATTTGTAAAAGAAACATTGCTGAAGCTTAAATTGCATATTGAACTCCACACATTAATAGTGGGAGACTTCAACACCTCACTCTCACTAATTGACGGGTCATCCAGACAAAAACTAAGCAGAGAAATAGTGAAACTAGCAGACATTATGAATCAAACAGACCTAACAGACATATATAGATTATTTCACCCAAATACAAAAAGAATATACCTTCTTTTCAACATCTCATTGATCCTTCTCAACAATTAACCATATAGTCCATCACAAGTAAGCCTCAACAGATACAAGAAAATTTAAATAATACCTTGTATCTTATCAGATCACTATGGGTTAAAGCTGGACTTCAACAACATCAGAAACACTGGAAAGTCTACACAGTCGTGGAAGTTGAAAAACTTTCTATTCAATGATCTTTGGGTCAGGGAAGAAAGAAAGAAATTAAAGACTTTCTAGAATTAAATGAAAATGAATGCATAACATTCTCAAATTTATGTGACACAGTGAAAGCCATGCTAACAGGAAAGTTACTACATGCCTCTATAAAGTAGTTAGAAAGATCTCATACCACCAATTTAAAAGTACTCCTGAAAGCTCTAGAAAAAAAAGAAGCAAGCACGCTAAGGAGGAGTAAAAGGCATGAAACAGTAAGAAATCAGGACTGAAATGAATCAGTTAGAATCAAAGAAAACAATACAAGGAATGAATAAAACCAAGAGTTTTTTTTTTTAAGAGACCAAATTCCATCTTAGAAAACCTGACCTAAACTAATAGGCCAATACCTAGCTCCAGTTTCCAGGTTATCCCACAACAAAACCTGAGCCTAGCTCTTAATTCTAAGATATGATCATCAATCCAACCAGACCTGTATCTCCAGGTTACTCCCCCAAACAAATCTTCAACCCCAGGTTATAAGCCTGCCCCTGTATAACAATCACCATTCAGAGAAAAGGGAACTTAAGTTTATGGTTTGGCTCTCTGCACCATCCAAATATGCTAAAAGCCACAGTAGTACCCCAATAAGATGATTGCCATGCTAGAAACACTCACTTCTCACTTGCCATTTTCTGTAAAACCTTGTCCCAAAGAGTGGATGAGTGTTCTGGACTTTTTTTACACAGGAAACACTCTATGGATCTACAGTGAGTTAAGTCCAAGCATGTAAATAAAGACCCTGGCATGATTGTATCAGTTTGGCCTGATTGACCTTTCGAGTTCATGAATACTTCTTATGTACAATACTTTGAGAAAAGAACATAGACAGATGTTTAGCCAAGCTAAACCAGTGACAGAGAGATGGTATCCAAATAAACAAAATCAGTAATGAAAAAGGGATAGATAACAACAGACACTGAGGAAATTCAAAGAATCATCATGTCTTCAAAAGTTTTCCTTTCACAAGACTGCAAAATCTTGAGGCGCTCCACAGCCTTCTGTGCACAGCCCACAGGGAGAGAGTGATCTTCCAGCAGTGCCTCCACACGTGAGCACAGAGGTGAGAACTCCACTTTCTCTCCAATATCTCTCTAGAGGGGAACAGCTAAGAGCACACAGGACATACGATCAGGGGAGCAGTGGGGCCAGGAGCCTTTGGTTGCCATTTGCACCAGGGAGCTAGACAGCCCTACAGCAAATAAACAAGTGAAGGAACTGAACAAAACAATCCAGAAGCAAAAAATGGAAGTACAAAATAATAAAGAAATCGCAAAAGGATACAACTCTGGAGGATAGAAAACTGTGGAAAGAAATCAGGAGTCAGAGATGCAAGCATCAACAACAGAATACAAGAAATAGAATAAAGAATCTCAGGTGCTAAAGATAACATAGAAAACATTCACTCAACAGTCAAAGAAAATGCAAAATGCAAAAAGCTTGTAACCCAAAACATCCAGGAAATCCAGGACATAATGAGAAAACCAAACCTAAGGATTATAGGTATAAAAGAGAGCAAAGATTTACAACTTAAAAGGCCAGCAAATATCGTCAAGAAAATTATTGAAGAAAATTTCCCTAGTCTAAAGAAAGAGCCGCCCATGAACATACAAGAAGCCTACAGAACTCCAAATAGACTGAACCAGAACAGAAAGTCCTCCTGTCACATAATAATCAAAACACCAAATGCACTAAACAAAGAAAGAATATTAAGACAGTAAGGGAAAAAGGTCAAGTAACATATAAAGGCAAACCTATCACAATTACACCAGACTTCTCACCAGAGACCATGAAAGCAAGAAGATCCTGGACAGATCTCATACAGACCTTAAGAGAACACAAATGCCAGCCCAGACTACTATACCCAGAAGAAAATCTCAATCACCATAGATGGATAAACCAAGATATTTCATGATAAAACCAAATTTACAAAATATCTTTCCACAAACCCAGTCCTACAAAGGATAAGAGATGGAAAACACCAACACAAGGAGGGAAACTGTACCTTAGAAAAAGCAAGAAAGTAATCTTCTTTCAACAAACTCAAAAGAAGATAAACACACAAACATAAAAATAGCATCAAAAATAACACGAAGCAACAATCACTATTCCTTAATATCTCTTAACATCAATGGACTCAGTTCCCCAATAAAAAGACATAGACTAATAGACTGGAAATGTAAATAGGATCCAGCATTTTGCTGCATACAGGAAACATACCTCAGTGTTTAAGACAAACACTACTTCAGAGTAAAAGGCAGAAAAACAATTTTCAAAGCAAATGAAACAAGCTTGTCCCAGGAAACAAGCTGGAGTAGCCATTCTAATATCAGATAAAATCAACTTTCAACCAAAAGTCATCAAAAAAGATACTGAAGGACACTTAATACTCATCAAGGAAAAATCTACCAAGAAGAACTCTCAATTCTGAACATCTATGCTCCAAACGCAAGGGCACCCACATTTGTAAAAGACAAGTTACTTAAGCTCAAAGCATATATTGCACCTCACACAATAATTGTGGGTGACTTCAATACCCTACCCTCATCAATGTACAGATCAGGGAAACACAAACTAAACAGAGACACAGTGAAACTAACAGAAGTCATGGAACAAATGGATTTAACAGATATTTATAGAACATTTCATCCTAAATCAAAAGAATATACCTTCTTCTCAGCACCTCATGGTACCTTCTCCAAAATTCACCACACAATTGGTCACAAAACACAGCTCAACCAATATGAAAAGAATGATATAATCCCATGCCTCCTATCAGATCACTACGGATCAAGGGTGATCTTCAATAGCAACAAAAACAACAGAAAGTCCACATACACATGGAAGATGAACAATGCTCTGCTCAATTACACCTTGGTCAAGGAAGAAATAAGAAAAGAAACCAAATATTTTTTTAGAATTTAATGAAAATGAAGGCACAACATACCCAAAATTATTGGACACAATGAAATCAGTGCTAAGAGGAAAACTCATAGCTCTGAGTGCCTCCAAAAAGAAGCTGGAGAGAGCACATGCTAGCAGCTTAACAACACACATGAAAGCTCTAGAACAGAAAGAATCTAATACACCCAAGAGGAGTAGACAGCAGGAAATCATCAAGCTCATGGCTGAAATCAACCAAGTAGGAACAAAAAGAACTATACAAAGAATCAACAAAACCAGGAGCTGGTTCTTTGAGAAAATCAACAAGATAGATAAACCTTTAGGCAGACTAACTAGAGGGCACAGAGACAGTATCCAAATTAACAGAATTAGAAAAAAAAGGGAGATATAACAACAGAAACTGAGGAAATTCAAAAAGTCATCAGAACTTACTAGAAAAGTCTATACTCAGCACAACAGGAAAATTTAGATGAAATGGACAGCTTTCTAGACAGATACAAAATATCAAAGTTAAATCAGGATCAGCTAGACCATATAAACAATCCCATAACCCCTAAATAAATAGAATCAGACACTGAAAGTTTCCCAACCAAGAAAACCACAGGACCAGTTGATTTTAGTGTAGAATTCTATCACACCTTCAGAGAAGACCTAACACCAACAGGTTTCAAACTATTCCATAAAATAGAAACAGAAGAAACACTACCCAATTTGATCTATGAAGCCATAATTACACTGGTACCAAAACGACACAAAGGTTCATCAAAAAAGAGAACTTCAGACCAATTTCCATTATGAATATTGATGCAAAAACACTCAATAAAATTCTCACCAACTGAATCAAACAACACCTCAAAACAATCATTCATCATGATCAAGTAGGCTTCATCCCAGAGATTCAGGGATGGCTCAATATACAGAAATAAATAAATGTAATCTACTACATAAAGAAACTCAAAGAAAAAACCACATGATCATTTCATTAGATGCTGAGAAAGCAATTGAAAAAATTCAGCATCCTTTCATGTTAAAAGTCTTGGAAAGATCAGGAATTCAAGGCCCATACCTAGACATAGTAAAAGCAGTATACAGCAAAACAGTAGCCCACATTAAACTAAATGGAGAGAAACTTGAAGTAATCCCACTAAAATCAGGGACTAGACAAGACTCCCCTCTCTCTCCATATCTATTAAATATAGCACTTAAAGTTCTAACCAAAGCAATTAGATAACAAAAGGAGGTCAAAGGGATACAAATTGAAAAGGAAGAAATCAAACTATATCACTATTTACTGAAGATATGATAGTATATTTAAGTGACCCAAAAAACTCCACCAGAGAACTCCTACAGCTGATAAACAACTTCAACAAAGTGGCTAGACTTAAAATTAACTCAAAAAAATTAGTAGCCTTCCTATACTCAAAGGATAAACAGACTGAGAAAGAAATTATGGAAAAGCCACCCTTCACAATAGTCATAAACAATATAAAATATCGCAGTGTGACTCTAACCAAACAAGTGAAAGATCTGAATGACAAGACCTTCAAGTATCTGAAGAAAAATTCAAGAAGACTTCAAAAGATGGAAAGATCTCCCATGCTCTTTGATTGGCAGGATTAACATAGTAAAAATGGCCATTTTGCCAAAAGCAATCTACAGATTCAATGCAATCCCCATCAAAATTCTAAATCAATTCTTCATGGAGTTAGAAAAAGCAATTCTCAAATTCATCTGGAATAACAAAAAACCCAAGATAGCTAAAACTATTCTCAGCAATAAAAGAAATTCTGGAGGGAATCAGTATCCCGAACTTCAAAGAGAACTACAGAGTAATAGTGATAAAAACTGCATAGTATTGGTACAGTGTCAGGCAAGTAGATCAATGGAATAGAATCAAAGACCCAGAAATGAACCCACACACTTATGGTCACTTGATCTTTGACAAAGGAGCTAAAACCAACCAAAGGAAAAAAGATGGCCTTTTCCACAAATGGTGTTGTTTCAACTGGCAGATACTATGCAGAAGAATGCAAATTGATCCATTCTTATCTCCTTGTACAAAGCTCAAGTCTAAATAGATCAAGAATATCCATATAAAACCAGACTAACTGAAACAAATAGAAAAGAAAGTGGCAAAGAACCTTGAGCAGATGGGTACAGGGGAAAATTTCCTGAACAGAATACCAAAAGCATGTGCTATAAGATCAAGAATTGACAAATGGGATCTCATAAAATTACAAAGCTTCTGTAAGGCAAAGGACACTGCCAATATGACAAAATGGCAACCAACAAATTGGGAAAATATCTTTAACAACCCTATAACTGACAGAGGGCTAATGTCCAATATATACAAAGAACTCAAGAAATTAGACTCCAGAGAACCAAATAACTCTATTAAAAACAGGGGGTACAGAGCTAAACAAAGAATTTTCACCTGAGGAATATCAAATGGCTGAGAAGCGCCTAAAGAAATGTTCAACATCCTTAGTCATCAGGGAAATGCAAATCAAAACAATCCTGGGATTTCACCTCACACCAGTCAGAATGGCCAAAATCAAAAATTCAGGAGATTGATCTGGCAACAGTGCAGTAAGGACCTCCAGGTGCAGGGATAACTGAGCATAACATCGCTTGGGAAACAGCCAACTGGTGTGCTCCCTGCACCCAAGAGATGGGCAGTACTGTGGTCATCTATGCACCAGTTTTGCTGTGGGACATCTGCCCGGCAGAGGGACCCTCACCAGGAGCGAGCACACTAGCCTTCCATTAGCCACCTCTGTTCCAGGGATTGACTACACTGAGTCTCCTGGTATGCAGGGATTTCCTAAGTATAACATTTCTTGGGGAAAGGCACATCAGGGCTCCAAAGACACTCAGGAGCAGGGCAGTCCCTCAACAAAAGGTGCCAGGGAAAATCCAGTCATCCAGGGGGCAGAAATAGCCTTGCAGACTTACAGGAGGTACAAGCAACAGCCAGTGACAGCAGGACCAACTAGCACCAGAGATAACCAGATGGCAAAAGGCAAACGTAGGAACGTTACTAACAGAAATCAAAGTAATATGGCACCATCCGAATCCAACTCTCCAACAGCAGCAAGTCCTGGATACCCCACCACACCCGAAAGGCAAGATCTGGATTTAAAATCACTTCTCATGATGCTATTAGAGGATTTCAAGAAGGACGTAAATAAATCTCATAAAGAAATACAGGAGAACATGTATCAACAGGTAGAACCCTTACAAAGGAAACACAGAAATTGCTTAAAGAAATGCAGGAGAATATGGGTCAACAGATGGAGGCCCATAAGGAGGCAACAAAAAAACCGCATAAAGAAATGCAGGAGAATATGGGTCAACACATGGAAGTTCATAAGGAGGAGACACAAAAATCGCTTAAAGAAATAGAGGAAAACTTGGGTTAACAGACAGAAGTCCTGAAAGAGGAAACCCAAAAATATCTTAAAGAAATACAGAAAAACACAAAAAACAAGTGAAGGAACTGAGCAAATCCACCCAGGATCTAAAAAAGGAAGTAGAAACAACTAAGAAATCACAAAGGGAGACAACTTTGGAGATAGAAAACCTTGAGAAGAAATCAGGAGTCTAGATGCAAACATCAATAGAATACAAAAGATGGAAGACAGAATCTCAGATGCTGAAGATACCATAGAAAGCATTGACTCAATAGTCAAAGAAAATGTAAAATGCAAAAAACGTGTAACCCAAAACATCCAGGAAATCCAAGACACAATGAGAAGACCAAACCGAAGGATTATAGGTATAGATGAGAGTGAAGATTTGCAACTTAAAGGGCCAGTAAATATCTTCAACAAAATTATGGAAGAAAATTTCCCTAACCTAAAGAGAGAGATGCTGATGAATGTACAAGAAGCCTACAGAACTCCAAACAGACTGTACCAGAACAGAAATACCTCCTATCACATACTAATCAAAACACCAAATGTACTAAACAAAGAGAGAATATTAAAAGCAGTAAGAGAAAAAGGCCAAGTTACATATAAAAGACCTATCCGAATTACATCAAACTACTCACCAGAGATTATGAAAGCTAGAAGATCCTGGGCAGATCTCATACAGACTCTAAGAGAACACAAATGTCAGCCCAGACTACTATACCCAGTGAAACTCTCAATCACCATAGATGGAGAGACCAAGATATTCCATGATAAAACCAAATTTACACAATATCTTTCTGCAAACCCAGTTCTGCAAAGGATAATAGGTGGAAACTGTCAATACAAGGAGAAAAACTACACCCTGGAAAAAACGAAATAGTAACCTTCTTTCATCAAACCCAAAAGTACCTAACCACTCAAACATAAAGATAGCATCAAGAATAGCAGGTGGCAATAATCACTATTCCTTAATCTCTCTTAATATCAGTGGTCTCAATTCCCCAGTAAAAAGATATAGACTAACAGAGTGGATACATAAACAGGACCCAGCAGGAAACGGACCTCAGTGTCAAAAACAAACACTAACTCAGAGTAAAAGGCTGGAAAACAATCTTACAAGCAAATGGTCCCAGGAAACGAGCCGGAGTAGCCATCCTAATATCAGATAAAATTAACTTTCAACCTAAAGTTATCAAAAAAGACACAGAAGGACACTACATACTGGTCAAAGGAAAAATCCACCAAGAAGAATTCTCAATCCTGAACATTTATGCTCCAAATGCAAGGGCACTCTCATTTGAAAAAGAAACTTTGCTAAAGCTCAAAGCACACATCGCACCTCACACAAGAGTATTGGGTGACTTCAACATCCCACACTCTGAAATGGATCGTTCAGGAAAACAGAAACTAAACAGGGACACAGTGAAACTACTTGAAGCCTTGGACCAAATGGCACTAACAGATACATACATATATATATATATATATATATATATATATATATATATATAGAGAGAGAGAGAGAGAGAGAGAGAGAGAGAGAGAGAGAGAGAGAAAGAAAGAAAGAGAGAGAGAGAGATAACATTTCATCCTAAAAAGAATATACCTTCTTTTCAGCACCTCATGGTACCTTCTCCAAAATTGACTATATAATTGGTCACAAAACAGACCTCAATAGATATAAGAAGATCGAACTAATCCCATGCCTCCTATCAGATCACTATGGAATTAGGGTGGTCTTCAATAGCAACAAAAACAACTGAAAGCCCACATACATGTGGAAGCTGAACAATGCTCTACTCAATGATACCTTGGTCAAGGAAGAAATAAAGAAAGAAATCAAAGACTTTTTAAAATTTAATGAAAATCAAGGCACAACATACCCTAATTTATGGGACACAATGAAAGTGGTGCTATGAGGAAAATTCATAGCCCTGAGTGCTGCAAAAAGAAAAAAAAAATGGGAGAGAGCATACACTAACAGCTTAATGGCCAACCTGAAAGCCCTGGAACAGAAAAAAGTAAATACACCCAAGAGGAATAGAAGGCATGAAATCATCAAACTTAGGGCTGAAATCAATCAAGTAGAAACAAATAAAACCACACAAAAATCAACAAAACTAGGAGTTGGTTCTTTGAGAAAATCAACAAGATAGATAAGCCCTTAGCCAGACTAGCCAGAGGGCACAGAGTCAGTATCCAAATTAACAAAATCAGAAAAGAAAAGGGAGATATAACAACAGAAACTGTGGAAATTCTAAACAATCATCAGATCCTACTACAAAAGCCTGTATTCAACACAACTAGAAAATCTTGAGGAAATGGACAATTTCCTAGACAGATACCAAATACCAAAATTAAATCAGGATCAAATAGACCATCTAAACCGTCCTATAACCCCTGAAGAAATAGAAGTGGTCATTGGAAATCTTCCAACCAAAAAAAAATCACAGGTACAGATGGTTTAAGTGCGCAATTCTATCAGATCTTCAAAGAAGACCTAACACCAATACTCTTTAAACTATTCCACAAAATGGAAACAGAAGGAACACTACCCAACTCATTCTATGAAGCCACAGTTACGCTGATACCAAAATTACACAAAGATTAGACAAAGATAGAGAATCTCAGACCTGTTTCTCTTATGAATATCGATGCTAAAATACTCAATATAATTCTTGCCAACCGAATCCAAGAACATATCAAAATGATCATTAACCAAGATCAAGTAGGCTTCATCCCAGGGATGCAGGGATGGTTTAATATAAGGAAGTCCATCAATGTAATCCACTACATAAACAATATCAAAGAAAAAAGTAACATGGTCATTTCATTAGATGCTATAAAAGCATTTGACAAAATTCAGCATCCTTTCATGTTAAAGGTCTTGGAAAGATCAGGAATTCGAGGCCCATAACTTAACATAGTAAAAGCAATTTAAAGCAAACAGGTAGCCAACATCAATCTAAATGGAGAGAAACTTGAAGCAATCCCACTAAAATCTGGGACTAGACAAGGCTGCCCTCTCTCTCCATCTTTTCAATATAGTACTTGAAGTTCTAGCTAGAGCAATTAGACAACAAAAGGAGCTCAAAGGGATACAAATTGGAAAGGAAGAATTCAAACTATCACTATTTGCAGACGATATGATAGTATACTTAAGGACCCAAAGAACTCCACCAGAGAACTCCTACAGCTGATAAACAACTTCATCAAAGTGGTCAGATATAAAATCAACTCAAGCAAATCAGTAGCCTTCCTATACTCAAAGGATAAGCAGGCTGAGAAAGAAGTAAGAGAAATGATACCATTCACGATAGCCAAAAGCAACAGAAAGTATCTTGGTGTGACTCTAACCAAACAAGTGAAAGATCTGTATGACAAGAACTTCAAGTCTCTGAAGGAGGAAATTGAAGAAGACCTCAGAAGATGGAAAAATTTTCCATGCTCATGGATTGTCAGGACTAATACAGTAAAAATGACCATCTTGCCAAAAGCAATATACAGATTCAATGCAATCCCCATCAAAATCCCAATGCAATTCTTCATAGAGATAGAAAGAGCAATTCAAACCTTCATCTGGAATATCAGGAAACCCAGGATAGCTAAAACTAGTCTCAAGAGTAAACTATATATATAGTTTACTAGTATACTATAATAGTAAAACTATTCTCAAAGAACTTCTGGGGGAATCAGTATCTCTGACCTCAAGCTGTACTACAGAGCAATAGTGTTAAAAACTGCATGGTATTTTTACAGTGACAGACATGTAGATCAATGGAACAGAATTAAAGACCCAGAAATGATTTCACACTCACATGGTCACTTGATCTTTGACAAAGGAGCTAAAACCATCCAGTTGAAAAAGGACAGCAGTTTCAACAAATGGTGTTGGTTCAACTGGAGGTCAGCATGCAGAAGAATGCAAATTGATCCATTCTTATCTCCTTGTACTAAGCTCAACTCCAAGTGGATCAAGGACCTCCGCATAAAACCAGACACACTGAAACTAATAGAAAAGAAACTAGGGAAGAGCCTTGAACATATGGGCACAGGGGAGAATTTCCTGAACCAATAGCTTATGCTCTAAGATCAAGAATTGACAAATGGGACCTCATAATATTGCAAAGTTACTGTAAGGCAAAGGACACTGTCAAAAGGACAAAGTGGCAACCAACAAACTGGGAAAATCTTAATGAAATAGACAGATACCACTAACCAACCTTAAATCAAGACCAGTTAATGACTGACACAATCCCATAAACCCTAAAGTCATAGAAGCAGTCATGAAAAGTCTTCCAATCAAAAAACAAAAACAATAACACCCCCCCCAAAAAAAACCAAAAGCCAAAAAAACCCAAAAAAATCCCCCAAATAAGAACAGCAAAAACAAAATAAAACAAAACCAAACAGAAGAAATCAAAAGCTTGGGTCAGATGGGTCTAGAGCAGCACTCTACCAGACTTTCATGGAAGAACTAATACTCTTCAAACTATTCCACAAAATGGAAACAGAAGTAGCCCTGCCAATCTCATTGTATGAGGCTGTAATCACCTTGAAATCTGAACAAGAGAAAGACTCAACAAAGACAGAGAAACAAAAGGAATTTAAAAACACACATACATTCTTGATCTTAGAGCATAAGCTATTGGTGTTCTGTTCAGGAAATTTTTCCCTGTGCCCATGTGTTCAAGGCTCTTCTCTAGTTTCTTTTCTATTAGTTTCAGTGTGTCTGGTTTTATGTGGAGGTCCTTGATCCACTTGGAGTTGAGCTTAGTACAAGGAGATAAGAATGGATCAATTTGCATTCTTCTGCATGCTGACCTCCAGTTGAACCAGCACCATTTGGTGAAAAGACTATCTTTTTTCCACTGGATGGTTTTAGCTCCTTTGTCAGAGATCAAGTGACCATAGGAGTGTGGATTCATTTCTGGGTCTTTAATTCTGTTCCATTGATCTACATGCCTGTCACTGCTTATGCTCTAAGATCAAGAATTTACAAATGGGACCTCATAAAATTACAAAGTTTCTGTAAGGCAAAGGACACTGTCAAAAGGACAAAGAGGCAGCCAACAAATTGGGAAAAGATCTTTACCAATCCTACATCCGACAGAGGGCTAATATCCAATATATACAAAGAATTCAAGAAGTTAGACCCCAGAGAGCCAAATAACCCTGTTAAAAAAATGGGGTATAGAGCTAAACAAAGAGTACTCACATGAAGAATAGCAAATGGCTGAGAAGCACCTAAAGATATGTTCAACATCCTTAGTCATTAGGGAAATGTAAATCAAAACAACCCTGAGATTCCACCTCACACCAGTCAGAATGGCTAAGATCAAAAACACAGGAGACAGCAATTGTTGGCAAGGATGTGGAGAAAGAGGAACACTCCTCCACTGCTGGTGGTATTGCAAGCTGGTACAACCACTCTGGAAAGCAGTCTGGCGGTTCCTCAGAAAACTGGGCATGACATTCCCGGAGGACGCTGTTATACCACTCCTGGGCATATACCCAGAGGCCTCCCCGGCATGCAATAAGGATACATGCTCCACTATGTCCATAGCAGCCTTATTTATAATATCCAGAAGCTGGAAAGAACCCAGATTTCCCTCAATGGAGGAATGGATACAGAAGATGTGGTGTATTTACACAATGGAATACTAATCTGCAATTAAAAACAATGAATTCACAAAATTCTTAGGCAAATTGTCAGAACTGGAAAATATCATCCTTAGTGAGGTAACCCAATAACAAAAGAACACACATGGTATGCAGTCACTGATAAGGGGATATTAATCCAGAATCTCGGAATACCCAAGACACAATTCACATACCAATTGATTTCCAAGAAGAAGGAAGGAGAGACCCCTGGTCCTGGAAAAACTGTATGTAGCAGTGCAGGGGAATACCAGGACAGAGAAGCGGGAGGGTGTTGACTGGGAAACAGGAGGGAAGAGGGCTTATGGGTCTCCCAGGGAGGGGGGAACTGGGAAAGGGGAAATCATTGATAATGTAAATAAAAAATATAGAAAATAAAAAAAATACACACATACACATGGAAGCTGAACAACACTCTTTTCAATGATAACTTGGTCAAAGAAGGAGTAAGGAAGAAATTAAACACCTTTCAGAATTTAATGAAAATGATGACATATCATACCTAACTTATGGGACACAATCAAGGCAAACTCATAGGTGTAAGTGCCTCCATAAAGAAAATGGAGCAATCTTACACTAGTAGCTTGATAACATACCTGATAGCTCTAGAACAAAAAGAAACAAATATATCCAAGTGGAGTAGACAGCAAGAAATAATCAAACTTAGGGCCGAAATCAACCAAATAGAAACAAAATGACTTATACAAATAATCAACAAAACCAGAGGCTGGTTCATTGAAAAAATCAACATGATAGATAAACCCTTAGCCAGGCTAACCAAAGGGCACAGAGGTACTACCCAAATTAATAAAATCAGAAATGAAAAGTAAGACATAACAACAGAAACTGTGGAAATTCAAAAAATCGTCAGATCATACTACAAAAGTTTATACTCAACAAAATTGGAAAATCTGGATGAAATGGACAATTTTCTAGACACATACCAGGTGCCAATGTTAAAACAGGATCAAATAAACTATCTAAATTTTCACATAAGCCCTGAGGAAATAGAAGCAATCATTAACAGTCTCCCAACCAAAAAAAATGCCCAGGACCAGATGGGTTCAATGCAGAGTTCTATCAGACCTTCAAAGAGGACCTAATACTGATACTCTTCAAACTATTCCACAAAATAGAAACACAAGGAACACTACCCAATTCACATGAAGCTACAATAACGCTTATACCTAAACCAAAGACCAAACAAGGAAAGAGAACTTCAGACCAATTTCCCTTAGGAAACATTGATGCAAAAATACTCAATAAAATTCTTGCCAACTGAATCCAAGAACACATCAAAACAATCATTCACCACAATCAAGTAGGCTTCATTCCAGAATTGCAGGGATGGTTCAATATAAGGAAATCCATCAATGTAATCCACTACATAAATAAATTCAAAGAAAAAAAGCAAATGGTCATTTCATTAGATATTGAAAAGGTTTTTGACAAAACTCAGCATCTCTTAATAATAATAGCCTTGGAGAGAACAGGAACTCAAGGCCGTTACCTACACATCGTGGAAGCAATATATTGCAAGCTAGTAGTCAATATCAAACTAAATGGAGAGAAACTTGAAGCAATTCCACTAAAATCAGGGACTAGACAAGACTGCCCACTCACTTCCTTTCTATTCAATATAGTACTTGAATTCTTAGCCAGGGCAATCAGACAACAAAATCAGGTCAAAGGGATACAAATTGGAAAGGAAGAAGTCAAAATATCGCTATTTGCAGATGATATGATTGTATACTTAGGCGACCCCAAAACTTCCATCAGAGAACTCTAAAAGCTGATAAACATCTTCAGCAAGGTGACTGGATATTAAATTAACTCAAACAAATCAGTAACTTTTCTCTACTTAAAGGATAAACAAGCTGAGAAAGAAATTAGGGAAATGACACCCTTCACAATAATCACAAAAAATATTACATACCTTGGTGTGACTCTAACCAAGCAAGTGAAAGATCTGTATGACAAGAACGTCAAGCCTCTAAAGAAAGAAATCGAAGAAGATCTCAGAAGATGGAAATTTCTCCCATGCTCATGGATTGGCAGGAATAATATAGTAAAAATGGCCATCTTGCCTAAAGCATTCTACAGATTCAATGCAATCCCCATGAAAATTCCAAATCAACTCTTCATAGATCTAGAAAGAGCAATTCTTAAATTCATCTGGAATAACAAAAAACCCAGGATAGCAAAAACTTTTCTCCACAACAAAAGGTCTCCTGGGGGAATCACCATCCCTAACTTCAAGCTCTGCTATAGAGCAATAGTGTTAAAAACTGGCATTGCTACGGAGACAGGCAGGAAGATCAATGGAATAGAACTGAAGACCCAGAAAAGAACCCACACACATACAGTCACTTGATATTTGACAAAATGTAGCTAAAAACATTCAGTGGAAAAAAGAGAGCATTCTTAACAAATGGTGCTAGATCAACTGGAGGTCAGCATGCAGAAAAATGCAAATCGACCCATTCTTATCTCCTTGTACAAAGCTCAAGTCCAAACCAGATACACTGAAGCTTATAGAGGAGAAAGTGGGGAAGAACCTTCAACACATGGGCACAGGGGAAAGTTTCCTGAATAGAATACCAATGGCTTATGTTCTAAGAACAAGAATCAACAAATGAGATCCCTAAAAGTGCAAAGCTTCTGTAAGGCAAAGGACACTATCAATAGGACAAAATGGCAACCAACAGATTGGGAAAAGATCTTTACCAATCCTACAGCTGGTAGAGAGCTAATATCCAATGTATACAAAGAACTCAAGAAGTTAGAGTGCAGAGAATCAAGTAACCCTATTAAAAATGTGCTACAGAGCTAAACAGGGAATTCTCAACTGAGGAAACAAGAATGGCTCTGAAGCACCTAAGGAAATGTTCAGTATCCTTAGTTATCAGTGAAATACAAATCCAAAAACCCCTGAGATTCCACCTCACACCAGTCAGAATGGCTAAGATCAAAAACTCAGGGGACACCAGATATTGGAGAGGATGTGGAAAAAGAGGAACACTTCTCCATTGCTGGTGGGATTGCAAGCTTGTACAAATACTCTGGAAATCAGTTTGATGGTTCCTCAGAAAATTGGACCTGAGGACCCAGTTATACCACTCCTGGGCATATACCCAGAAGATATTCCAACAGATAATAAGAACACATGCTCCACTATGTTCATAGCAGCCTTATTTATAATAGCCAGAAGCTGGAAAAAACCCAGTTATCCTTCAACAGAGGAATGGATACAGAAATTTTGGTATATATACACAATGGAGCACTATTCAACTATTAAAAACAATGAATTCATGAAATTCTTAGACAAGTGGATGGAACTAGAAAGTGTCATCCTGAGTGAGGTAACCCAATCACAAAAGAATACACATGGTATGCATTCACCTATAAGTGGATGTTAGCCCAAAAATTCAAAATAAACAAGTTATAATTTACACACCACAGGAGCTCAATAAGAAGGAAGACTGAAGTGGGGGTGCTTTGGTTCCTCTGAGAAAGGAGCAATTATGGAGACAAAGTGTGGAGCAAAGACTGAAGGAAAGGCCACCCAGACACTGCCCTACCTTGGGATTCATCCTACAAACAGTCACCAAACCCCGATACTATTATGGACTACAAGAAGTACATACTTAAAGGAGCCTGTTATGGTTGTCTCCTGAGGGACCCTGCCAGAGCCTTACAGATAGAGGCTGATGCTGGCAGCCAACCATTGGACTAAGTGTGGGGTCCCCAATAGAGGAGTTGGAGGGTGTAATGGAGGAGCTGAAGGGGTTTGCAGCCCCATGGGAAGAACAACAATGTCAGCCATCCAGATGATCCAATACTCTCAGGGACTAAACCATCAACCAAGGGGTACACATGGTTCCATCCAAAAGTGTGGTAGAGGAATGTCTTGTCAGGTATCAGTGGGAAGAGTGGTCCTTAGAACTCTGAAGGTTCAATAGATGCCCAGCATAGGAAAATCCAGGGGGTAGGTGGGAGTGTGTTGCACGGAGGGGCATATACTTGGAGGTAGCAGGTGGGAGGAGGGGTTGGGGGTTCTCAGGGAGGAGAGAAACCAGGAAAGGTTTTAGCATTTGAGATGTAAATGAAGAACATATTCAATAAAATAATTTTATTTAAAAATTAATAAAAAATGAAAAAAACCAACCAACTAAACAACAACAACAACAAACAAAAACTTTGGGAGAAATCATCCCTGACCTCAAGCTGTACTACAGAGCAATAGTAGTAAAAACTGCATGGTATTAGTACAGAAACAGACATGTTGATTAATGGAATTGAATCAAAGACTGAGAAATAAGCCCACAGAACTTTTGAACACTTGATTTTTCATAAAGAAACCAAAACCATAAAATGGAAAAAAGAAAGCATTTTCACTAAATGGTACCTGTCTGACCAGATGTCTATATGCAGAAGAATGCAAATAGATCCATATTCATTACCCTTCACCAACTCAACTGCATGTAGTTCAACATAAAACCAGATTCACTAAACCTAATAGAAGAGAAACTGGGAAAGTCTTGAAGGCATTGGTACAGGAGACAGTTTCTTGAACAGAACACCAATGGCTCAAGCTCTAAGATCAACAATTGTTAAATGAGTCCTCTTTACTCTGTAAAGCTTCTGGAAGGCAAAGGACGCTGTCAATTGGATAAAACAGCAGCCTACAGATTGGGAAAGAATCTTCACCAATGCTATGTCTGACAAGGATCATATCCAAAAATTGACAAAAAAACTCAAGAAGTTAGACACCAATAACCCAACTAACCCAATTAAAATATGGGGTGCAGAGCTAAACCGAATTCTCAACAAAGGAATCTCAAATGACTGAGAATCATTAAATTTCCAAAGTCCTTAGTCGTCAGAGAAATGCAAATCAAAACAACTCTGAGGTTCTATCTTACTTCTATTAGAATGGCTAAGATCAACAACTCATGTGACAGTACATGTTGGCCAGGATATGAAGTAAGGGAAACACTTCTCCGTTCCTAGTGGGAGGGTGGGGTATGGAAAGGGGAGTGTGAGGTTCAGGATCAGATGTCAGGAAGGACAGGAGAGATGGATAGATGGCCATGAAAATCAACTGAAATCTGCTGCTGACAGAGGTGAGGAAGTTGGTTTCATCTTCAGGACAAGACAGAGACCTGGGCTTAGGGAAGTGCCCAAGAATCAATGGGGGTGATCTTTGCTGTGACTAAGAGGATATGGAATCTGAAGAGGCCACTTCCTCTAGTCAGGAAGGAACCCCACTGGGGGCATAGAGACACCAAGCCCCCACAAAACTTTCAAACCCAAATTTATCCTGTATGCAAGAAATGCAGATACAGGATATGGATTAGAGACTGAGGGAATGACCAATCATATAACTGGTTCAACCCATGCCATGGGCAAGCACCAATCCCTAACACTATTAATGGTACTCTGTTATGCTTGTGGATAGGAACCTTGCATGACTATCGTTTGAGAGGCTTCACTCCGCAGCTGACTCAGACAAATGCAGATACCCACAGCCAAACTGTAGATGGAGCTTGGGAACTCTTATGGAAGAATAGGTGGAAGGATTGCAGGCTGTGAAGGGGATAGGAATTCCACAGGAAGACAAAAAGAATCAATAACCTGGTCCCTTGGGGCACTCAAATTCTGAACCACCAACGAAAGGGCATAAATGGTCTGGACATAGGCCTCCCCTCATTTATGTAACAGATGTGCAGCCTGGACTTTATATGGAGCAGGGGCTATCTCAAAAGCTGTTGCCTGTACATGGGATATGTTATTCTAGTTGTGCTGACTTGTCTGGCTTCAGTGGAAGAGGACACACCTATCCTTACAGAGACTTGAAATGCCAGGGTGGGTGAATCCTAGGGGACCCCCACCTTCTCAGAGGAGAAGGGGAGGAGGGATGGGGTAAGGACTGTGGAAGGGGGTGACCAGGAGGGGGACAAGTGAGCTGGATACAAAGTGAATAAGTTAAAAAGAGAAAAAATCTTAGTGACAGTAGTACTCACCATAACATGAGGGCTTATCAGACCATCCATCATGAGTACACGTTATGGAGCCTTTGGTCTGTTTATATTTGTTTTCATATCCAACGTGACATTCATATTCTATGTTGTCATTGAGTTTAAACCATGTGCTATTATTCTCAGTTACAGAATTCTCAAACACTGGCACATCACATGACTCTAATGCAGGATAAAATTGAAGATTTCATTTTTAATGTGTCAATTGATAATCTGAGTAATTCCCATAGCAAGAAGAAAGACTTTATAGATTAATATGCTAACAAATTAAATACTGTATAAAAAGCTTCTAAGAAGATCAACAGTAAATCATTTTGCTGAAACAGACATTAAAATCAAAAAGGTTCATATTGTTATTTATATCTTCACTTAAATGTTTGCAAAATTTCAATTTAAAAATAATTGCACAGCTCAGTTTTAATTATACTCGTCACATGCTATAAATAAATAGACAAGTGCAGATGTATACAAGTTTTGGGGGGATGTAATAGCATTTTCTGTGAATTAAGGCCCCATATTTAGTAGTTAATATGAAACATAGAATTTAGAAAAGTGGATCAGCTGAATTCAAAATTGGTGTATTTGTTGTAGTACATAAAAGATTTTTTTCAACAATATATAAACCAAACATAGGCTCTTATTAAAGTTTAATATAAATGAATATTACATGGGAATAATTTTAATTGATTTTCTTTGAATTGATCATGTAAAAGCATCATGAATAAAAATTAAGAAAGTAGTTAATATTTTAAAGAGCCTTTTTGTTTAATATATGTTGAAGAGTTCTTGAAAAATACCACTGGTTAGTTTCCTGATAAATAAGATAAGATGAACTATTATTATTATTATTAGAAAACCTTTGTTAATTGTATGTCATAAAAGAATGGAAAATTTCTAAACACCAAAATTTACTGCTACCTGAAAACAATTTTTCTTTCTAATATTAAGATATTTGGATTCACTTTCTAAGAGGGAGTCATACAGAAATGGATTTTAACTCAGAGTGTCCAATATGTATTATAAGAGTTATCACCTATTCTGAGATTTAAAGCATGGACACTATCTTCACTAAAAATTTTATCTGTACATATGGGAACAAAACATCTTTAAAATGTTAGCTGGTCAAAGAATCCCTCACTAGATTAAAAATTATATGATATTTTAAAGCATTAGAAGGTAAAGAATGAGTCCAATGGGAAAAACCAACAGTGATGGAATTCTTTTTCTTGAAATTTAAAATTCATCATCCAAGTGAAATAATATCAGACTCATAAAGGAGAATAAAACTAAAGTCTTCCATATCACTAGTGTAATGGGACTACTATAATGAAATACTCACTAAAGCAGGAGGGTTGAGCTGACCATCCATCTTCTAGGCAGGTAATTGATCCAGATGTTTCTCCATCTGCTGTCACATATCCCTGTTTACACATATACTGTGCTTTCTTATTTTGAAGATATTTAGAATCAGATTGAGAAAGAAATCCATTCTCAATTTCAATATCTAACTTTAAACATGCCTCTAAAAGAGAAAAGTGTAAGAAAAAGATGATTGTGTGCTCAGTTGCATGCATAGTTTAAGGATTTAAAATATAAACAGATATTAAAAATAGCCATTAATCATTTGTATATGAAGTGCTGGCATAATTAAAATCATTTGTATTACTGGGCCAAAAGAAGACAAATTAGAGGTTTCAAGATACATTATAATCCTCTGTAAATTTTTTTCTAACAAAGTAATATTTAAATCACTCACGATTTCTTCTGAAATGGATCAACATTTTTTTTTGTTGTTTTGGTCCATGTGATCCCAGAATGTCAGAACTCTGGAATATGAATATATATATATACATATCTTTCACTTTCTTTGATCCTAAACTGTTAGGAACATTTTTTAGATTCATTTATGTAATTAGATGTCCATGGATTTGGTGATAATTTAAGAAACTATATTCAGATAGGTGCTACAGACTCCAATATGAACATTTTGAAATGTCATCAGTAATGTCTAAAATACAGTAGATGTTAAAGTTCAAAGAAGAACAAAGAAATCATAAGTTTATTGAATCTTCTTAAGCCCCTATGATGCTTCTTCAATTCCTGTGCAGCAGAACATAGAAGTATAAATGTAAACTCTTAATTCCATTTTTCTTATCAGCTGGATAGTATTTTATTGTGAAATGCACCACATAAAAGTATATTTCATGAAAATCATTTTAAAAAAGAAATTATAAAAATATACCTCTTTCATTTATTTGATTTTCTTCCAACACACATTTGCTTGTTTATGGATAATCAGGAAATCAAAGAAGAAAACATTAAATATTTTATATAAATAAAAAAATAGATAAAATATAGGGAGGCAGCACTAAATTGTAAATAGACAGGAACACCACCAAATAGCTAGGAGATAGTAATCCAATACAGAGTAAAATTCAATGAGTATTTTCACTTTGTTATCTTGGAAAAGGAAGGAAATGCTAACATAAGCACAAATTCTCAAAACTTAAAAAAGATAAAGTCAAATAGAAGTCAAATGAGGGAAGAGTAACAAAGTTATGATCTTTGAAAACTAATGTAATAAGGTTGTTAATAAAATAAAACTGAGTGCCAGACACAGATAAGGAGAAAGCAGGTAAATATAGTTGAAAATTACCAATAATTGCTGTTGGAAAACAAATAGAACAAGATTAGAATTACAGAGTAGCAAGATATTAATGAGGCTCCATATCAATTGTTTGAAAATCTCAAACAATGCTTGACGATAAAAGTTTTGAAGTGAATACAGAGACAAGGTACTTACCTCAACATAATAAAGGCAATCATACAACATGAAATTAATTTGAGCAAGATTCAAAGCAATTGATTTAATATCAGAAACAAGACCAGACTATACTATCCCTCAATATCTATTCACTATAGTACTTGAAACTCTAGCCAAAACAATAAGACAACTGAAGGAGATCAAGGGGATACAGATTTGAAAGGAAGAAGTTAAAGTATTTTTGTTTGCAAAGGATATTATAGTTTATATAAGCAACCCCCAGTGAATTGGCTGAATACATGGTTATCTCAAAAATTTTGTAGTCCTGCTTTACGCCATTGACAATCAAATTGAGAATTATATTAGGAAACAATACCATTCATAATAGCCACAAATCATGTAAAATATACATGAGCAAGCAAGTAAAAGACTTGTATGAAAAAGGAAACTTTATATTTTAAGTAATAAATCAAATATCAGTAGATGGAAAGATCTCCCATGCTCATAGATTGGTAGGATAAATATATTAAAAATGGCCATTTTACCAAACACAATTTATAGATTTAATGCAATCTCATTCTAAATTCCAACAGAATTATTTACAAACCTTGAAAGAACAATACTCAAGTTTATATGAAAAAAAAAAAACAGGATAGCTAAAACAATCCAGTATGATAAAAGAACATTTGGAGCTATCATCATCCCTGTTTTCATAGTGTACATCAGAGTAATAGCACTAAAGCTGCATAGTATTGGCCTAAATGCAGATTAATGAAAATGAATCAAAGACTCAGACATAAATCCACATACTTAGATTGACCTATTTTTGATGAAGCAGACAAAGTTACAGAATGAAAAAGGGAAGTTTCTTTTATAAATAGTGCTGGTGTAACTTGATATTTGCATTTGAAAGAATGCTTTTGTATTATTCAAATATTGATTTCCATTCAAGAAGAGTTAAGTATAGGTTGGGACTTTGGTATTGTCATTTTTATGAATCATCACTTTTCTCAAGTGTTTTGTAAACATTCTTCTCCATCATCTTCTAGTTGGTCAATTAGGAGCTGATCAGCCAATTTGAAGAGAATAGGTTGCACTTCCAATTCCAGTGTGTGTGTGAGTGTGTGTGTGTGTGTGTGTGTGTGTGTGTGTGTGTGTGTGTGTGGTAGGGGGGGTGGGTCCCAAAGAGGAGAGAGAGACAGAGACAGAGAGAGAGAGAGAGAGAGAGAGAGAGCATAGGAATAAGAGAGGTTGCCATGAGGCAGAATTTCCAGGTCCAGGAAAGGTCCAGGAGTTGTCATGAGAAGGAGGTCACCAAGAGATTCACCATGGAGCAGAGCAAACCAGGGTGAATCTTAAATTTCAAGCAGCATTGAGCCGCATATGTAGCAGAGGATGGCCTTGTTGGACATCAATGAGAGGAGAGGCTCTTGATCCTGTGAAGGCTCATGCCCCAGTGTAGGTGAATGCTTGGACAGTTAAGCCAGGAGTGGGTGGGTTGGTGAGCAGGGGGAGGGTGGATGGGATAGGGTGTCACGAAGAAAGGGGATAACATTTGAAATGTAAATAAAGAAAATATCTAATTAAAAAAAACAATTCTAGAAAAAAGTTTTTTTTTAAAAAAAGCATTCCTTGGCATTTTGAAATTTAAAAAGCTCATACTAGCTCTCTCACACTCCCCCCTCCCCTAGATTCACATTCCCTCTGTTTAGTCTTAAGAAAAGAGCAGGTATCATAGACAGGAAAAAACAAGATACAATAACTAGGGGAAAAGTCCTCATATTGAGGCTGGCCATGGAATCCAATAGGATGAAAACAATCTCAAGAGCAGACAAAACAGGCAAAATACTCACTCCCACTGTTAGTCACCAAGCTAACAGCCATAACATATATGCAGAAGACCTGCTTCAGATGCATTCATGCCCACTGGTTGCTGCTTCAGTCTCTGTGAGTCCATGTGAACACTGCTGAGTTGATTAAATGGGCCACATTTTCCTGGTGTCTTCCATCTCCTCTGACTACTATAAACTTTCCTCTCCCTCTTCCTATGGGTCCCCAATCTCCTACTGGAAGAACTTGATAGAGACCTACAATTTAGAGTCTCTCTGCATTATGTCTAGCTTTGGGTATTCTGTACCTCTTCCCATCAACTGCCAGAGGAAGCCTATCTGTTGACAATTGAACAAACACCTGATCTATGAGTGAGTATACCAGAATATCATTAGGAATCATTTCATTGATTTTTTTTGTCCTGTTATGTTTGGTTCTATGCTAGGTCTCTGGGATATCTAGTCTTTGGTTCCTGGTCCTCCAGACAGTGTAGAACATGGACTTCCTTTTGTGACCTGGGCCCCAAATTAAATCAAATATTGGTTGGCTAGTCCCACATGTTCTGTGTACAGTGGTAGGTAGAACAGATTGAAGGTGGGGGATGTTGAGACTGGGTTGGCTTCCAGGTTTCTTTCTTGCAGAACCAAAGAGACTAGAGTCTAAGGTTGAAGGCTCCAAGCTTATATCAGCTTGACTTACTACCAGTTCAGTGAGCTAAGTGGATGTTGGCCTCAGTAGTGGGACCCTGCTATCAGTTTTAAGAGGGTGCCCTTCTGTCCTAGCATCAGTCTGTGTTTATAAAAAGATGTCCAAGTGGTATCCTCAGCCAACAACTCAACTGACATATCTGAGCCCCACTACTGAAAGCCTTACCTGGCTCTAAAAAACTCTATGTTTTTCATTACTATGAGTTCTTTCAAGGGTCACCTTTGTAGATTCCAGAAGTTTCCACTGTACAAACTTTCTATAATGCCTCCCCACAAACACCCCCAATTCCAGTTGTCTTTCCCTCCATTCTTCCCTAGCTCACCTGTTACCTCCTGCCCCAGTCCCCACTGTCTCCAGTCAACCAACAAAATCTATTCTATTTCTCCTTCATGAGTAGATCCATGTTTCCTCTCTGTAGAAATCCCTCATATTTACCTAACCTCTCTGAACCAAGGATTGTAGCTTGGTTATCATTTACTTAATAGATAATATCTGTTGTATGGTAAAACATTGCCAGGAAGCTTGGTAAAGTAGAGGAGGCTGAGACCAGGAGACTCGGTGGGCACATACCCGAGACTTATGCAACTCCCTGCCAGATTCCTGGCCTGGAACACAAGCCATACTCCTCATACAAGGAAATATGACCTGTGGTCACATAGGCCCAGAACAGAGTTCTCTATGCTAATGAGGTACCTAGAGGCCCTGAGGGCTTAGCCAATAAGCTTCCCTTACCAGACATTCCTTCCTACAAAAAGTATTTAATCTAAGGTCCACTCTGAGAAGGGGGTAATGTTTAGGTATGCATCCATTTTCTGCCATGAACAGTCGATAAACAGTTTAGATCCATGGACCATTTCTTTCATCATGATCAGATGTGCAAGCCGTGGAGAAAGCACGCAGACGGCTTCTCTTTGCTTCTAGCCTACCTCTGCCAAGCTAAGGACAATTACCACTGAGACAAGCCAGTGTTCTCCTTTCCTAGACACAGTCTGTGGATCCCTGACTCCATCCTCAGCTCTTTCATGATTTCCAGCAGTGCCTGGATGTCCAAGAGTCTGAGAATCTCATGGCCCCAGCCCCTAACCAACTCTGGCTTTCCCATATCTCAGTCTGTGCTTTCTCACCCCCGGAGTGGAGTCTTGATCCTCACTACAGCTTGGCACCTGCCCTGGCAGCAGTGTGGGATAAACACAGTCAAACTCCCTGTGTTCAGCCTCCTTATAGATGTGGACCCACATATATGCACTTATAAATGAATATATACCATATTTGCATTTCTGGTCTGGGTTAACTCAGTCAGGATGATTTTTAATAGTACCATTCATTTGCCTGCAAATTTCATTATGTCATGGTTTTAAAGATGCATTTGTATTTCTATGTTTACTGTTCTAAAAGCCAAAATATCTACAACAGAATAATGGGGAAAATGTACAATGTAGTGTTATTTATAGTTAGAAACAGGTAAAATTTTGTCAATTCCAAAAATATAGCAAATAAATGCATATTTGAAAAGATAATGCCTTTATTAGCTGTTGCAGAAAACCTTGCTGCGTAAATGTACCACATTTTCTTGATTCATTCTTTTGTTGAGGAACATCTAGGTTGGTTCCAGTTTCTGGCTATTAAGAGGAAAGCTCTTACGAAAATAGTTGACTCCTTGTATTAGGATGGAGTGTAGACCCAAGTATTGTATATCTGGGTCTTGAGGTAGATCCGTTCCCAATTTTCTGAGAATCTGCCTTATTGATTTCCATAATGGCCATGCAGTTTTGCCCTCCCCACAGCAATGGAAGAGTGTTTCCCTTGTTCCACATCCCCATCAACATGAAGCTATAACATGTGTGTTGAACTTAGCCATTCTGACAGTTGGAAGATATAATCTCAAAGTAGTTTTGATTTTTGTTTCCCTAGTGGCTAAAATTGTTGAATGTCTTCAAGTATTTTTCAGCCATTTGAGATTTCCCTATTGAGAATTCTCTGTTTGCATGTGTTCCTTACTTTAATTGGATTGTTTAATTTTTAAATATCTAGTTTCTTGAGTTCTTTATATATTCTTGATATTAGACCTCTATTGGAGGTGAAGTTGATAACAGTGTTTTCACATTCTGTAGGCTTCCTCTTTGACTGATTGACGATTGAATGTTCTTTGCTTTACAGAATATTTCCAGTTTCATGCGGTCCCTGTTATTAATTGCTGATCTTAGTGCATGTGATATTGATGTTTTGTTCAGTGAGTTTTCTCCTGTGCCAATGTGTTCAAGGCGATTCTCCAATTTCTCTTCTTTCAGGTTCAGTGTGTCTAGCTTTATGTTGAGGTCTTTTATCTACTTGGACTTGAGTTATGTTCATGGTGACAGTTATAGATCAGTTGGCATTCTGTGACATGCAGACATTCAGTTTCACCAGAACCATATGTAAAAGATTTTTTCTTTTTTCCATAGTACATCCATTTTTTTCAATACCACTGACCTGAACACTAAACACATGTGTACTAATTCTTGAATAAAATTTATTTTTCAAGATGAGTCCTTGAAAATTGATCACAAAACTGTCATCTAAAAAAAAATCTTTTGATTGATTCTTTGTGAGTTTCAGTTTATGGATTCCAACCCCAGTCATTTCCCTCTCCTTTTGTATCCACTCTCTGCCCTTGAAACCTCTCAAACAATAACAAACCGTGCAAAACAAAACAAAACTGAACACAAAAGATACCTCATAATGGAAGTTGTCACAGTGTATCCCACAATATACACTTTTGTCCACACATCTTTATACGCCAATGTTCATTGCATTGAGACCTTGGTGTGGTTGGAGGCCTCTGGTTTCTGTTACACTATCAATACTGAATTCTCATCGGAACTCCTTTCAGATACCCTACTGTTGCCCTCTGTTGTGGAGATCCTGCAGCTTCAGATCTGCAAAATCAGCCCTTTCTCATGCTCCAGCAAGTTGACAGATGAGGTAGATACTGGAGTGGGCCTATTTAAAGCCCTAGATTTGGTCCTGGGAGGTAGCTAAGTTGATCTTCCAGCTAACTGACCTGGACCAGCACCACTAGGGAAAACTTTACAGCCCTGCCCTGGCTAGCTGTGACTGTGTGGGCAGAGTAAGCTCTCTTGCATTCATGACCTCAGGACAGGCTCACCTATACCCATGACATCAGAGCCAGCTCTGCTCTGCTGTCCAGGTAAGGTAAAGGGTCCACTCTCAGGAGTACTGCAGCTGGTGAGAGACAGGACCAGCTTTTCTGCTCTCATGACCCCAGGGACAGCTCTACAGACAGCTGGAATTGACTAGGGGTGAGAGGTGGGTGAGGGCATCAGTTCCATATCTAGGTCACTTCGCAGCAGACAGGTGGTGAGGTCAGCTTTGAACAGCCCTTGGACATCGAAGTGGTCCCAGGTGGCAGACCAGATGAGGCTCTTTAGTTATAATGTGAACCACAGACAGCAACACAGAACCCTGCAGCTACAAGGCCATAGACCCATACCTGGCCCTCAGCCACAGCCTGGACAGGGATTTCATCATGGCCTCAGGTGCTTGGCAATTTAAATGGGTTGTTCCTCTCTACCATTGATTCTCCAATTCCACCTTTCCTGATTCTCTGTCCCATCCGTCTACCACATACTTGCATATTGTACTGGCTCTACCAGTCATCTGACCCTCTGGGTTCTGCTTCTCATGAGTCATTTGTTTTAAGTTCTTCTTAAATTACTCGAGAAACAAGAATGATGATAGATTTGCATAGAATGAAAAGTTGCCTAACTATGAAAAAGTGGTGATTTTATATAAATTGGTTCAATTAGCAAAGACCCTAAAAGAATATGTAAAATGAAGAAGATGAGTAAAACTAGCATGATGGGAAGACTACTCAATTAAGTTCAGTACATATTTTAAGCAGATAATTTATATTAATCATATAAAATTCATTTCTTGGATGTATCAATGATATGTGTGGCTATTATCACATTTGTTTAATTCTACAAAGTACTTTTATAATTGTTCTGAATAAAAGCACAAAGTGATTTCAAAGTATATAGTACTATAAATTAAAGAAAAGTTTACTCAGTATTTTGTTGAATTATGGCCTAATGTTTTATTTGTGTGTTTGCTTTGCTATATACTTATCAAGATTCTACTCACTATACAAACTTGAAGCAATGAGGGATCTGCCACAGTTAATTTAATTGAGATAGGAAGTCATTGACATTTTGTGATCTCAGAGCAGGTTACTTACTGATGAGGATGCATTTAGGTTGAGGGGACCAACTACTCTCTGTATATGTAATTGTGTCTGAACCATGTAACAGGTTAGAGCAAGAGTAAGACTTGGGTTTTACAGACTGATTCTGTACATAGTTTCCTTCCCATAGTAAAAATTCCCCATTTTCTACATAATGTAAACCACATTGCCTTAAATCTTTAAAATGATAAATTAAAAACATAAAATACTTATTTATTCAAAAAACTAAATTTAAATTTATCGTTTTAATAGTTAAATGAGCATTGTGACATTAAAACAATAAAATCAATACTCAATATTTAAAAGAGCAGAAAGCAATAAAGGAATTCTTATAGTCTCCAGTTGTATGTGTTTTTCATGTAGAGCTGCTTGCAGTTATCTTTGTTCACAACCTCTTCTGTTGGTCAAGTTTTTGTCACGGGAAACATATCTCTAATTATATATGTGTCCTATCTTTCCAAGTTTTGGTAGAATTAAACATGATATAATATTAACATTGACTTACTGAGGCATGGGACTGCAGGTTCCCACCCTTGTGCTGTGCAACGAAGGTAGTCCCAGTATGATCCTGAAGGCGTCAAAAACCCATTGTTACAGTAATAGCTGTACTCCTTTCCTATAGGTACTGGGAAGTAGGGTCTACGACTCTTTTCATGATATAGATTTCCATTTTTGAATTGTGGAAAATCACAAGGGTTCACTTGCAATAAGAATTAAAACAAACAGAAAAGCACTTGATCATTAAATTACATTCAGTTAGTTAAAATACTTATATGAGAAGGCAGAAGACAGCCAAGACAAGAAAACAAACAGAATTCTGACAATTCCAGGTATATGAGGATGTCTTTTTCATGCAGTCACATTATATCTTGCAGCTTCCCAGAGTAGTGGATTTGAGATATTTGTTAATATCTAATATAATAACTGCTTATTTATAATTTGAATTGGAATTAAAATCTAATGTGATTATAACATATTGAACTCAGTTTGTATGTTCATATTGAAGTGTTGTATTGTTTACTGTATTGCCAAATTATATAGATGTTTCACCAAATTTTTCTTCTTTATGTTTTTACTTAATACTAATTTGTACTTTTAATATCAGAATAGTATTCATTTTCCCATGAAGTATGATTGTTCATCAGAGTACTTCATTGAATAGGTTAAAAAGAAAAATTTCATCAAATACCAATAAATGTACACAAATTTCTAATAGGTTTCTTATTCATTTCATTTTTTGTTTTATAAGAGATTTTCAAGATTTTTTTACACATTGTATACAAATTTAAATTCTTTTTATCCTAAGTGTCACAGAACATCAATAAATTATATTAGCTCACTGATTTCTTTGAATGGTACCAAAAAGAGACAAGGTTTAAATACTTAAATAAAAGTATTTAACATAATTAAATAATATAAGAATATAATTACTATCACAGTCCTGCTCCTCACAGGCCTGAGAAGAAAGCACTATACATTTAAAGTAGAAAAGCTATTTAATGAACATACAGAGATATCAGTCATCTTTATCTTATCTGGGGAAGAATCAGAAATTACACTTGTGAAATTATACACTTGTGAAATAATGCATGTTCAGACATTTCAGGCCTGAGTCACTCCTGATATATATTTAGGCCTATTTGCATTGTGGAGTCAACTGTAATAGGGATTGAAGCACACTGTACCACACTGATTCCATACCTGTAACTGTAAACTTACTCAAAAGTCCATGGCAGTGCTGTCATAAGGTCTAGGCAGGAGGGTCTACATTCTGTTAGTATGTTGAATTGACAAAATGTTGAGAAATCTTCTAAAAATTCATGTTTGTATTCACAGACAACCAACAGCCTCAACATTAATCAGAGAAGCCTTTCCATTCCGGTAAACTATGATGGTACTATGATTTCAGTAAAGAAGGTACCGTAATAGTGAGAGTCTGTGTTCAGTGTTAAACACAATATTTACAGCATCCACTCCAGTGTTTAATAACATGTAGACAAATGACCACAAAGATTCATAGAGCTAGAATGTATGATAATGGCTGTGAACTATCTTCTGGACTCTACATAGCCAGTATAATCACTAACTCTCAACATCTACAGATACAGCAAGAAGTCTGCACAAGAATGGTCAATCAGCATCCAGGAATGACTGGAGTAAGATCTCAGGGAGCCATAGCCCTCACCTCTGAACTATTTCATGTTGAGAGATGCTTGAAAAGGGGAATTAGCACTTCCTATACTAGTGTCTAACTCAGGCTCCAAAGACAGTTATAATTGAAATATTACACCTATGGACCAGGATAAATTAAATATATCACACTTCAAAACTCAAACTTATGAGTTGGCAAAAGGACAGGCAAGGATGAGGTATTATCTATATAGTTGGAGGTATGTAAGAGAATTTGAGGAGATAGAACTTCCAGAATATATTATATATGTATATATATATATATGAAATTGTCAATGAACTAAATATAAGAAATTAAAATAAATTTTTATATTTATAACTATTTTATACTAAAAATATTAAATTGTTCCTTTAGAGGTCTTATATGTATTAGTAAGATTTCTTACTGGAAATATCTTCTTAAATTTTTATTATGATTTGGGCCTCACATAATTTCCAAAACCTCATGTCAGTTAGAACTTGGTTTCACACTGCTGGTGTTTTGTGTGTATAAAGTTTAGGAACTGCTGGTCTGGTTCAAATAGTCAAATATGACTTTGAAGAAGTATTAAGAATTTGGCAAGAGGTCTCAGTTCCTTATCAGATAAGCCTCTGTATAAAATGTTTGATGACAGCTAACCTGCCCTAGAGTTACTGATTAGAGAGACAGTAGGTATCTAGAATCTATGCATGGACTACTCACACACAATGTTTTCCCATGGCTGTTTCTCATATATTGAATTCAACATGCGCATGAGGGGATGGGGACTACATTTCTCTCTTTGTAGAGAGTTGTTTTGAAGGACTTCAGTGGCTTCTCAACACATGTACATCATAGTGTTACTTGAATTAAGACTATTTTATTTGTGGGATACCTTCCTTCATTTGTTCCAGATTGTGGCCTGTTTGCATCTGTGTTTCTTTCTTTCCATCTACTTGTACATAAATGTGTATCATAAGCATGATATCCTCTATTCAGACAAACAAAAACAAATAATCAAAAATAACTATTGACAAATAGAAGGCCAAGGTTCTCATCTTATTTGTGTTTCTGTCTTTGTGTCAATATTACTGAAGTAAATAAATTAGAAAAAGTTCTGGTGACTTGAATTCATTGTCAACTGGGTAGTCCCACCTTTTTAAACATGTAACCAAGAACATCATTATGTCAAAGTGTATGATCAAAAGCAAAGCTAATTGCTTCCTGTTCATCAGGAAACATAGCTAGAAACAATGACCAACAAAAAGCATACAGCCCAGCAAAGTCCTGAGAGCCAGGACAAGGTATGACAGCACCACACTGATGCAGAACCAGTCGCCAAATCATCTTCAAATCTGGCTGACAGAAATGACGGGACAACAAAGTTTCATTGTGAAGAAAATATTTTGAAGGATATGTACTACAATGCAAATAAATAAGTAAAGTTAATTCCTATATGACAATATTCTTACCCAACAATTTTCTAAAAACCTTGCAAATACTCATTAATTAAAAACATACATATGAGTATATATATAAATTTAGTATAAGTAGATTATGAATTATTTGTTTTCTAAAATGTGTTTTTAATATTACATGATATCTTAAAAATTTAATACTATTTAAAATATAGTATCACATGCAATATTATTTTGAATAGTGGAGTGTTCCTGAGGATTATATAGAAATAAAAAGTCAAATATTTGCTGGTAATATATGTCCATTTGTTAAATGTATCTCCATGTTAAAAAGGGTAAATTCAATACTATGGGGAGTAAGGATAACTGAACCTTACAACTACATCTTGGAGCAGGGATCCATCCAGTACTTGTACACTTTGCAACAGTTCCCTGGGTTGCAGGGTAGAAGCCATCTGTACATTCATATCTTATTTCATCTTCAGCAGTGTAGTTAATCCTGTGAGGTACATAGTTACCATTTGGAATATGAGGAGCTTTGCATGTCACTTCTGAAAGGAAACATATAAAATAATTAGAAATATTTAACCTGTATAAAATTAAGAATATGAAAACTAAATGGCAGATACTATTTTTTTTACTGAAAGCTGTAAAAATCACATTTAAAACACACATCTTCCTATGATTGACATATCACTCCTCCTGATGTACTTTTGCCTCTCTGATATGAATTATTTTCTATTGAAGCCATCACATACAGTACTTCATGATTTATGATTCACATAATGCAGTAACTTCATCATATAGAACTTAAATGATTATTTCCATTTTCTAATTTTGACATTGCTGTTCTCAACTCTCATTGGGTATATGTATTAATATTTACAAGGTCTAACTTCTAAATAGTTGTAAAGATTTCATATCACTTGTTTTTTTTGAGTAAATGTGTCCTTTGACTTACACGGGAAAATTTACTGTATAAGAAAAGTATATCTTTCACCTTACAGGAAAATGTGTAAATTTTTCCTAAAAACAAAAACAAAAAAAAACCCAACACATATCATAGATAAATCATATAATTCATGAATTACTTTTTATTACTTAAAATAACTGCATAAAAAGGACAGAGACTGGGATGGACAGGAAAACCCATAGAATACAGACACCTGAAGTATGTGAGGAAGTCTTTCTTAATGAAGTCACATTATATCTTACAGCTCACCAGAGAGATGAATCAGAGATATTTATTAATATCTAATACAATAATTGCTTATTTAAAATTTGAATTGGAACTGAATTCTAATGTATTTGTATAACTTTCAGCAATCTTGTAACATCTTAAACTGCTATATGGTTCATTGTATTAATTGGTTTATATGTAATATTTCCATAAATTTTTCTCATGCATGTTCTCATTTATAAGTTATTAGTACTTTCACTATTAGAATTGTATTAACTTCTATGAAGTATGATTCTACTTGAGGAAACATTATATATGTTAAAAGAATGCTAAAAACACCAACAAAAGCACACAAATTTCCTATAGTTTCCTTATCTATTTTATTTTTGTATTATGAGACAAATTTTTATGAGTTTTCTATATATTCAATATATGGTTTAAATATATATTCTTTATATCCTAAATATTTTTTAACAATTTTAAAAATTATACTTTTTATAGATCATCAGGAAATTAAATTATTTTACTGAGATTTTGAAAAAAGTTATTAAAAGTGACATAATTTAAAGTAGGTTATCATATTATCACAGTCCTCAGATGCATAGCTAATTTTAATTTTCTTGTGAGCATGTTTGAATTTGTTGTTTTTATAGTTGAGTCCTTGAAACAAACCTAATATTCTTCAAAATGCATCAGCCGCAGAGGTAGTAGGTACTTAAATCAACCACAAATATATTGACATCTTACACCTTTCCAAATGTAGTTTGTGGCCCTACCAACATTGATGTATTTCTATCATGGTCTTGATTTAGGCTATTCACAACACTGATTAATATATTTACCATTCTACACAAGTACTCACATATCTTATTCTTATGACCCATCCAAGGAACTTCTAATTAGTACTGTTAAGTTTTGTCCCATTACAGATTCAATATATCACAAAAGACCAATTTGCAGGATTTCTCTAATTCAGATTCATGATTATCATCCCCTGTATTGTTCTGGTTTCAAATGTGTACTGTATTTTAATTCCCCTTCTAAGAAGGACCAAAGTATCCACACTTTGGTCTTCCTTCTTCTTGAGCTTCATATGATCTGTAAATTGTATCTTGGGTATTCAAAAAAAGTATGAATTGTATTTCTCCCCACCCAGTAAACCACCTGATGAAAGAAATAAGTAACTAAATAAGCCTGAGAAGAAACACTACAAATTTTAAGTAGAAAAGGTTATTTAATTGAATTACACAGGGACTAATCATTTTATTCGGGAAAACACCAGATATTCCACTGTAAAATAACTCGGATTCAGATATGTTCAGGTTACAGAGAATACAGGTATTTTTGGACAAGACTATGCTGTAGCAACTCAACAATAATTGGGTTTGAAACTCATTGCTCTACAGAGATTCCACACTTGTAATTGTAAACCTACTAAAAATATGGACAGGAGCTTTATTCTGTTATTAAGATACACTGCGATAACATTGATCAATCTTCTAAATATAAAAATTAACATTGACAAAATTAATCAGGAAGCTTCTCTTTTCCAGGGAGCTATGAAGAAAGTAGAGATTTACTAATATACAAAGTGCCGAGGGAAACAAGTAGGTGGAAAATGCCACCTTTCTTCTCTGTCTGTACTTTCAGGTCCATAATCTTCCACCCCATCCTGCAACTCCCAGTCTCATCTGTGGCTCTGCAGCAGAAATCCTGCTTAGGTCTCCCTTTGGATCATCTATATTTTCTCCAGTCTTTTTACTCCATCTCATCCCAGTATGCCTGATTTCAACACCAAAAAGTATACCCTAGGAAGACATTGTTTTGGAGGGGGTGGTGGAGGAACTACTATAACCATGATGAAACCATTGAAGAGAGCTAGGACACAAACTCAAGCCAACTTTCATGTAATACATAGAACAACTAGCTTATGGATGATTTTACACACAACTGGCTTATCTTATGGAGGTATTTTCTTTATTGAGGTTCCCTGTTTTTCAGATAACTCTAGCTTATATAAAATTTACATACAAGTAGCTATTAGGTGTCCTAAGCAAGCCAGGGAAAGAAATCCACAGAACATTTCCTACCAGGTAGCACACAGTCACCACACTCTCCTAATGTCCAGAGAGGAAGGAAAAACAAAGGGGAAAAACTACCCTCCTGTAAAAGTACAAGAAACTTACAGAACAACAAAAAGATCATAACAGAAAAAAATACACTTGCTACATAATAATCAAAACACTAAATGCAAATAACAAAGAACATATATTAAAAATCACAAGAAAATAAACCCAAGTAACATAAAAGGCAGACCTATTAGAATTATATCTGACTATTCAACAGACTCTCTATGAGCCATGAGGGACTGCACAGATATTATATAGATTGCAGAGATTATAGATGCTGAACTAGACTTCCATAACCAGCAAATCTTCCAGCTATCCTAGATGGAGAAACAAGATATTTCATGATAAAGTCAAATTTAAAGAATATCTATCCAAAAGCCAGCCCTATAGAAGATAAAAGAAGGAAAATTCCAACCCAATAACCAAGCTCATTGTCTTAGTTAGGATTTTACTGCTGTGAACAGACACTGTGACCAAGGCAAATCTTAAAAAGGACAACATTTATTTGGGACTGGTTCAGAGGTTCAATCCATTATCATCAAAGCAAGAACATGGCAGCATTGAGGCAGGTATGGTGCAGGCAAAGCTGAGAGTTCTACATCTTCATCTGAAGACTGCTCGCAGAATACTGACTTTCAGACAGCTAGGATGAGGTTCTTAGAGCTCACACCAACAGTGACACACCTACTCCAACAATGTCATACCTACTCCAACAGGGCCACAGCTACTTCAACAGGGTCATACCTTCTAAAAGTACCAATCTCTGGGCTGAGTACAAACAAACCATCACATTCTTCTCTCTGGTCCTGTAGGCTTCTTCAAACACATGAGTCTATGGGGCCCATACCTAGCTATAGCACAATAAAAATGTACATTTAGTCCAACTTCTAAAGTCCTCATAGTTTATAGCAATCTCAACAGTGTTAAAAGTCCAAAGTTCAAAGTCTCTTCTGAGATTCAACCAATCACTTAACTGTAACCCCCAAGGTAAGACAAACTAGTTGGGCAAACTCAAAACATCTCCATCTTTGATGTCAAAGTGGTCTTCAGATCACCACTCCTTTTTTATCTTTGTTGACTATGACAAGGTTCTTTCTCCTGGGCTGGTTCCACTCTCTGTTAATAGCTTTCTCAGGAGATATTCTATGACTCTGGCATTTCAAAAATCTCCCAAGGGTTCATTTTCTTTGTTTGCTTAGCTCTCTGTGTCTTGCCAAGCTGCCCTGAGTATCCTTTTATCCCAGGGAGACCTCCATCCTCTTGCCACCTCTCCTCACATCTTCATCAGACCAGCAGATCCTGAAATATACAAGTAAACCTCCCTTCTACAACCCATCTTCCCTACTCTGTAAGCCCTCTGGGTCAAGCCAAGGTGGCCTGAGCAAGCTTCTATCCCAGGGGGGCATCCATTTTTCTATCATTTCTCTTCCAATTTTCACTGGACCCAAAGCTCCTGAACCATATAGACCTATAGGTCTGGAACTCTACAGACCTGCAGGTCCAGAATCATAAAGCCCATGGATACCCATGAGAGGCCTGCCATACCATGACCATTGAGACTCAACCCCTCTCAATATCTACTACAGCAACAGCATCCAGGGACCAAAACCATCCAGTTCACTAAAGTCCTCAAAACAACACTACTAACAAAAGGCATGACAATATGACACTTCCAAAGCACAGATATCCCACTACAGCAAGCCCTGGATATTCTAAAACAACCAAAACCCAAGAAAATGACCATAAATCCAAACTTATAAAGATGACAGAGACTTTTAAAGCGGAAGTGAATAAATCCATCAAAGAAATACAGAAAAATATAATCAAACAGATAGAGGTCTTTAAAGAGGAAACAAATTAACCAGTTAAAGACATACAGAAAATATAATTAGACAGGTGAACGAAATAAATAAAATTGTGCAACATCTTAAAGTGGAAATAGAAGCTATGAAGAAAACCCAAACTAAGGGAATATGGGAGATGGAAAACCTAGGAAAGAGAACAGATACAACGTATGCAATCATCACTAAAAGAATACAGGAGATGGAACAGAGAACCCAAGTACCTCAGGTGTAGAAGACAGAATAGAAGAAATTGATATATCAGTCAAAGAAAATATTAAATCTAAAAAGTTCCTGACACAAAACATCCAGTAAATCTGAGATACCATGAAAAGACCTAACCAAAAAATAATAGGTGAAGAGTCCCAGCTCCATGGCCCAGAAAATATTCTCAACAAACTCATAGAAGAAAACTTTTCCAACCTAAAGAAATATGCTTATGAATATACAAGAAGCTTATAAAACAAATTAAACTGTACCAAAAATGAAAATTCTCTCCTCACATAATAATCAAAATACAAAAGCTACAGAATTTGAAAGAATATTAGAAGCAACAAGGGAAGAAAAGTCAGGTAACATACAAAGGCACACCTGTCAGAATTACACCTGACTTCTGAAACAGAGTCTTTGCTCAGAGACTCTGAAAGAGAGGGGGTTCTGGACCCTCTCTTGCAACCTCTAAAACTCTATAGGTGCCAACCTAGACTACTATACTCAGCAAAACTCTCAATCACTACAGAGGGAGAAAAGAAGATATTTCAAGACAAATCCAAATTCAAACATCTATCCACAAATGTCCAACAGAAAATACGAGAAGAAAAACCGCAATCCAAGAAGGATGATTACATCCAAGAAAACACAGGAAATAAGCGATTCTATACCTTAGAAAACAAGGAAAGCACACACAAGCAACATACACACACACATACACATACACACACACACACACACACATTAACACCACTGACATCAAAATAACAGGAAATAGTAATAACTGTTCATTAATCTCTATATATCAATGGACTCATTTCCCTAATAAAGAGATACAGGCTAACAGAATGGATTTAAAAACAGGATCCATCATTTTGCTACATACAAAATGCACCTCAGCAATAAAGAAAGATATTACCTAAGAATAAAGAACTGGAAAATGTTTTCTAAGCAACAAAACTCAAGAAGCAAACTGGAATAGCCTTCTAATACCTACTAAAATAAACTTTCAACCAAAATTAATCAAAAGAGACAGGGAAGGACACTTCATACTTATCAAAGGAAAAATCAACACATATGATATCACAATACTGAATATCTGTGTTCCAAACACAAGGGTATCCACATTTGTAAAAGAAATATTGATAAAGCTTAAATCTCACATCAAACCACACATGTTAATAAGGAGAAAATTCCAGATACTATTAATGATATTCTGTTATGCTTGTAGACAGGTGCCTAGCATGGTTGTCCTTTGAGATACTCACCCAGCAGCTGTCTCAGACAGATACACACACCCACAGCCTAACAGTGAGTGGATCTTGGGGAATCTTATTGAAGAATAGGAGGAAGACTTGATGGCCTGAAGGGGATAGGAGCTTCACATGAAGGCCAACAGAGCTAATTAACCTGGATCCTTGGGGTTCTCAGAGTCTGAACCACTAATCAAAGAATATATACAGGATATACCTAGGTATCCTCTCACTTATGTAACAAATGTGTATATTTTGTTGTCATGTGGATTCTGAACAACTGGAGTGGGGGACTATACCAAAAGCTGTTTCCTGTACGTGGGATATATTCTTCTAGCTAGGCTACCTTGTCTGGCCTCAGTGGGAGAGAAACTGCCTGTCCTTGAGAAGACTTGAAGTGCTAGGGTAGGATGATACCCAGGAGGACCCTCACATGCTTAGAGGAGAAGAGGTGGTGGGGTGGGGGAAGGATTGTGGGAGTGAGTTACTGAGAGAGTGGCAGTGAGCTGGGTGTAAAGTGAATAAGTAAAAAAAATAATTAAATTTAAAATTCCCAAAATGGCAAAAAAAAGCCCAGGGTGAAAAGATTTTACAGCAGAATTCTATCAGATTTTCAAAGAAGATCTAATGCCAAAACATTAGCAAACATTAACATTGCCCAAAGCAGAAACAAAAGGAACATTGCCAAATTCATTTTAAGTGGCTACAATCACCCTGATATCCAAACCACACAAAGACTCAACAGAGGAAAAGAATTACATATTAATTTCCCTCATGGATCTTCTGCCACAGTGCATGATATCCAGAAGGCACAGGGAGGTAGCTAACCTCTCAAGAGTGCGGAGAGGCCTGACAGCACAGATAGGACCTCTCCTGATGCTCAGAGGATCAATTCTGAACATCTATGCTCCAAATGCAAGAGCACCCACATTCATAAAAGAAACTTTACTAAAGTTCAAAGCACACATTGCACCTGACACAATAATTGTGGGTGACTTCAACACGTCACTCCCACTCTCAATAATGGACAGATCAGGGAAACGCAAACTAAACAGAGATACAGTGAAACTAACAGAAGTTAGGAACCAAATGGATTTAACAGCTATCTATAGAACATTTCATCCTAAATCAAAAGAATATACCTTCTTCTCAACACCTCATGGTACCTTCTCCAAAACTTACCATATAATTGGTCACAAAACAGACCTCAACAGATAAAAGAAGATTGAAATAATCCCATGCATCCTATCAGATCACTATGGATTAAGGCTGGTTTTCAATAGGAACAACAGAAATCCTGCATACACATGGAAAATGAACAATACTCTATTCAATGATACCTTGGCCAAGGAAGAAATAAGGAAAGAAATCAAAGACTTTTAGAATTTAATGAAAATGAAGGCACAACATACCCAAACTTATGGGACACAATGAAAGCAGTGTTAAGAGGAAAACTCATAGATCTGAGTGCCTCCAGAAAGAAACTGGAAAGAGCATACACTAGCAGCTTAACAACACACCTGAAAGCTCTAGAACAGAAAGAAGCTAATACATTCAAGAGGAGTAGATGGCAAGAAATCATCAAGCTCAGGGCTGAAATCAACTAAGTAGAAACAAAAAGAACTATACAAAGAATCAACAAAACCAGGAACTGGTTCTTTGAGAAAATAAACAAGATAGATAAACCCTTAGCCAAAATAACCAGAGGGCCCAGAGACAGTATCCAAAGTAACAAAATCAGAAATGTAAAGGGAGATATAACAACAGAAATTGAGGAACTTCAAAAAATCATCAGATCCTACTACAAAAGCCTATACTCAACACAACTGAAAAATCTGGATGAAATGGATAATTTTCTAGACATATACCAAATACCAAAGATAAATCAGGATCAGATAGAGCATCTAAACTGTTCCATAACCCCTAAAGAAATAGAAGTGGTCATAGACAGTCTCCCAACCAAAAAATCATGGGAAAAGATGGTTTTAGTGTAGAATTCTATCAGACCTTGAAGAAGACCTAACACCAATACTCTTCAAACTATTCAACAAAATAGAAACAGAAGGAACACTGCTCAACTTGTTCTATGAAGCCACAATTATGCTGATACCAAAAACACACAAAGATCCAACAAAGAAAGAGAACTTCAGACCAATTTCCCTTATGACTATCAATGCAAAAATACTCAGTAAAATTCTTGCCAACCAAATCCAAGAATACGTTAAAATGATCATTCACCACAATCAAATAGGCTTCATTCCAGGGATGCAGGGATGGTTCAATATACAGAAATCCATCAATGTAGTCCACTACATAAACAAACTCAAAAAAACCCACATGGTCATTTCATTAGATGCTGAAAAAGCATTTGAAAAAATTTAGCATCCTTTCATGCTAAAAGACTTGGAAAGATCAGGAATTCAAGACCCATATGTAAACATAATAAAAGCAATATACAGTAAACCAGTAGCCAACATCAAACTAAATGGAGAGAAACTTGAAGCAGTCCTACTAAAATCAGAGACTAGACAAGGCTGCCCTCTCTCTCCATATCTTTTCAATATAGTACTTGAAGTTCTAGCTAGAGCAATTAGACAAGAAAAGGAGATCAAAGGGATACAAATTGGAAAGGAAGAAGTCAAAGTATCACTATTTGCAGATGATATGAGAGTATACTTAAGTGACTTCAAAAGCTCTACCAGAGATCTCCTACAGCTGAAAAACAACTTCAGCAAAGTGGCTGGATATAAAATTAACTCAAACACATCTGTAGCCTTCCTATACTCAAAGGATAAACAGGATGAGAAAGAAATTAGGGAAACCACACCCTTCACAATAGTCAAAAACAATATCAAGTATCTTGGTGTGACACTAAACAAATAAGTGAAAGATCTGTATGACAAAGACTTCAAGTCTCTGAAGAAAGAAATCGAAGAAGATGTCAGAATATGGAAAGATATCCTATGATCATGGATTGACAGGATTAATATAATAAAAATGGCCATCTTGTGAAAAGTAATCTACAAATTCAAAGCAATCCTCATAAAAATTCCATCTCAGTTCTTCATAGAGTTAGAGTAATTCTCAAATTCATCTGGAATAGCAAAAAACCCAGGATAGCTAAAACTATTCTCAACAATAAAAGAACTTCTAGGTGAATCAGTATCCTGGACCTTAAGCAGTACTAGAGAGCAATAGTCATAAAAACTGCATGGTATTGGTACAGTGATAGGCATGTAGATCAATGGAATAGAATTGAAGACCCAGAAATGAACCCACACACCTATGGTCACTTGATCTTTGACAAAGGAGCTAAACCATCCAGTGGTAAAAAGATGGCCTTTTCAAATGGTGCTGGTTTAACTGGCAGTTAGCATGCAGAAGAATGCAAATTGACCCATTCTTATCTCCTTGTACAAAGCTCAAGTCCAAGTGGTTCAAGGACCTCCACATAAATCCAGACACACTGACACAAACAGAAAAGAACCTGAGGCAGAGACTTGAGCACATGGGCACATGGAAAAATTTCCTGAATAGAACACCAATAGTTTATGCTCTAAGATCAAGAATTGACAAATGGAACCTCATAAAATTACAAAGCTTCTGTAAGGCAAAGGACACTGTCAATAGGATAAAAAGGCAACCAACAAATTGGGAAAAGATCTTTACCAACTCTACATCCTACAGAGGTATAATATTCAATATATACAAAGAACTCAAGAAGTTTGACTCCAGACAACCAAATAACCTTATTAAAAATGGGGTACAGAGCTAAACAATGAATTTCCACTTCAAGAATTTTGAATGGCTGAGAAGCACCTAAAGAAATGTCCAACATTCTTAGTCTTCAGGGAAATGCAATTCAAAACAACTCTGAGATTTCACCTCACACCAATCAGAATGACTGTGATCAAAATCTCAGGAGACAGCAGGTGCTGGCAAGGATGAGGAGAAAGAGGACACTCCTCCACTGCTGGTCAGAACCTGATATTGCTGTCACCTGGGAGGCTTTGCCAGTGCATGAAAAATACAGAAGGGAACACTCTCAACTAACCATTGAACTGAGCACAAGGTCCCCAATGAGGAGTTAGAGAAAGCACAAAAGGAGCTAAAGGGGTTTGCAGCACCATACGAGGAACAACAATATGAGCAACCCAGTACCCCCAGTACTCCCAAGGACTAAACCATCAACCCAAAAGTACACATGGAGGGAACCATGGCTCCTGATGCATCTGCAGCAGAGGATGAGTTTGCTGGACATCAAAGGGAGGAGAGACCCTTCGTCCTGAGAAGGTTAGATGCCCCACACTAGCAGAATGCCAGGACAGGGAAGAGGGAGTGGGTGGATTGGTGAGCAGGGGATGGGGGGATGGGTTAGGGGATATTTTTGGGGGGGGGGAACAGAAAAGGGGACAATATTTGAAATGTAAATAAAGAATATATCTAATAAAAAATGTTAAAAAAATTCCCTCATGAACAAACATGCAAAAATACTCAATAAAATACTGGCAAACAGAATAAAATAAAGCATCAAAAAGTTCATCTAGTATGATCAAATAGGCTTCCTCTCAGAGATACAAGTATAGATCCCCATACTAAAATCAGTGCCATACTGGTTCAAGTTTCTCTCCATTTAGTTTGATGTTGGCTACTGGTTTACTGTATATTGCTTTTATTATGTTTATATATGGGTCTTGAGTTCCTGATCTTTCCAAGACTTTCAGCATGAAAGGATGCTGAATTTTTTCAAATGCTTTTTCAGCATCTAATGAAATGACCATGTGGGGTTTTATTTTTAGTTTGTTTATGTAGTGGACTACATTGAAATAAAATAACATATACTATATGTTAAATGTCAGTTTAACATAACTTTCAGCAAGCTTATAGCCAGTAACAAATTAAATCTAGAGGAACTCAAAGTAATTCCATTAAAATTGGGCACAAAAACAGAAAAAAAATTCTTTCCATATCTATTCAGCTTAGTACTTGAAGTTTTAACTGGAGCCATTAAACAACTGAAAGAGATCAAGGGTATACAAATTGCAAAAGAACAAGTGTGTATTTTTATTTGTAGATGATTTGATAATATATATTAGTGACTCTAAAAATTCCCCAAAGAACTCCTGTAACTGATAAACACTTTAGATATAGTAGCTAAATACAAGAGTAACTCAGCAAAAATCAGTAGCCCTCATATATACAAATGAAAAATGTGCTTAGAAAGATATGTAGGACACACAGGGTAAAGATGACCATCCTACCAAAAACAATCTATAGACTCAATGCAAACCTTACCCAAATTCTAAAACAATTCTTCACAGTCCTTGAAGAAGTAAATTAAACTTTATTTGAAAAAACAAGGAAACAAAAAAAACTCCAAATAAGTTATAACAATCCTGTAAAATAAAAGAACTTCCAGAAGTATCACTCTTCCTGATTTTATGCTGTATGACAGATCTACACTAATAAAACAGCATGGTATTCCATGACAACAGACAAATTGGTCATAGTAATCAAAATGAATACCCAGATATAAATACACATAGTTATAAACACCAGAATTTTTATTTAAAAAAGCATGAAAAACACAATGGAAAAAAGATCATCTTCAACAAATGTCTGCACATAAAAGAATGGAAATTGATCTATGTTTATCATCCTGCACAAAACTCAAGTCCAAGTGGATCAAAGACCTAAACATAAAACCAGACACATTGAATGTAGTAGAAGGGAAAGAATAGTCGTGAACTCAATGGGACAGGAGACAACTTCTGAAGTAAGACACTGATAATATTCATACTAAGAACAAAAATCAGTAAATGGAACTTCATGAAACCAAGGAGCTTCTGTTAGGCAGTGGGCATTGTCAGTAGGGAAAGTAGCAGGATACAGACTGGGAAATTCTTTCCATCAACTCCATATCCAACAGAGGTCTAATATCCATAATATGCAAAGAACCCAGGAAAATGGAAATCAACAAACCAAAAAATCCCATTAAAAATGGGGTACGGAGTTGTAGAGGTTAGAGAAAAACTCACTTCATTCAAATTTCCTCTTTTAATTGCTGTTTAGAAACTCCATAAAAAGTAAATCTTATAATTAAAATGTACTCTAATTTTTCATTAAAACATCTTATATTTTTTCTACTTCCAATATTTTATAATAAATTTAAAAATAAATTAAAATATTCTCATAAGCATGCAACAGAAAATATATTGGAAAGTGCATGCTTCACATCTGTCTCTGCTTACCTTCCCCTTTGATAGTAGAGAGCCATGAGGTTAGGAAGATACTGGCAAAGAAAAAGAGGGTACAGAGCCTCATCTTCTGAAGCCTAAAGCACTCCAGCCTTGGTGGAACTTCTGGTCTTCTGGGAATCCTGTCTTTAACAGTGCTGTGTGTGACTTTGAATTCAGTGCATCACTAGCAGTTAGTTTGGTAAACATCAAAGTTCACAAGGGAGGGGCAAAACAAACAAACAATGTCCAATCAGTGTTTATATATTAACACTCTGAGTTTCATTTATCAACCAATATAATAGCATTCAGTTTCTTTGGGCCAGTCTCCTAGTGAGCCAAACTGATTTAGAAAGGAAGAGGAGAGATTAAATTTGTTGTTCCCTACTTACAGGCATCATAGTTGGATAGGACTGTTGGTTGCTTCTCTAATTAGAAAGTTTGCATGGCAAGTGCTGGTACCATGAATGCTAGTCCTTATAGAAGAAACTTTCAGAACAGTTCCAGTTCAGGGACCTTTGGACTCTATGATAAAGAACATGTCTTCAGCAAGCAGTCTGTCGGTTCCTCAGAAAACTGGGCATGACACTCCTGGAGGATCCGGCTATACCACTCCTGGGCATATACCCAGAGGCTTTACCTGCATGCCATAGGGACACATGCTTCACTATGTTCATAGCAGCCTTATTTATAATAGCCAGAAGCTGGAAAGAACCCAGATGTCCCTCAACGGAGGAATGGATTCAGAAGATGTGGTATATTTACACAATGGAATACTACTCTGCAATTAAAAACAATGAATTCACAAAATTCCTAGGCAAATGGTTAGAACTTGAAAATATCATCCTTAGTGAGGTAACCCAATCACAAAAAAACACACATGGTATGCAGTCACTGATAAGGGGATATTAACCCAGAATCTTGGAATACCCTAGACACAATTCGCATATCAATAGATTTCCAAGAAGATGGAAGGAGAGACCCCTGGTCCTGGAAAGACTGGATGTAGGGAAATGCCAGGACAGAGAAGTGAGAGGGGGTTGAATGGAGAAAAGAGGGAGGGAAAGGGGCTTATGGGACTTTTGGGGAGGGAGGAAACGGGAAAGGGGAAATGATTTGGAATGTAAATAAAAAAACTTAGAAAAAAAGTAAATAAATAAATAAAAAATAAAGGCTTACTCTCCACCTCTTGGGGGCAATGAATTGTAATAGCAATAGTCTGTTATGTTTTGCGTTCTATAAGATAATCCTGACTAAGAACTCTAATGTGTCCTTCTCTGGCCTAGTGTTGTTATAGTTTCTAGATAGTCTTTGGTTTGTGAAGAGCCTAGAGTAGAAAATTATATTTATCTATATATGTTATTCATATAGAGAGTTACATTATATGAATTATAGTTTATTTAGGGGATGGATAGTTAGGAATATTATTTTTATGACTTTCTCATACCCTTCTCCCTTCTTCTGTATTTCTCTTTCCTGTTTTCCTAATTACTGCTTTCTTCTTTTTTCTCATTTTTCCTCCCAGGTCATTTTTACTTAGGTATTCACATTTTCATTGTTCACTCACCCTACTACTCTGGCAATGGTTTGTATTTACTTTCCTGGTTTTTGCAGTTACTCCAAAATATAGACACTTAAATGAAGAGATAAGAAAGAACATGAGATATCTGATTTCTGGATCTAGGTTACTTAACTGTAGATGATCATTTCAAAATCACCAATAACCTGAAAAGGTCAATTGATTTTTTTTAAAATAGCTAAATGGTATTTTATAGTGTATATGTGAGGCATTTTCATGATCAATTCATCAGATAAGGGATATTTAGCTTGTTTTCATTCAGTAGCTATTGAGAATAGAGCCACAATGAACATGACTGAGCAACTATATGTGAGTTAAGATGTCAAGCCATTATATCATATGGGAAGGTATGGTATTGCTATGTCATGACATACAACTATTTTAGATGCATTGAGAATTCTCCACATTGATATCCGTGTGGCTGCACCAGTTTCCAGTACTGAAAACAGTGAATAATGAGGATTCCCTTTTCCCCATAATCCTTCAGTATTTGTTGTTAGTTTTTATTGTTGTTGATAATTGCCTCTCTGATGGAATGAAATAAAATGAAAACTTGTTTTGATTTACATTTCCTTATTTGTTACAGTTCATGAATCTCTTTTTGAGATATTTCTTTTTTCTTTTTTTTGGTAGATAATGAAAAATTGAGTTTCTCAATGGACACACAAAAATTTAATTCCACGGCTGTATTTTAGAATTCCTGGTGCTCAGTATCTTCCTTTTTGTTTTAATTAATTAATTAGTTTTTTACACTCCATATTTTATCTCCCCCATCCACCCTCTGACTGTTCCACATCCCATACCTCCCCCAATCCCTGTCCCCACATGAATTCTCCCCTTGTTCCATATCCTAACCAGTATTATTAGTTGTCATTTGTGTTACTGAACTTAGTCATTCTCACAGTTGTAATATGGAATCTCAAAGTAGTTTTGATTTGCATTTTCCTGATGGCTAAGGTTGTTGAATATTTCTTTAAGTGTTTTTCAGACATTTGAGATCTCTCTTTAGAAAGTTCCAATTAGAACAGTACCTCAGTTTTAATTGGATTATTTGGTTTGTTGATATCTAGTCTGTTCAGTTCTTTATATATTTTGTGGCAAGCACCGTGTAGGAAGAGCTGAAACAGGCAAATGAGCTTCCTGGAGATGGCCCACCATCTTGCTCAGCTACAATGGGAATACTCTGAAGAGGAATGACACCAGCGGCTGCATCCCATAATTACCTTTTGCTACTAAGGTTCCTTTTTCATGTTCATCATTGCCATATTCCTCATTGATTTGGCTTTGTGTAAGTGGACATCAGGAGACCCTCACTACATATTGCCTGGTGTGATTATTTCCTCTGTTATACCCACTCTGTTGGGTAATTTTTGTGCAGATCAGCATGAAGCTGAATATTCTTGAGATAGACCTGTTTAGATGAATTAATGATTTTATGAAATACCTGATTTGATTTAAGTAGTTTTAGGAACTTAGTTTGATGTAAATAATTTTGGGAAGTTAGAGTAGTTGTCAATAGAATCAATAATAGAATGTGCTCCTTCCTCATAGAATGGCAAGAGCTGCATAAGTTAAAGAAAGGAGTACAGTGAGTGTTCATACTATGCAAGCACATAATTTCAAGGAAAACAGGCTTGGGACAAGTTAATGTCATAGAAAACAGCTATTCAAGCTTGGGCCTGAGCTCCTTGATCTTGTGATTTAGGGATACACTAACAGGTTTTTAGTGTGCACCATGAAGAGGAAGGTAATGAATAAAGAGTAAATAATTCTGTTTTGAATATAAGAACAGAAAACAGAAGATTAGTCAGTTTAACAGAGTAAGACTTCAAATATAAGACATAAGACAGATGACCCATTCCTTAGTAAATATGGATAGTAAATATGGGACATTAAGTTAGCCTCCCTCGTGTTAGGTTCAATTTATGACTTTAGCTGTCATGGTTGTTTCTGTAAATTTGGGTATCCTGTATTTAGAATTACAATTTCTCCTTGTTGGATTTTCCCTTTGATAAGAATATAGTGTCCTTTCCTATCTCTTCTGATAAGTCTTGGTTTGTTTGATAAATCTGTTTTGCCAGATTTTAAAATGGTTACACTGACTTGCTGTAGGGAAGAGTGAGGGGGGCCTGAGTACCTGTAGGGATGGTGAGTGCCCATGTACCTGTAGAGGGAGGCTACCCGACCTGGGGGATCTGGTCTTGATTCTGTGGGGCAGAGGCCCAAGTATCTGTGGAGGAAGATTAGCCAGGCAGGGAAGTCTTTTGTCCTTTCTGTGGGCTGGGAACGCTACAAGACCTGTTCTATTACTCCAGAACAGCAGGTTTTGAGACAGTCCATTACTTTAAAGCTTTATTGTAGAGAAATAAAGTGAGAGAGGGGAAGTAGAGAAGTAAAAGCCTGCCTTGGCCACGTGGAAAGAGGGAGAAGAGAATAGAAAAGAGAAAGATTAGAAAAAGAGAGAAAGAGAGAAAGAGAGAGAGAGAGAGAGAGAGAGAGAGAGAGAGAGAGAGAGAGAGAGAGAGAGAGAGAGAGAGAGAGAGAGAAGAAGAAGAAGAAGAAGAAGAAGAAGAAGAAGAAGAAGAAGAAGAAGAAGAAAAGAAAAGAAAAGAAAGAAGGGCAAGAGTGAAGAGCGAGAGAGCGAGGAGTGGCCAGGAAACCCCCTTTATAGTGGACCAGGCTACCTGGCAGTTATCAGATAACTGTGGGGTAGGGAAAACCTGGATGTAGCCAGGTGAGTGTGGGGGTGGAGTCCAGTCAGAACACTAGGGACTTGGCCCTACGTGACTGATGACCACTGCGTCTTGGTTACATTTCTTTGCAATGTATTGTCTATCCTTTTATCATTAGATGGTATTTATGATTGATGTCAAGACATGTTTTGTGGACACAGGAAAACAGATCCTGTCCCTGTCATTCTTTTAGTCTGTGTATTTTTATTGGGGAATGGAAACAACTGGTGATAAGGATTATCAAAAAGCAGTATTTATTGATTTTATAATTTTATTGTTGCTTATTGTTATTATGTTTTTTCCTGTCTTTTTATTTGCTGTTTTGAGATCATTTATTTCTTGTGTTTTCTGGGTCACGTTAACCTCTTCAGGTTGATGTTTTTCTTTTTTTTTTTTTAATTTTATTTTATTTTCTAAGTTTTTTTATTTACATTCAAAATCATTTCCCCTTTTCTGTTTCCACCCTCCCCAAAAGTCCCATAAGTCCCCTTCCCTCCCTCTTTTCCCCATTTAACACCCTCTTGCTTCTGTATCTTGGCATTCCCCTACATTCAGTCTATCCAGGACCAGGGGTCTCTCCTTCCATCTTCTTGGAAATCTATTGATATGCGAATTGTGTCTAGGGTATTCCGAGATTCTGGGTTAATATCCCCTTATCAGTGACTGCATACCATGTGTGTTCTTTTGTGATTGGGTTACCTCACTAAGGATGATATTTTCAAGTTCTGACCATTTGCCTAGGAATTTTGTGAATTCATTGTTTTTAATTGCGGAGTAGTATTCCATTGTGTAAATATACCACATCTTCTGAATCCATTCGTCCGTTGAGGGACATCTGGGTTCTTTCCAGCTTCTGGCTATTATAAATAAGGCTGCTATGAACATAGTGGAGCATGTGTCCTTACTGCATGCAGGTAAAGCCTCTGGGTATATGCCCAGGAGTGGTATAGCCGGATCCTCCGGGAGTGTCATGCCCAGTTTTCTGAGGAACCACCAGACTGCTTTCCAGAGTGGTTGTACCAGCTTGCAATCCCACCAGCAGTTGAGGAGTGTTCCTCTTTCTCCACATCCTCGCCAACAACTGCTGTCTCCTGTGTTTTTGATCTTAGCCATTCTGACTGGTGTGAGATGGAATCTCAGGGTTGTTTTGATTTGCATTTCCCTAATGACTAAGAATGATGAGCATCTCTTTAGGTGCTTCTCAACCATTAGATATTCTTCAGGTGAGAACTCTTTGTTTAGCTCTGTACCCCATTTTTTAATAGGGTTACTTGCCTCTCTGGAGTTTAACTTCTTGAGTTCTTTGTATATATTGGATATTAGTCCTCTGTCAGATGTAGGGTTGGTAAAGATCATTTCCCAGTTAGTTGGTTGCCTCTTTGTCTTTTTGACAGTGTCTTTTGCCTTGCAAAACCTTTGTAATTTAATGAGGTCCCATTTGTCAATTCTTGATCTTAGAGCATAAGCTATTGGAGTTCTGTTCAGGAAATTCTCCCCTGTGCCCATATGTTCAAGGTTCTTCCCTAGTTTCCTTTCTATTAGTTTCAGTGTGTCTGGTTTTATGTGGAGGTCCTTGATCCACTTGGAAATGAGCTTAGTGCAAGGAGATAAGAATGGGTCAATTTGCATTCTTCTGCATGTTGACCTCCAGTTGAGCCAGCACCATTTGTTGAAAAGGCTATCTTTTTTCCACTGGATGGTTTTAGCTCCTTTGTCAAAGATCAAGTGATCATAGGAGTGTGGACTCATTTCTGGGTCTTCAATTCTGTTCCATTGAGCTACATGCCTATCACTGTACCAATACCATGCAGTTTTTAACACTATTGCTCTGTAGTACAGCTTGAGGTCTGGGATACTTATTCCCCCAGAAGTTCTTTTACTCTTGAGAATAGTTTTAGCTATCCTGGGTTTTCTGTTATTCCAGATGAATTTTTGAATTGCTCTTTCTAACTCTATGAAGAAATGAGTTGGGATTTTGATGGGGATTGCATTGATTCTGTATATTGCTTTTGGCAAGATGGTCATTTTTACTATATTAATCCTGCCATTCCATGAGCATGGAAGATTTTTCAATCTTCTGAGGTCTTCAATTTCTTTCTTCAGAGACTTGAAGTTCTTGTCATACAGATCTTTCACTTGTTTAGTTAGAGTCACACCAAGATACTTTATATGGTTTGTGGCTATCGTGAAGGGTATCATTTCTCTTACTTCTTTCTCAGCCTGCTTATCCTTTGAGTATAGGAAGGCTACTGACTTGCTTGAGTTGATTTTATATCCGGCCACTTTGCTGAAGTTGTTTATCAGCTGTAGGAGTTCTCTGGTGGAGTTCTTTGGGTCGCTTAAGTATACTATCATCTCGTCTGCAAATAGTGATAGTTTGACTTCTTCCATTCCAATTTGTATCCCTTTGACCTCCTTTATTGTCTAATTGCTCTAGCTAGAACTTCAAGTACTATATTGAAAAGATGTGGAGAGTGAGGGCAGCCTTGTCTAGTCCCTGATTTTAGTGGGATTGCTTCAAGTTTCTCTCCATTTAGATTGATGATGGCTACCAGTTTGCTGTAAATTGCTTTTACTATGTTTACATATGGGCCTCGAATTCCTGATCTTTCCAAGACCTTTAACATGAAAGGATGCTGAATTTTGTCAAATGCTTTTTCAGCATCTAATGAAATGACCATGTGGTTTTTTTCTTTGAGATTGTTTATGTAGTGGATTACATTGATGAACTTCCTTATATTGAACCATCCCTGCATCCCTGGGATGAAGCCTACTTGATCGTGGTGAATGATCATTTTAATGTGTTCTTGGATTCGGTTGGCAAGAATTTTATTGAGTATTTTTGCATCGATATTCATAAGAGAGATTGGCCTGAGGTTCTCTTTCTTTGTCGGATCTTTGTGTGCTTTTGGTATTAGCGTAATTGTGGCTTCATAGAATGAGTTGGGTAGTGTTCCTTCTGTTTCTATTTTGTGGAACAGTTTGAAGATTATTGGTGTTAGATCTTCTATGAAGGTCTGATAGAATTCTGCACTATTCCCCATGAAGAAATACTCACACGTCCTACTTCCTGTCCTAGCTCCAGAGCCTGAAAAGGTGAACCCACTGGGGCTGGCTGGGAGAAAAGAGGAAATTTTGTTCCAGAAAAAAAAAAAAAGAATTCTGCACTAAAAGCATCTGGACCTGTGCTTTTTTTGGTTGGAAGACTTCCAATGACGAATTCTATTTCTTCAGGGGTTATAGGATGGTTTAGATGGTCTATTTGATCCTGATTTAATTTTGGTATTTGATATCTGTCAAGGAAATTGTCCATTTCCTCGAGATTTTCTAGTTGTGTTGAATACAGGCTTTTGTAATAAGACCTGATGATTTTTTGAATTTCCTCAGTTTCTGTTGTTTTCTCTCCCTTTTCTTTTCTGATTTTGTTAATTTGGATACTGTCTCTGTGCCCTCTGGTTAGTCTGGCTAAGGGCTTATCTATCTTGTTGATTTTCTCAAAGAACCAACTCCTCGTTTTGTTGATTCTTTGTATGGTTTTATTTGTTTCTACTTGATTGATTTCAGCCCTGAGTTTGATGATTTCCTGCCTTCTACTCCTCTTTGGTGTTTTGCTTCTTTTTGTTCCAGGGCTTTCAGATGTGCCATTAAGCTGCTAGTGTATGCTGTTTCCCCTTTCTTTTTGGCGTCACTCAGGGCTATGAATTTTCCTCTTAGCACTGCTTTTTTTGTGTCCCATAAATTAGGGTATGTTGTGCCTTCATTTTCATTAAATTTTTAAAAAATCTTTGATTTCTTTATTTCCTCCTTGACCAAGTTATCATTGAGTAGAGCATTGTTCAGCCTCCATGTTTATGTGGGTTTTCTGTTGTTTTTGTTGCCATTGAAGACCACTCTTATTCCATAGTGATCTGATAGGAGGCATGGGATTAGTTCTATCTCCTTATATCTGTTCAGATCGTATTGTGACCAATTATATGGTCGTTTTTGGAGAAGGTACCATGAGGTGCTGAGAAGAAGGTGTATTCTTTTGCTCTAGGATGAAATGTTCTATATATATCTGTTAGCTCCATTTGGTTGAAGGCTTCAAATAGTTCCACTGTGATCCTCTTTAATTTCTGCTTTCCTGAAGGATCCATTTCAGAGAGTACTGTGTTCAAGTCACCCACTATTATTGTGTGAGGTGTAATGTAAGCTTTGAGTTTTAGTAAAGTTTCTTTTACGAATGAGGGTGCCCTTGCATTTGGAGCATAGATGTTCAGAATTGAGAGTTCTTCTTGGGGATTTTTCCTTTGAACAGTATGTAGTGCCCTTCTGTGTCTTTTTTGATGACTTTAGGTTGAAAGTCAGTTTTTTCTGATATTACGATGGCTACTCTGGCTTGTTTCCTGGGACCATTTGCTTATAAGATTGCTTTCCAGACTTTTTCTCTGAGTTAGTGTTTGTCTTTGACACTGAGGTGCATTTCCTGCTCGCAGCAAAATGCTGGGTCCTGTTTATGTATCCAGTCTGTTAGTTTATGTCTTTTTATTGGGGAATTGAGACCATTGATATTAAGAGAGATTAAGGAATAGTGATTTTTTTGCCACCTGCTATCTTTATGTTTGAGTGGTTATCTACTTTTGGGTTTGATTAAAGAAGGGTGCTTTCTCTTTTTTTTCAGGGTGTAGTTTCTCTCCTTGTATTGGTGATTTCTACCTATTATCCTTTGCAGGACTAGGTTTGTAGAAACATTTTGTGTAAATTGGTTTTATCATGCAATATCTTGGTCTCTCCATTTATGATGATTGAGAGTTTCACTGGATATTGTAGTCGGGGCTGGCATTTGTGTTTTCTTAGAATTTGAATGAGATCTGCCCAGGATCTTTTGGCTTTCTGAGTCTCTTGTGAGAAGTCTGATGTGATTTGGATAGGTCTTCCTTTATATGTTACTTGGCCTTTTTCTCTTACTGCTTTTAATATTCTTTCTTTGTTTAGTACATTTGGTGTTCTGATTATTTTGTGACATGAGGTATTTCTGATCTGGTCCAGTCTGTTTGGAGTTCTGTAGGCTTCTTGTACATTCATCGGCATCTCTCTCTTCAGGGTAGGGATGTTTTCCTCCATAATTTTGTTGAAGATGTTTACTGGCCCTTTAAGTTGCAAATCTTCACTCTCATCTATACCTATAATCCTTAGGTTTGGTCTTCTCATTGTGTACTGGATTTCCTGGATGTTTTGGGTTACACGTTTTTTGCAGTTTGCATTTTCTTTGACTGTTGAGTCGATGCTTTCTATGGTATTTTCAGCACCTGAGATTCTTTTTTCCATCTCTTGTATTCTATTGTTGATGTTTGCACCTATGACCCCTGATTTCTTCCCAAGGTTTTCAATCTTCAAAGCTGTCTTCCTTTGTGATATCTTAGTTGTTTCTACTTCCTTTTTTAGATCCTGGATGGATTTGCTCAGATCCTTCATTTGTTTGTTTTTGTTTTCCTGTATTTCTTTAAGATATTTTTGTGTTTCTTCTTTCAGGATTTCTGCCTGTTGACCCAAGTTCTCCTGTATTTCTTTAAGTGATTTTTGGTTTTCCTCGTTATGGACTTTCATCTGTTGATCCATATTCTCCTGCATTTCTTTAAGCAATTTTTGTGTTTCCTTTGTAAGGGCTTCTACCCATTGATTCATGTTCTCCTGTATTTCTTTATGAGATTTATTTACATCCTTCTTGAAATCCTCTAGTAGCATCCTGAGAAGTGATTTTAAATCCAGATCTTGCCTTTCGGGTGTGATGGGTTATCCAGGACTTGCTGCTGTTGGAGAGTTGGATTCAGAATGGTGCTATATTGCCTTGATTTCTGTTAGTAACGTTCCTACGTTTGCCTTTTGCCATCTTGTTATCTCTGGTGTTGTTGATTCTGCTGTCACTGACTGTGCTTGGACTTCCCGTGAGCCTGCAAGGCTATTTCGGTCCCCCTGGATGACTGTGTTTCCCTGGTACCAATAGTTGAGGGGCTGCCCTGCTCCTGAGTGACTTTGGAGCCCTGATGTGCCTTGCCCCAAGTGATGTTATACTTGGGGAATCCCTGTGTAACCGGAGACTCAGTGTAGTCAATTTCCCGATCAGAGGTGGCTAAGGGGAGGCTGGTGTGCTCTCTCCCAGTGTGCTCTCTACAGGTGCGGGTCCCTCTGCCGGGCAGATGTCCCACAGAAGTGCTGTTGTGTAGATGACCACAGATCTGCCCAGCTCTTGGGTGCAGGGTGCACACAAGCTGGCTGTGTCCCAAGCGATGTTAAACTCGGTTATCCCTGCATCTGGAGGTCCCAACTTCTCTGTTGCCAGATCAAAGATGGCGGAGTATACTGTGCACCCTCATGGTGCAGATCACTCTGCAGGGCAGATGGCCCACAGCAGAGCTGGCGCCCAGAAAACCACAGAGCTGCCCCGTTCTTGGGCGCAGATGGAAGCCTAGCAGGCTGTGACCCAAGCGATGTTATATTGGGGAATCCCTGCATACCTGAATGCTCAGTGTAGTCAATCCCCAGAGAAGAAGTCGCTAAGGGGATGCTGGTGCTCTCTCTCCCGTTCGCTCTCTCCAGGTGCCGGTCTCTCTGCAGGGCAGATGTGCCACAGCAGAGCTGGCACATAGATGACCACAGAACTTCCCAGCTCTTGGGTGCAAGGAGCACACAAGCTGACTGAGTCTCAAGTGATGTTATACTCTGTTATCCCTGTGCCTGGGGGTTCCAACTGCTCTGTTGCCAGATCAAAGATGGCCCAGGTTCAATTTTTATATTCAATATTAGTATAAGTTGGGTCAGTTTAATTTTATAACTTTGTAAATGATATTTTGAAGATCAAGACAATATGTCTAATATACTGTTTAATTCTAGTGTTGTTGCCCAGTGTTTCTGTCTGTCTGATTAATACAAATTTAAAATAAGGTTATTGAAGACTCTAATAGTTAAGTTATCTAAGTGGATTTCTTCCTTTGGGTGTATAAATATATTTTATATAAGTTAGTTGTACATATACCTACTTGTTTGCTATATTTAATGAATTGATTTTATAATTGCACATTTATTTGAGGTTTTCTTTTTATAGTTTTAAAGACTTATTTTGCCTGATGTTAGGTACCACAGTGCTGTCTTTGCTTCCCAATCCATTGATTGTCTTTTTCCTTCCTCTCTTACAGTCTACTAGGAATTCTCCTTAATATGTGTATGTTGTTTCTATATTACCTTTATGATGATAAAATCATGTAGATTGCCAGATTATTGGGTTAGGAGGTTCTTTTCTCACTAATGGAGTTAGTGCCTTTATAAAGAAAGCTAAGTGCTTTTCCTTGTCAAGGGGCAACCAGAAAGCAAAACCTATGAAAGGGAAGGCAAGCCCTGGTCTGACATCAAATCTTATGCCACCACCTTACACATGCCATCTTGTAGAACTTCATGACATGACTGACTTTTCAGCCAGGACATACAGTTTATGGTAATTGCTTTTAGACAACTAACTTCACAACTGTTAAAATTAAACACAATTATTTTTGTAAAGTACTTTTACTATTAACAGTAAACATTTCATTGAAGTTTGGATAATTTGTTTTTCAACTATCCAATTTCATATTATTAAAAAGGTATGATATATCTACCCAATTTGATTCCCTCATATATACCTGTAGTTTTATCATAAACAATTTCCTACATTGAAAATCTTAATGTCTTTAGATATTTTTCCTTTAAAACAATCATTGTTGTAGAAGTTCATACACAAAATGCTTCTTAGATTTATTTATTACTACAAAAGTATTGTGTAATGCTTACTTATATTCATTATTAAAGTATGACAGTTTTGTTGTTACATGTTTGTGAAATAGTACTAATTAGAGGACTAAGCCAGTGCATCTTCCATTCACTGCAAAACAGAGATTGAGATACAAAGGTATGCAAATGATTGGAGCAACTTCAGAAAGTGCTAGATTAAAACAGACACTGAAGAAGTTGCTTCTATTTTCTTGCCATTGATTTTGTGGTAGGACACATCTCATTTGGATTAAGAGTTTTGAATTCACTGCTTTTGCATTTTTGACAACTGTCTCTCATGTCCAAATTAATCTCCATTTGTCAATAGAAGCTTGTACTTATGGAAGAAATGAGTTAATGTTTCAAATGTAACTTGAAACTTGCAATGTGAACACACCTTTCAAAACAAAGGATCATTTATAAAATCTACTAATAGTTGTAACTTATTTTGAGCAAGTGGGATATTTGATGTGACCATCAGTGCATTTTGTACGAAAGTCAGATGATTCTTGTGCATTTTGATATCCAGTTTTACACAAATTCAACATAATCTCCTGACTGGACATAAATCTTTCTATTTTCTCTCCACTTGAGAATTATGTTCTGTCGTTCCATAATTTCTTCTCCTAATACACATGCATCTGAAAGAAAATTCATGAAAAGTGTTAAGTGATACATAAATCTATAGGAAGTCAACTTTCAAGCATTATTTCCTCAAGTACTTTAAAAACCTATATAAAATAGGTACAAATAATTAGTAAATATTGAGTAGCAAATGGCATCAAAATAATATGTTTAATGTGGTAATTAAACTTCATCATCAGATATTACTAACATTTTTGAAATTAAAAAGTTGTATTTCAGGATATTCATGGTTCACATTATTTTAAGTATTGATAAAAGGGAGAGAATTTTAACCTTAACATGTATATGATATTCAGATCTAATGTTTAGTGTGATAAGTACATTTAAAAATGCTGCTATTAAAAACCCCAATATTAATTGCTTTCATAAAATTCTTCATTTCTCTTACTGATAGGTATTAATTGTGATTAATATTTTATTAATTCTATTTGATAGTTTTCAAATGCAAGTCTATCAAATTATCACCCTGGACAAGTAAAAAGCCTGGTTTAAAGCATCTTCTCAAATCACCACTCTGGTACTTGGGCTTATATTGCTAGAAAATTGGGAAGATAGAATGTCTTGGCTCATGCTGTTTCCCATCAACATATCCACTGCTGCTGTCCTACCTTATAGCATGCTGATCATGCATTACAGTAAAAGCTAGGACTACATGCTACAGAGTTCCATAACCACATGTCCCATTGCAGCATCTGGTCTCCTGCCACTGTCTTGTTACAGGAAAAAGGTTACTGACCTTTCTCTGCTGAGGGTTCCAGTAACAGTAACACATGATAGTAGACAATCTTCCATTAACTGTTTCTGAGAAAACCTGAACCACCTATTTTGAGCTACAACATCCACTGTAGCAGTCTTGACACAGTGAGAACCTCGTACCCTGTGCTGTCTCTACCTCAGTCTCAGTATGATTCATACAAACAGTGGTTCACATATGCCCAAAGGTGTAAATTATAGGCAAAGAAGCCAGTGGTGCTACCTGGAAGTAACTCCTACATTGCAGCCCAAGACACACCTAGAGAAGACAGCTTCCCTCTAAAAAAATTTCCATAAATATAGTTTAGAAAACCCTGATCCATCATATGTACAAAACCACGCAAGAATTATTTACAAATTGGAAGGCAGCAAGACTCCTTCCTAGATCTAATACATTCTCAGTAAGAGACTCTCAATATATTGGCATATATAAAATTTTAAATGAAGTGTTTAAAAGAATCATTCTGGAAACTCAATGATTTCTAAGAGAACAAACCCAAATAATTAAAGGAAGTCAGGAAGACAATGTGTAATCTGAATGAAGAAAATTTATGGAGAATATACAGTTTGAAACAGATTCAATCATAAAACTTAGAAATTAACATCTGTAAAAATGAAATGAAAATAGGTCTGAAAATATCAATAGCAGAAAAGTCCTGATGATTCCAAATTGCAATTCTACCTACTTAGAAGTCTATTGAGAAATATGTCTTTGAGTTTGCTAACTTTTCATATGTGATTTTTTAATTTGCATGTTATTTGTAATGACATTCATAAAATTAAGGATTAAAAGTATATAATAAAATAAACATGAGACAGGTAGAAGATAACCAGACAACCAAAGACTAAAAGAAATGGAAAACAGAATGAACACATCTCTAACATAGCAGCCTAGCAAAGTATGCTCTAAGGAGAGCAACATTAAAAAATGAAACATAGCTACCAACTTCCTACATCAAGAATAGTTAAATACCATTAGAACAAAAGATGTATAAACCAAATATAGAGAAGAAATTAATGTAGGTGCATAAAATCTCTTTAAATATCAATTTCAACTTTTCAAAGTTAATGTTCAGAAAATGACTGTACTATAAAATTCATTTACAGGTCTGAAGAAAAACTTTTCAAAATTATGTTATAAAAATAATACCAGAGCTTTATAAAAATAATACCAGAAACTATAAACAAGGACAAAAATACATAAGTAACAACAAGCAATGCTATCAAGTACAAACAGTGCTAGAAATACCACAAGATCTGAACTCAATTTATAATCCAGATCTATAGTAATAAACACAGCCTAGTATTGGCAATACTATACACAGGTCAATTAATGGGCAGTAGAAGAAGGCCAGTTATGCTTACCAATTTTGGAGAAATAAAGGAAAATCAAGCACAGGAAAAGAACTCACTTACATGTGGTGCTGGTAAAACTGGATCTCTACCCACAAAAGACTGAAATTAAACCCTTTCACCTTATACAAAAATCCATTGAGCTTGAATCAACAAACATAATATAATGCCTGAAACACTGAAATCTTCAGAAGAAAATATTAGGAATTCACTTCAAGGTACTTGGTAGGAATGAACTTTTTGCATAGAACACTACAGAACAGAAACTATCACCAAGTATCATTAGATGCAATTACTCAAAAAATACAATTTCTGTACAGCAGAGGAAACATTGAGCAGAGCAAACCCAGACTTCATATGGAAGAAACCCTTGCTGTCTACACTTCAGATAAGGGGTTCATACCTAGAATTTATAAATTTTTAAAAACTTTAAATCCAAGTAACCACATTTATTAATCTACAGATGTCTAATGAATGGAATAGGCAATTTATTAGCAAGCTTCTTACAATAAAGTTTATTTTTTTTAAAAAAAAAAATTTATGGGAATTTTAAAATATGATTCACCAGAATCAACATTGTTACCTCCCAGGAAAGTAAGGATAGTTCAACCCATATACTTGAATGATATCCTGCATTATGTCAATGGAATAAATGATAAGCAAAATGGTGACTTTGATAGATATAGTAAACACATCTGATAAAACTCGATGTATAGTCAGGACGAAAATGTCTGAAAATTTTAGGATTAAAAGATGGTAGAGAAGAATTATCAACAGCCATGGTATATATGATATAACATATGATATATCTAGCACTATCTTCATTTGGGATGTACAATGCCAGAAAGAATTAACTATATAATAAGTTAAAAACATATATAAGTTAAAGACATTCAATCTTTTTTTTTAGTGCAGCATCAGAATTGGAATTATAACAATGAGAAGATAAAGTATAATTATTGAAGGGGGAATCAAATCAATCACATTATTCTACATGCTAAATCTTTAAGACTCACCAAATTATAAGAACTGAAAACAAAACAGATTACCAATATTAATTACCAGTATACAAAAATCTATTTTCTATAGAGCAGTTCTATGTTTTTGGATAATTAAGAAAAGAAAAAATCTCATTCACAGTAAGTTCAAAAAATGATATAGTAATGAATTTAACAACACAAATTAAAGACTTCAACCATGACTATTTGATTACAGGAGAAAGAATTTGAAAAGACAAAAATGTATAAATCTTGTATACTAATAACTAGAAAGAGTTAATATTTATATTAAAATGTCCATGTATTTTAGCAAGTAACAGACTATATGAAACTTCATTAAAATACAAATAACATTTTATATTTAAAAGGAGAAAAATTCTAACATTTGTGAAGAAGTACAACAGAATGAGTAAACAAATTTAACTCTTATTAAAAAAATCTGGAGATATCATACACATACACGCACACATAAACACACACCACACACACATACACACACACACACACACACACACACACACACACACACACACACTTTTAAAAAGGAAAGTCAACCAAAACTAGATAAAATGAACAAATAGTCCTCAAAGAACAAACAAACAAACAAAAAACAACAAAAAAGAAAACCCACATGCCAGTAAGGAATAGAAAATACTTAAGAGTATTATCTCTGATGGGACTGTCAGTCAATGTTCCATTGAGATAACTTATCCTCAGTTAGAATTGCGATACAGAGAGTTATGTTAAAGAACAGCAAATATTCATGTGTATGTAGAGTAAAAGAAACGTATACACTGTCCATGGGTTATGGGTATATTTAGTTACTATGAAGAACAACATGGAGAATAACTAACAACCATTTTCTCTAATTCTACAGGGTGTCAATTTTTAATAGTATTGATTATGTTCTCGGCTATACACAAGTATTTCATTGTGATTAACTTCACTGGTCAAGATGTGCTTTCTCTCTCATGGTTTGGCATTCCATCCAAACATTCAAACCATCATTGTTCAATCCCAGTGAAGTGTTTCCTTGTTTGTATGTTTTATAAAATCCTTGTTTGTTTAATAAAATCCTGAAAATAGAACCACCAGATATCATCGATGTGTCTCTCTTTTGGTATTTATTCAAAGAATTTGGAATCTACCAACCCTATTTACATGTATGTATTATTGCACGCTGCTATGCTACAGTAGTTTTAAGATGAAATATTATCTGGACGTCCATAGGTTTATGAATGTAAAAGGAGAATGTGATATGTGTGTGTGTGTGTGTGTGTGTGTTTTCAGACAAACTATATAATTATATTTATCATTTTAGTGAGGAAATCATAGTGTTGGACATAAACAAAATGATCCAACACACGAACGCAAATCCTTTGTGTTTTTTCTCAAACAGTGGAAAGTAAAAATAAAACTTCTTGAATGACAAGCAGTGATTAGTAGAATTAGGTGGTATATTGTGAAAGTGCCAGGGTGTATCTGTGAAACTAGACCTGATTCGTGTAAGGTGTGGTGGAGTGGAAAAGAATGTTCCCAAAGGCTTATAAATTTGATTGCTCAATCACCAGGAAGTGAAGCTCCTACATAAGAATTAGAGGGTGTGGCATGGTGGAGTAGGCGTGGCCTCATTGAGGCATATTTTTTGAGGTATAGGCTTTGAGGTTTCAAAAGCCTAGGCTTAGTGCCTTTCTCTTTCTGCTGCCTGTAGATTTGGATGTAGAGCTGTCAGCTCTTTTTCCAAAATGTCTGCCTGCATGACACAGTACTCCCTCCATGATGATAATGAATTAAACCTATGGAACTGCAAGTAAGCTCCAATTAAATGCTGCCTTTTATAAAAGATGATATGACCATGATGTCTTCTCACAGAAATAGCAAGGTGATTAACTAAGTTTAATAGATATCTATGCAAAAGCAAAAACTCAATAATAAAGAATGAAATATATAACAGCAGTTTTCAGCCTGTGAGCTGTGACCTTTCACAGGGGTCACACCATCAAAAACCACAGATATTCACATTCCAACTCATGGAAGTAGCAAAATTGCAGATATGTGATAGTAAAAAAATAAATTTATGGTTGATAGTCATCAAAACATGAGGGTTGCAGCCTAGGAAGTTTGTGAACCACTAATGTATAATTTTATTTTCTACTATATTATACATAGAAATCTTGATTTCCACACATGCTTATATTTGGAAGTCAAACAATAACCTAAATAGTACTTTAACCACTGAATTTTCTATTTTACCCTGAAAAATATCCCAATAATGGAAGTGACATTTTCACAATCCATGAAGAAAGGGTACTTACGTAAACATTTTGGTGCCTCTGACCACTCTCCATTTCTGCAGGTTATATTCTTGCTGCTCTGCATTTTATAGAAGGATTGGCACTGATATTCAACTGAAGATAATGGTGCGTATGCTGGTAATGGGAAGGAGGTGATGTCTCCATTGTCAATAGTTGGAGGAGGCCCACATTTCCCTGTTGAATCTAAGAGGACAATATTTGAGTAGTTGAGAGTTCAAGTCAAAGTACAAACTGAAGCAGAACCAATAAAGGTACAGTGCTAATCAAGACTTTGGTGACAGATGTGAGGGTATAGAAATGATTGCTTGAAGAAAATTTATTCCTAAATAATGAGAGCTACATTGAAACTGTTTCTTTCTTACTGAAGGCACGTACTAAACAAGAGCAAGCATGTCTGCTCTGAATCCTTTCACTGCTAGTTTTCACAGCTGCTGAACAAACATATGTTAGTGCAGACTGGCAGACTTTCTTGGTTTTCAAGACACTAGATATTTACTGTTCCTCTAACCACATATTCTTGATTTGCATTATCCTTTTTGTAGAAATGTACATCTTTTGATAAAAGTTTGAAGTTTATAAGCACACAGAAGGCAAATGAGGTTTCTTGAAGGGTCAAGGTGAGTATTGGTATCTATATGCAATACTTTTGCTCAGTACAACTGATTTCTTAGATATAGGAAAGAGTGGAGAAAATGAGAATTCTTGTGTAAGAACTTCAGGCCTCAGCTAACTGCATGATGCTATGCTAATTCGTTCTCTTTGGGACTGCTAATTGTACTGACAAGGCCGCTGGAGAAGATGATAATCGTGTAATGACATTTATCATGAGTTAGGTAATGTAGACCTAGGAAGACAAATATGGTATGCAGTCACTTATATGTGGATATTAACTTTTGAGTCAATGATAGCTAAGCTATCATTTTAGAACCATATTTATAGAATGGACGATACAGATTAGGTACAGAGTAAAGACTGGAGATACTCTTCGTAGGAAAGGAAAGTAGAATAGATAATTAACAATGGCTGGGTAGGGTGCCAAATTAAGGGGAAGGGGGAGAGAAGACTGGGACAAGGAACAGAATACAGGGTGAAACAGCTAAAATTAAGGCCCATTTGTGGGACAGGATGTGAATCAAATACAGTTGAAGTTTCCAACACACACACACACACACACACACACACACACACACACACACACACACACACACACACTTAATCTAAATGAAATCAAAATAATGGGGTGTGGAGACAGAGCCTCAACTGGACACCTATTATCACTAATTGAAAATTCCAGTATGAAGGATTTGGTTACACATAACTGAATTGTTGGACAACTGGGTCCTATGTGAACTCTCAAGCAACCCAGGCTATTGCCAATAAAATATTTTGTCCTCCACAAATTGGCAGCAAGGCTATAAAATGAAAGACAACGTATGTGTTTCACTGAATATAGAAAAGTCGAACTAGTGCCTACATAGAAACATAGAGACTCCTACAGGTTTGCATCTTTGATACAATATCTCTATTCCATGCTACCAAAGGAGAAACCTAATCACCAGTCAAGCCAAAAACTCTTGATGTACAATGGTATTCTGCTTGCAAACTCTGCTTGGAAAATGGTGACACAAACTTGTGGAAGTAACAAAAGAAAATCTGACTTGACTTAAGGCCTATTCCGTGAGATGGAACCCATATCCAGTACTGCTTGGGTAACAAAGATCTTAAGAGTAGATAGACCAGGAACTAGGGAAAATACTACTATTCTAAGCAAGCAAGCAAGCAAGCAAGCAAGCAAGCAAACAAACAAACAAAGAAACCAACTGATAACAGTAAAATGACTCCTGGCATTCTTTTACACTCATAGATCAGTGCTTTGCTTTGTGAGTATCATAGAAGCTTTCTCCTGCAACAGATGGAAATGAATATAAAGGCCCATAGCCAGACACTATGTAGAAACCATTGAACAATCAGCCATAAAGGTAAGTCTCCATAATATCCCTCTCTAGAAGGATCAGGGAAAAATGCAGAAGAGGATGAAAAAGAGTGTAAAACTAGAGAGGATGGAGGGCACCAAGAAAACAATGCCCTCTAAATCAAAATGATCAGGATTGTTTGAACTTACAGAGACTGAGGTAGCCTGCACAAGTCTGCACCATTTGGGATCCTAGAGCTGAAAGTTGAAATGGACAGATATCCTCATCCCTAACTCAGAAGAAAGCTCTAATTGATAACACCTTATTGATGAAAATTTAATTTTATTCAAAGGAACCTTAATTGGGAAAGAAACTAATCTTTTTTTCTTACTGGATATTTTATTTAGTTACATTTCAAATGGTATCTCCTTTCCTGGTTTCTCCTCTGGAAACCCCTTATCCCATCTCCCTTCCCCTTGCTTTTATGAAGGTGCTTACTCACCTACTCACTCCTGCCTCCTCGCCCTGGAAATCACCTATACTTAGGCATTGAACCTTTACAGGAACAAGGGCCTCTCCTCCCACTGATGCCCAAAAAGGCCATCCTCTGCTACATATGTGACCTGCTGCCACAGGTCTTTCCACGTGTACTCATTTGTTGCTGGTTTAGTGCCTGGGAGCTCTGGCGGGAATAGGGGGTGGGGAGTCTGGTTGGTTGATATTGTTGTTCTTCCTAGAAACTATTCTTAAGGGTAGGCTAAATGCTCAGCCGCAGGTGGCCAACAGAAATGAACCCAAAGGCATCTTTGGGGTCTTTATCTCCTTATACCATATCGTGGCTTCTCATTTCTTTTTTCTTTTTAAAATTTCATGTTATTTTCAATTTTATATTATTTACTTTTTTTTTATATTTTCCCCTACAGATTTGTTGTGTACATACTATAGTTTCAAGTTTAATATTTTTTTTAAATGGGATTGCTGAGTGTACAAATAGGTCTTTGTGTTCATAGCAGTTTCTCATGCCTTTTCTAGGTGTTTTCTTGATTGTTTGTTTTCTTCTCTTCTAATAGTTTAGATTTTATTTTATTTTATTATTATTTTTTAAAAGACTGTTTGCTTTCTAATGAGAGACAGATGTGGGTGGATCCAGATGAAACAGGAGGTAGGGAGGAACTTGGAGGGCAGAAGATAAAACCATGATCAGGATAATTTATGAGTGAAAAAAGTATGTTTTCAATAAAAGGGGAAAATACTTTGCCAAGAATAGTATAGTTATAAAAAAATTATTATAAAACAAAATATCTTATATCTTAATAGATTTGAGAAAACAAGATATAAACAAGACCTCAATGGACAGGTTATTCTTTATCAATATATCTACAAATGGTAAGAGCCTACAGTGCTTTGCAATCTGAGTCATACATTATCGAACATTATAGATGACTGAAGAGCTCACTGATAGATATTTTCTTTTTTTTTATTTTCTATATTTTTTATCTACATTCCAAATGATTTCCCCTTTCCTGTTTCCTCCCTCCCCTAAAGTCCCATAAGCCCTCTTCCATCCCCCTGTTCCCCATTCAACCCCCTCTTGCTTCTCCAGACACACTGAAACTAATAGAAAGGAAACTAGAGAAGAACCTTGAACATATAGGCACAGGGAAAAATTTCCTGACCAGAACACCAATAGCTTATGCTCTGAGGTCAAGAATTGACAAATGGGACCTCATAAAATTACAAAGTTTCTGTAAGGCAAAGGACACTGTCAAAAGGACAAAGCGGCAGCCAGCAAACTGGGAAAAGATCTTTACCAACCCTACATCCAACAGAGGGCTAATATCCAATATATACAAAGAACTCAAGAAGTTAGATATTTTCTAATTTAGTATCTCTAGCATGAGCTCCTCAAGGTTAATTTACATTTACAAAAACGGTCCAAAGATAATGATGATGCTGCCCATGGAATCAAACTCAGAACACCATCACTCTATCAGTTTAACCATTGTTTTTTAATTCAATGCTTTTATTTTACCATAAACCAACTTCATCTCCCTTTAAAATCTAACCTACACCCACTTTTAAATTATGCTACACCTTTTTATCCATCTCTGAAACTAAAGTAAAAAACCAGACCAAGCTACCTTTGCATACTGGCTTTCCAATACACTTGCGCTGAATACATGTCACAATGTTGGATCCATCCATTTGATGATTAGGTAAACATTTAAATGTCACTTGTTCTCCTGACTTATATGAGTTTTTTCCCTCTTCTATGAGTATGGCATTGTCAAATTTGGGTAAATTGTCACAATCAGTTCCTAAAAGAAAAATAATAAGCAGACTTTTCCTTTCAGAAAATTGTAGAATGTACATTATATGAACAATATATGAACTAATAGGTTCATAGAGAACAATGACTACTGTAGACTTTGCTACATTGCATAGTTCCAAAGTTATGAAAATGATGTGGGAAGGACACTATCTACAGAATTCTGGTGGCTATAGTTCTTGAGATTATACATTTGATGTTTTTCACTATACTTTCCACACTTGTTATATATATCTACATTTTTATTTCATCAAATGTAAATTACTTATAATAATCATTTCAAATTTTTAGAGTGTATATTTTTACAGTGACATTGCTTTTAAAATTGTCATTGTAGTAATAAACTTGTTGAGCAGAGCCAGTGTGCTCTAGGAGAAATCTGGGGTTTCTGATTGTTCTCAAATTGTCAAGTTATATTTTTAATAAAATTTTATTTACCTTCCATCATTCAGAACTGCCTACCATTGCTCTTTGATATCTTAGAATTATAGCTTGCTTTCTTATTTTTACTACATATATCTTGAGTTATATCATATATTACACAAATCATGAAAATAAAATTATACTTATGCAATCTGGTGGCTTGGACCACTTTCCTCCTACACATTTAATAAATGCTGGTCCATCAATTCCAAAGCCTTCAGAACAATTGTATGTAACCTCTTCTCCATACTGGTAACTGTCTCGTTCATGAGACACGATACCATGAAGAACTGAAGGTGGAGAACCACAAGGAATTCCTGAAAAAGACAGAATGAGAGTAACATAGTGAAACAATATCACATTGCACAGAAATTCTCTTGTATATGTCACTTCTGTATGTAGCAGTAAATGTTAACAAGAAAGATCTACCTTCATAAAGAAGGTGGACTGTGCTTCCTAATACCATATTCTGTTATCTTGCATTAATTAAATAGCTTCAAAACTGAGCAAAAACTTTGGCACCCTTGTGTTCCAAATCATGAGTGACAAAAAGAATAAAAATAAAACCGAAGAATTAATAATGTTAGAAAACATATCATACATTGTTGGTGAGGAGGAACATATTGTGGGAAAAAGACACTTAGGAGTTTAATACATGGTGGCAAATTTGATACTACAACTTACATAGGCAGATAAGTCTGTAGACTATACATCATATTTAAAAACAGAAATGCAAGAGTAAAAGTAGATTTCTGCTAGGAGCAATCTAGGAGAAGCCAAAAACTAGCAGGTGATCTTCCTGAGATTATTTCACCATGGACTGTAAAGCATGATGGATTTATTCTTTTAGGGAAGGCTATAAGGATTATATTTTTAGGAAAGATGCCTGCTATCAATATGTTTTTCCTGTTATTATTGAATATATATAACAATCAATAGGTATTAGCCCACCCATTTGAGCAGATTTCTGCAGAACGATGAAGATGCATTGTTTTAATAGTGATGCTATACAGGCAAATAGATGATTTCTTAATTCTTAATGATGATTTTATAAGACTCCCTAAAATTATACTAGTAGTTATTAAGCCTTTTATAATAGGACTGTTATTAAGTCCTTTATGATATTAAAACTGCAATGAGAAATCTGCCAGTCTCCAAATGTCATGGGTTAATTGCTTCTGAGATAAAGGTGTTATTTACAATTTAGAACACATTCTAAGACATTGTAAAACAATTAACAAAAGGTCATAAAAAGGAAACTAATGATTTATTGTAGGTGCAAGTACAGAAGATAAAATATTGACCAGATTTATCTATACAAATCTTCTCTGATAACTTAGTTATAGTTTTTAACTCTCTGTGAAACTGTAGAGTTAATGACAGATACTGAATGTCTAGTCTTAATGGATACATATGTAAACATTATCCATTGTAAACTTCTTTTTTGATTTATGAATGGAATTTATGTTTGAATTTTTAGTGAATATATGTAAAAAAAATAAAAAAGAGGCTTGGGAAATCCATGTTATCTATTCCCCTAGAAAAGGTACAAAAACTTGGAATGATTACATTGTATAACATTTTATATCAAAGCAGGAGAGTGCAAGATTAGGAGTCAAAGAGAGAGCAAGATTAGAGAGAGGAAGGAGAAGGACAGCAGAGTAGAATAACTTAGATATTAAAAGGAAACTTAGAAATTAAGAGAGCAATGTACTGAAAGCAGAGGTAAAGAGAGACAAAGAAGAAACTGCAGAGAGAGTGGAAAGATCAGGCAGGCTTCTCCTTGTCATTGAACTGAACAGGTCTTTTCTTAACATCAAGGCAGGCTTAGTCTTACTAAAGAGGACATAACTTTTTTCTTGCAGACAAGGGTTTAATTCACTTAGCAATAAAAGGATAGAAGCTTTTTCTTTCTCTATGCACTAAAGATGGGATCTCATTTTTTCATCCAGAATGAGTGAGTTCTTCCTGTGCTGGCATTTGGTCGTTGACTTCATATGCTTATGTAAGTATGGATGTGCATTTGTAAGTATGTAATTATAAATGTATAATTTATATACATTTGCCTGAAGATATGTGAGTATGCATGCATGAGTTTGTATATAAATGTATGTTGAGTTTAGGTGTAATGACTTGCGTAAAAGTTTTTTCTTCTGCGAATGTGACTCTCTTTTCCTGGTTCAATAAAAATTCATTTTCCAAACCTCCCACCAGCCTGAAAACAGGTCAAGGCTTCTGGGCAGGAGAGAAAAAGATCCCTATCAATTAATCCTTTATTTTATCCCCTACTGTTAGGCTACAGGTGTTAATTACCCAAGTCAGCAGTTTTCAATCCTCAGAATGAGCAGAAAAGTTTTTAGGATTCTTTTAGGATTCTTTTAGAAGTTAACAAGAATTTAGTGTTATGTATTTGGTCTAACACTACTTAAGTTAATTAGGTTCCCAAAAGGACACAGGAATCTGCACATCTGCACTTAAGAGGCCGAAGGACCCTGCCCCCAGTTGGTTTTGATTAGTAAAAAAGTTATTGGTGGCCAATGACTAGGCAGGAAGACAGAGGTGAGACTTTAGGATCCCCAGGCAAGGGACTGAGGAAGGGGCAGGAAGGATAGAACTTTCATATCTTGAAAGGAGTAAAGACCAGGCCAGAGAAGGCAGGAGAGACAGCCAACATGTAAGAGAAGGGGAAGAGTGGTCCCAGCACCCCTATCCCTACTGCATCTTGAGCAATAAAGATGGAGTACAGATTTTAGTAAGTAATAACTCAGGAATATCAGAGGGGAGTGTGTAAGCTGTGTGGAGTTTTTGGAGTGCCCCAGTCATTGAGCTGTTTAAGGCATACTAAAATATAAGGCTGTGTGTGTGTGTGTCTGTGTGTGTCTGTGTGTGTGTGTGTTTCATTTGGAAACCCAAACATTGTGGTGGGAAGCAAGGAAATTCTGTTACCACAGGTAGGTGGGGATATTTGAGTAGGATTAATTGGTAATTGCAACAATTTAGTATAGTTAGAAAGCTGTAATCCCGGAGACCATCATTCTTTAAAGCTACCTCTGAGACCATCAGTCTTCAAAACTACTTCCAGAGACCATCAGTCCTTAAAACTATCTCTATGTCCAACTCTGAGTCCAGCTTTAACACATTCCAGGATTGGCAGACTCCTGGTAAATTTCAGTGTAAACAATTCTATTAACTAACACAGCACAGGTTGCATTATGCAAGTAGAAATGTATGGTTGAAATATCTAAATGAATATATGTGCCAATCTACATCATTCATTAGGTTTGATTGGAAGTAGATTATTGGTAATGACTTGTTTAAAACCAGAATTGAATTTTTATATCAGTCTTACCAACACAACGAGGTGGAGAGCTCCATTTTCCCATGTGGCAGGTTACCCCATTCTCTTCAGATATCCTGAATCCGTCATCACAGACATAGTGGAATGTAGTGCCGTGTTCATGACTCCTGAATTCAACCGCATCTCTCCTTTCTTCTGTTGATCTTGATAATTTAATAGATCCGTGTTCTATTTTAGGGGGCTGGGAACATGGGATTTTTGCTACATGAAGAACAGAAATGAAATAGTCAACAGAAAGAGAATGTTTACATTAGAAAATAAAATAAAAACAAACCATTTGAATTATCTCTCCACAATATTTATATTAATTTTGTTTTTATTTTCCTTTATTTTTCTTTTGGTTTTTCAAGACAGGGTTTTCCTAGCTGTCCTGGAACTCACTCTGGAGATCAGGCTGGTCTTGAACTCAGGAATCCACCTGCCTCTGCCTCCCAAGTGCTGGGATTAAAGGTGTGTACCACCACTGCCCGGCATGTCCTTGTTTTTCAATACCCACCCCTTCACCTGAGTTCTAATGTTGTAGAGTCATAGCTACTGACCAATGCAGTGTGGTAAGGACTGCCACGTTCCATCTTTGCACACCATTTCTTCTGGGTCCTGAGTTAGGTAATTGTCTTGGCAAAGAACAGATACTTTTTCTCCATCCAAGTATTTCACTGTGGTTTCAATCACTTGGGCATTTGGAATCTGTGGTGGTGGAGGGCAAGATGTTTTCTCTATTCCTAGAAAACATCAAAAATCAGGTATCTTAAATTATTGAAGTAATAATTTTCATTAAGTATTAAATTGAGTGTGTTCATGTAATGACCAATGTAGTAATTGTGGTCCTTCCTTCCTTCCTTCCTTCCTTCCTTCCTTCCTTCCTTCCTTCTTTCCTTCCTTCCTTCTTTCCTTCCCAAGGTGCTATTGTCAGGTATTTCATCACAGCAATGAGAAATGTCACTAGTATATTAACTAAAAGTAGCTACTACTTTTGTAAATCAACTTATATTTGTAAACTATCTCATGAAGATTTTTAATGTAATTCAACATATTAGATCAAAAAATATCCATAGACAGCTCTAGAGAAATATTCATGTAGCATTAATCTTAATGAATTTAAGTGTATAACTCAGTTAAAATACTACAATTCCTAGAAATAATTGAAATAAGTTTTACAAAATAATGTAAAACTGCATTTAAAATGAATGAGAAAAATTTAAAAAAGAACAAGAATTGCTATACTAAATTGCTATACAAGTGAAATATATAAAATATATAGAATACACACATATACATAAACATACACATATACATATAAATGTATGGAAGAGGGGGAAGTAGAAAACATATAAATACAGAGCTCACATAAGAAATTCTCAAAAAATTAATTTGTTTTAAGAACTCAAAGATCCTATAATTATGGGTGAGAAAAGACCAAAATATTCACTATAAGACAGAGTAAATGAGGGCTTACTTGTACAGGTTGGTTCAGGATCCCATTGTCCATTAATGCAGATTGAGTATCCATACTTCTGCTTTCCTCTACATTTGTAACTGATGCTAGAGTTATGATTAAATTCACCCCTTTCAGGTTTATTTGCCACTAATACAGTTAGTCTTGGTGCTTGGCACTTCACAAGTTGATCTGTTGCTATATAAAAATATTTCCATGGAAAATAAAAACAATCACCAGAGTGAGCTAGCTGCTACATTTAAAATAGCTATATAGTCAAAGAACAATGAAACTATGATTTATACTTATAAATTCAGTTAACAAAATACTGAGAGGCACCATGCAGAAGTAGTTTATGGTGTGAGAACTAGGTCTCCAGTCCAGTTTTTTACATCTTAGAGAGTTTGTGTCATGCAGGGATTTGGGTACTTGGCAAGAAATACATAGGAAATCACTGCTTCAGATGCTTTACAAAGGGAATAATTATGACATTGCTGGCTTTAGTCCCATACTTGAAAGCTGTGAAAACTTTTATATTTGTTGCTCTCTCATTGTATTGTCTTTAGTTCATAATTAGAAATATTAAAATAAAAACAAATGTGGATAGGATATTAAAAGTTTCTATTTGAAATTCCCTTTTATTGATATACAGGATATGAGAATAAAGCATCAAAGATATGTTGTATAGAAAAGAAATATTTTAAAATATTTTATGAGAGAGAGAATTGGTTTAAGAAATTAGATGCTCAGAGTCACCATCTATTTCTTTTATATTCCTGTCCTAAAAGGAATATAAAGGAAATAAGGAATATAAAGAAATATAAAGGAATAAAGGAAGACTCAATAAGAGTCTATAGGAAGCTGTTTTATATGCCAGATAATCTGAAAAATATAATAATTTGTCACAATAATAAAAAGTGTTTGTTTCCTTTCCAGCCTGCACAATTCACTGGGCAGATCATCAGCTTGTCTGTTCCTCTGATGACGCCATAGTCTGAAGGCCTCCCAGGAAATATGCTGCACTAAGGGCAAGAGGTAAGGGACACTCTCAAACAACTGCCGCAGCTGTGACCCCCCCAAGGAACCCAGAAGACTAGGGACACATCCCCTCTGCTCAAACTATACTTCCCTCCCTGCTGGGGCAGATCATTAGCATGTCTGCTCATGGGAAGACCCCATAGTATGAAGGCCTCCCATGAAATATGCTCCACCCAGGTCTACAGAGACCTCACAGTTTGAAGGCCTCCCAGGAGATCTGTTGTACCCAGAGACACAGACCCAACAGTCTAAATGCCTCCCAGGAGATCTATTGAACTCAGGGCAACAGGACAGATCATCAGCATGTCTGTCCCTCTGAAGACCCCATAATCTGAAAGTCTCCCAGGATACCTGCTGCACATAGGGCAACAGACTCCACAGTCTAAAGTCCTCCCAAGAGATCTGCTACAGCCAGGGACACAAGTCTCCCAGCAACCAGCAGCAACTCAGGGACACAGGAGGCAGACTCCAGACAGAGACACCCAGGCCAGTTAACACCAGAGATAACCAGATGGCAAGAGGCAAGTACAAGATCATAAGCAACACAAGCCAACATACTTTGGCACCAACAGAACCCAGTTCTCCCAACACAGCAAGCCCTGGATACACTAACACACCTGAAAATCAGGAAGCTGACCTAATATTCCATCTCATAAAGATAATAGAGTCCTTTAAGGAGGCTATCAATAACTTCCTGAAAGAAATACAGGAAAACACAGGTGAACAGATAGAAGCCCTTAAACAGGAACAAATAAATCCCTGAAAGAAATATAGGAAAACACAATCAAACAAGTGAAGGAATTGAACAAAGCAGTCTAAGACCTAAATATGGAAGTAGAAACAATAAGGAAAACACAAATGGGAGCAACCCTGGAAATGGAAAACCTAGGAGAGAGGGCAGGAGTTATAGATGCAAGCACCAATAATAGAATACAAGAGATAGAAGAGAGAATCTCAGGTGTAGAAGATACTTTAGAAGATATTGACACAAAAGTCAGAGAAAACTCAAATCAGAAAAACTCCTAACCCAAAATATCCACAAAATCCAGGACACAATGAAAAGACCAAACCTAGGAATAAAAGGAATAGAAGAGAATGAAGATTCCCAGTTCAAAGGACCAGAAAACATCTTCAACAAAATGAGAGAACTTCCCCAAGCTAAAGAAAGAAATTTTCATATATGTATAACAAGCCTATACACAAAATAGATTGGACCAGAAAAGAATAAGGTCACATATTATCTTTTCACATAATAATCAAAACACTAAATGCACAGAACAAAGAAAGAATATTAAAAGCTGTAAGGAAATAAGATGAAATAACATATAAAGACAGACCTATCAGAATTACACCAGACTTCTCAACAGAGACTATAAATTCAGAAGAGCCTGGACAGAGGTCATGCAGAACCTAAGAGAACACAAATGCCAGCTCAGGTTATTACACCCTACAAACCTCATAGTTAGAGGAACCAAATATTCCACACCAAATCCAAATTTAAACCGTATCTATCTCTCAATCTACCCTACAGAGGATTCTACAAGGACAATTCTAACACAAGGAGGATACCTACACCTAAGAAAACAAAAAACAAAAACAAAAAAATCACCCATAAATTAATCATCTCGCAACAAAACCAAAAGGAGAGAATCCCATACACGTAATGCTGTCTACAACATAGCAGGAACTAACAATCATCTTTCTTTAGTATCTCTCAATATCAATGGAGTCAATTCTCCAATAAAATGACATTAGCTAACAGACTGGATATGCAAGCAGGATCCAGCATTTTAATGCATACAAGAAACACACCTCAATGACACAGCATACCAAACATATGGGACACAATTAAAGCAGTGCTAAGGGAAAAATTCATAGCACTAAATGCCCTCGTAAAGATATTGGAGAGAGTCTACACTAGCAAATTAACACCTGAAAGTTTTAGAACAAAAATTGCCAACACACCCAAGAGGAGTAGAAGATAGAAAATACTCAAACTCAGAGAGGAAATCAAAAAAATAGAAACAAAGAGAACAATATAAACAATCAAACTCAGAAGCTGATTCTTTGAGAAAATAATCAAGATAGAGAAACCACCAGTCAAACTCACTAGAGGGCACAGAGGACTTCCAAATATACAAAATAAGAAATGAAAAGGGAAACACAACAACAGAAACTGAAGAAATTGAAAGAAATCATCAGATCTTACTATAAAAGCCTATACTCAGTAATACTGGAAAAATAGATGAAATGGATGATTCTTTAGACAGATATCATGTACCAAAGTTAAATCAAGAGCAGGTAAACTATTTCAACATGCCCATAGCCCCTAAGGAAATAGAAGTCATTAAAAACCTCCCAACCAAAATAAGCCCAGGGTCAGACGGTATTAGTGCAGAATTCTACCAGACTTTCAAAGAAGAGCTAATACCAACATTTCACAAACTATTCCATAACATAGAAACAAAAGCAACACTACCTAATTCATTCTTTGAAGCCACAATTACTGATTCTTAAATCACACAAAGTCCCAACAAAACAGAGAACTTCAGACCACTTTCACTTATGAAGATCAATGCAAAAATACTCAATAAAATTCTAGCAAACTAATCCAAGAACACTCAAAATCATTATTTAGTATGATCATGTAGGCTTCATCACTGGCATGCAAGTTAGGTTCAATATACAGAAATCTATGAACATAATCCACTATATAAAAACTGAAAGAAAAACTCACATGATCATCTCATTAGATGCTGAAACAGCCTTTGACAAAATATAGCATCCTTTCTTTATAAAAGTACTGGATAGATCAGAAATTCAAGGCTCATAAATAAACTTAGTAAAAGAAACATACAGCAAACCAACAGCCTGTTTCAAATTGAATGGAGAGATACTTGAGGTAATTCCACTAAAATCAGGGACAAGACCAGGATGCCCACTCTCCCTATATAGTATGTAAAGTTCTAGTTAGGGCAAGAAGACAAAAAAAGGAGATCAAGGGGATACAAATTGAAAAGGAGAAAGTCAAGATATCACTATTAGCAGATGATATGATAGTATACTTAAGCGACACCAAAACTTCTACCAAAGAACTTTTACAGCTGGTAAGCAACTTTTATATCCAGCAAAGCGGCTGGATATAAAATTAACTCAATCAAGTTAGTAGCCTTCCTTTATACAAATGATAAACGGGCTGAAAAAGAAAATAGGGAAACAACACTCTTTACAACAGCCACAAATAATATAAAGTATCTTGGGATGGGAGGGGGTAATGACTGGACTATAAAAAAATTAAAAGTAAAAGCATATTCATAAGTAAAAGTGGTCTGACGTTCTCTGTTTTGTTGGGTCTTTGTGTGATTTAAGAATCAGTAATTGTGGCTTCATTTACATTTGAAATGTAAATGAAGAATATATTCAATAAAAAAATTGAAACATTAAAAGTAAAAAAATAAAAATGTGTAGGTCTTATTAGTTAATTGAGAGGCATATGAAACCCCTTTAATATGCTATATATTTTAATTTCTCAGTTAGGACAAGAGCATTTTCTTTTAAATTAGAGAAAATTTCAGTATAGTTCCTAGATATGTAGAGTGAGGTGATTAGAAATAGAACAAATGGTCAGAACTTGAAAATATCATCCTTAGTGAGGTAACCCAATCACAAAAGAACACACATGGTATGCAGTCACTGATAAGGGGATATTAACCCAGAATCTCGGAATATCCAAGATGCAATTCACAAATCAATAGATTTCCAAGAAGATGGAAGGAGAGACCCCTGGTCCTGGAAAGACTGGATGTAGGGGAATACCAGGACAGAGAAGCGAGAGGGGGTTGAATGGGGAACAGAGGGAGGGAAGTGGACTTATGGGACTTTTGGGGAGGGAGGAAATGGGAAAAGGGAAATCATTTGGAATGTAAATAAAAAAATATAGAAAGTAAAAAAAAGAAATAGAACAAATAAAACTAAGTAATTTGCCAAAGCAGTACAAGTGTTTTATAAAACAATAATTAAAATAGTAATGGAAGTAACTTAATCTTTCAAGATATCGGAGAATTTGTCCCTTACTTAAGTCTGGTTTGCAAGAAGACAAAGCTGATGTTGTATAAGTAAGTGAGGGAAGAATTGTAGTCAAGGGAGCATAGTGACTGTGTGATTGATTTGTTTATGAAAGAATCTCATATTTTAAAAAAGAAAGCTACAGATTTGAAGAATAATAACATTGTAGCAGGCTAACCATTTTTGTATGGTATGGTGAACTCTGTAGCACATCTTGAGATAGCTGGAGAGACTCATATGAACATGACCACAGACATATTAACCTTAGACCAAAGCTCTGAAATCTGAACAAATGATAAAGCTGAACTCTGGAAGTCAGAATGTAGAATTGATTTTTCATGCCTGACATGTGTCAGATTCTGTCCCATATGAAACTGTTAAACAGTTTTAAGACAGTTGTGAGCATAGATTTTAAAGCATTGAAAGCAATGCTTTGATATCAAGTGTTTGTTTAGCAAAAATTATAAGGAATAATGATTTGAGGTACTAGTTTACATGAAAAAAGGCTTCAGAGTTGGTTGACCATCTGGGTATGGAGAGCATATCACTAAGCAACACAGGTACAAGTACCCTTTTGAAAAGAGCTCCATGTTTCTCTGTCATTATCAAACACCTACAACTGCAGTGAATATTAACACTGGACACCAGGGACCATGCTGAAAGAACAACCCAGGATCACAATAAAAACGTTAGTTTCAGGGAAAAGTGAATGTCAGGTCCCAAATGCTTTCAGCTACTCATTAAAGATTCAATAATCAAAAGAACTGAGGTATTCATTGCAGAGTGAACTCATTCATGGGATACCTTTTCCTATCCAATTCCAGACTTTTTGGTACAGCTGAGTTGTACAGATAATGACAGGGCCTATGGTTCAAGCATAAACACATGTGGCTTCATTTTGCAGCATGTAGAATAGTCAGAACTCTCATAGAAGCTTTGAAAGGGTAAAGTTTGTTATGGGAGTAGGAAATGGGTGATTTGCAGACTTTATTTAATTGCTTTTCAAGAACTGGAAGGAGACTGTCATATAAAAACAACAATGGTATTTTTGTAACACACTCATATCTTCTTGGGTATTAGTGTTCAAATTTCACATTTCAGTCACATGAAAATTTATAACTAAAAGCTATATGTGATAGAATAAATAATAAACATTTACAGATTTTATTATTAATGCCTGCTTATTTATAGATATGCATCAAAATATAAGCAGTAAATTTGGGTTTGTAGAAAGAGTTAATGTCTCAAGAAGATTTCTAACTACAAAATATGTATTAGGAAATAGTTCTGCAATAAAACTATTAGACTTCATGAAGTGTTAATTTGAGGCACACAGACTTACCAACACATTGAGGAAGCTGGGTCCACTTCCCACTAATGCAAGAAACTGACCCATGTCCAATCATTGTGAAGGTTTCTGCACAAGTAAACTCCACTGAATCTCCATGGCGGTATGGAGGGACAGAAAACTTGACAGAGCCATGCTCAAGTTCAGGAATGTCTCCACATGTTTTTTCCTCCTCTGTAGGTATTTCACATAAAATACTTATAATTAAAGCAGCTCATGAGATGCAAAACCATTTTTAAGTATTAATATTTTTAATTACCAACACATTTCGGCAAGGTTGTCCACTTCCCGTCAACACACTGGATTTTATTAGGTCCCTTTAGTAGAAATCTAGGTTGGCAATCATATTCCACCACATCACCATGGCTGTATTCTACTTTCTTTGTTCCCTTAATTTCCCCATTGAGTAGTTCAGGGTATTGATCACAGGATCTTACTTGACCTATTGCAGAAATACTGTGTAACTATAAATCACCTAACAGTCTAAAACTCTAGTAAATGGAGAAAGTTAAGTAATTATTCACACTTTATAAATAAAAAGTATTTACACTAGATTCATATTTCACAGTTATAATATACTTATTAAAATAAGTTTGCAATCGTATTGAAGGTGGAAAAATGTTTGGCAAACTTGAAACCTTGAAGATACATGCAAATCATTCAGCAATTGAGTTGTATCAATTATATAGACTTTCACTTTCACCAGTAATATTTTAACACACAATTATTGCTTTGTATAAAATATAAGCACTGTAGAAAGACTCCAATCAATCTGTTTTAATTTGTTTAATACCTGCTATTGAGTTAATTAAAATCTTCTTAAATACGGTTTGGACTCTATACAAAGTATAGTTATGTATATGCTTTGAAATGCCAGCATTAATGATAATGTAGGCAAAATGAAAGCAGGCTCCTCTAGCTCAGCTGTTATGTCTGCATGTGTAAACACATTAAAAACACATTTTAAGAAGCAATGTATCCTGATATTAATGTTCATAAGTGACTATATATTAGTCACACAAAACACAGCCTTTGTGGATGTCTGTATCTCTGAATTTACTTTAGACTTTAGATATACTGCAAAACTGAGAAGATTAAGAAAAGGAAAATAAACTTCTGAATCTTATTGAAAAAATATAAAGCAGATACTTACCTTTACATGTTGGGAAACTAGGGGACCATCCAAAGTGGTAGCATTGCACTGAATCTGGTCCAACTCTGTGTCTCAAACGGCAAGAGAATTTCAACAAATCTCCATCTCTATATTTTTCTTTCTTGGGATAAACAACTAAGTGTGGGTCTAATATGGGAATACTGCATTCTATTTCTTGAAAAATAAGATAATCAGAATATACATTTTGTCATTACAATATACAAGTAGGCTTATCTCTCTCTTGTACTTTCATGGACATCAATAACCATCTTCCCTATAAAAAGCTACTTATTAACTTTAGTATATCATATTGATATAGTTCCTAAATCAATTTGAAGCTGTCTGAGAAATGTAAGATGGTACAATATATTAGTTATGAAATTAATTATGAAAATCAACTTATTTTTACTGGACCTGATTTGCTACAGAGAATTATTGAAGTTGAAGTAATAAGTCTCCTAAACTCACAATATAAAATTGCTTTTTTCACATTTGAAATTAGTGCCATCATGTATCTAAATCACATATTAAAATTTATTTTATTTGTATACAGAGAAAGTTTATCATATCATTTAGTTCTCATGCACCTGAAGTTAGGAAAATGTAATTACCTATCTATGTTAAAAATAAAAAGGATGTGAACAGCATTTACATTAAACTACTTTTGTTTTTCCAATTCTTATTAATAGCTAATTACCAATTATTCCAACTCAAAATAAGAATATGCAAAACTCTTCATTACAATAACATTTTCTTCACTTTTTTTAGCACTTTGGGAGGGGGTACCAAAAGCTAAACAAACAAACAAACAAACAAAAATATCTAAAAAATATTTTTGCTTGAAATTCCTTTCTTTTCTAATTAGAAATTCTAAATTAGAATTTTAAAATTAGGGTGACAAATAAAACAATATTCATTCTTTCAAAACTCAAGTGCTAGTATATAATCAGCAAGAGATTTGAAAGCCATGCTTTATAACTAGTATCTTAGGAACAGAAAGCACTTTATTTGGGTCTTGCAATATAACTCAGAGGAATAGCTTTTCCTAGGTACCTGAAACCATCTGACAACACTTTCAAGATGATACCTTTGTTTTAATATTGAGTCTTAGATTAATGGGAAAATACAATACTGAAGACTTATCACAATTAGTCTATAAAAATATGATCATCTATAGCTTTGTCATATTTGTTTCTGTTCATATTTACGTATTTTTTGCTTATTATACACAAATTCTGTAATTAACATATCATAATACTCTACCTTCACATGAATCTGTGGATTCTAACATAGCAACCATAACTTATGAGATGTGATTTAATGACCTGTGTGAGCTGGTGTATACTGAGAGAGATGCTTCTCTTTGAAAGGCTAACTCTTAGTGCTTATGTATGAATATGTGAGTATCAATGTACATTCTTTGGTGTATTGTTTTGAAAGTTTTCTATAAATACTACTCAGCTTAAGTGGACTTGATGATGATGGTGAGAAGGGTAATAATTATGATGGAAACAAGGAGGATAATGGTGATGATGCTAAAAATATTATTAATAATAATAGTTTGTTCACATCTCATCACAATGGAACAACTCCAAGATCATTTGAAAAAAGCCTGGATAGTGTTAAATCTTGTCCATTTCTCTACTGCATGGTTGAGGCTATAACACCTGACCACCAATCTGCCATATTTCATTCAAATTTTAGAGACTTATATTGTGTTGACAGGTTCCTATCTATATGTTCACATCGTCATTAGTCTTCATTAAATTTGGAACAGAACACTATCTTATCACATCAGTCTGTACTGTTTTTTTCACTCACTTCATTTCCTCTTCTCTTGTTCACTTTTGTCTGTCACACCTGGAGACATTGAAAAGTATGTGCGAATTTGTTGGGTAACAATTTCTTTGAGATTTAAATATTCCATTGTTCTTGGAAGCAACTTAAGGAGGAAGATAAACAAATTAAAATAGCTCTTAGGAGTCCCTGAAACTGACCAGATTCAGCAGACCCCTCCTTTCTAGAGTACACAAGTTAGCTATGTTGCTGAGAGTCACTTTTAGATAAGCAAAGCTGCAAAGAAGGCACTCAGACCTCCCTAGATGCAGAAATAAAAGACTGAGACCATAGCAGCTTCCTGGAAGAATTAGAAAGTTTTTCAGCTTTCTGGAAGGGGTTACTTGAAAAAGAGACTCTCCAACATATTTTTACAGCTGTGTAATATGCTCCAGGACCCCAGGTTTTGTGAACTGTCAACTATGTTGAGTGGACATTTGTGAAACAACTATCTTTGAGTCCTTTCTGCTCCTATAAGCAAATCCTCACCCATATTTCTATAAGTAACCCCAAAAAAGTCATGCATCACAAAGTTGGACTTTGGAGGTATACATGTTTTGTTCTCCATAGCCTCCTATGGAGAGATGCTGCTACTTTAAGTCTCAGTCTATTATGTCTGGATAAAACCTTTGATGTTGGTGCAAAATAGATGACTACATTTTCCAACATGTCTTTCCTTTCTCTCACCCTGTCTGGGGAGACAAACCCACCAAAGACTCTACCTGGAGAAGCTTGAATAGTCCTTGGCAGACTTACAAGTTCAACTTCCTCCTTCCTGATAAAAATGGACCCAGCAAGTACCTAGGATTCCCTGAATGCATCTCCATACAAATGATGCATTTGCAGAACTTTAAACTCTAGCTGGTGGTTTTACAATCACCCTAAAAATCCTTGCTACTCTCCAAGGTTCGTTTATAACCCTTGTTTACACTTTACAATGTGTACATACAAACTCACCTGGAATAAAGGTATATGCACAAGGTAAGATCATCTAAGAGACCTGATTCATTAGAATCCCTAGAGAAAGTCTTCTATTCCCATGCACTCTCTCCCCACTGAACTGGGATCTTGCAGACACCACTGATTCCTCACTGCATTTCATCCTTCCAGTCTGGTGTGCCATGGTGCCTGGACAGCCTAAGGGAGGAGACTGAGGACAGGAACCACTGGCTCCCTAGCTGGGGGTGTGTAAACATTTGTGTATCATCTTCACTGGAAAAGATTTGTTACCCAATAGAATTGTATGTAACTACTTTCTGTTTTGATCATTTTATATTTGTAATGCTAGGACTGACCTTAAATCTAATATGTGGACTAACCATATTATCCAACTGAATTAATTGCTCTCCCCTTGCATTCTATTTTAGTGTTACAATGTATTTTAGAAAACCCTGATTTCACAGTCTTGGACTGCTTATAACCAGAGAGAAATTAATGGTTATTATTTGTTTATTTTGATTGTTGTTTTTACATCGAAGACTACTTGTTTCTGCTGTTTGTTTATGATTTGTCTTCCTATGTAGCCCAGACAGTTCTAGAATTCAAGACCATCATACTATGATTCCTATGTATCAAAATTATAGGTATGTGCCTCTTGCCAGGTGCATACATCCTTAATAAATTACATTTTAGGTATCCTTGATGCTGCAAATCAAATATTTTAGTCTTTGCTGCAACTTGTTCAATTTAATTTTTGCACTTCCATTTTTCCTGTATTGTTTCCCTCATGTTGTTTATGTTTCATGACTTTGTTTCATACTTAAATCATATTTTGTTAATTGTGATCTGGTTTAAACCATTAAGTGTTTGTATTAATGATAAAACTCAATTTTACTCTAATAAGAGATATGTGATATAAACAGACCTTACAAAGAAGTCATTAATTTAATATATTCTTGCTTGTTTGTTTAATTTTAGAAACCAAGATTTGCTCTGTAGCTCAAAATGTCCTCAATCTTATAACCTCTTGTCTCAGGACCCTATGTGTAGGAATCACAAGCATGTGACACCTACACCTGATGATTGTATAATTTTAAAATGGTTATCTGGCCTGTGAGATGGCTCAGTCAGTGAGAGTGCTTGCCACCAGCCCTGTAGTCCTGAGTTCCATCTTTGAGGCACATATGATGACAAGAGAGAACTGACTCTCACAAATTTTCTTACATCTACATGTACAATGTAGTAAATATTAGTCCTTTTTTTCCTTTTCTATATTTTTTATTTATATTCCAAATGATTTTCCCTTTCCCGGTTCGCCTCTCCCTGAAAGTCCCAAAAGCCTTCTTCCCTCCCCCTGCTCCCCATTCAACCCCCTCCCTCTTCTCTGTCCTGGTATTCCCTACACTGCTTGAACTCAAGATGAACGGTCTACTGAGGTGACCATTTAACATAACAAAGCAGACACTGAGAAGTCTGTCTCAGCATCACCAATCTATTTTACAAAGCTGAGGTTCCTCTCTGCACTTCTCACAATACTACCTCACTTTAACCTTTGTAGACCCTGAGTTTCACTGCCCTTGCCACAGCTGATCTTCCATAGATAAACCAGTTATTTGGTGTGGAGTCTCCTATGCTCTGGGTCTCTGGGTTTCCAGGTACTCTCTTAGCTCCCTTTCTCTTATATCCCTTGATTGTTTCCAGCCACACACATGGCTTGTTTCAGTCTGTATCCTTCCAGATAGTTCTGACTGATTTTTTCCCCAATATGTACCATATACCTCTTTACCACAGACCTAAGAGTAGTCATTTTCTCTCTCTCTCTTCACTCAGTGTTCACACCTCCAAAAACACAGACATGCATGCATGAGCACACACAGGATAGATAAATGAATGTAATGAATAATAAATTCAAATACTATCACCTTTAGTCTTCATGAGTGTTCTTTCTCCAAGTATATATTAAATCAGAGGGCAGATTCTAGAAAATTCATATTTAAGTAACACATAAATATTTGTTTTTGTTTTGTAAAATACAATTTTAGACAAGATAGTACTTACCATAACATGAGGGTTTATCAGACCACCCATCATAAGTACAAGTTATGGAGCCTTTGGTATGTTTATATTTGTTTTCATATCCAACATGACATTCATAATCTAATTTGCCATTGAGTTTAAACCATGTGTTATTATTTTTCGATTTAGCATTCTCAAACACAGGCGCATCACAAAACTCTAAAGCAAAATAAAATTGAAAATGTTATTTCTAATGTACCAATGTACAATCACAGTAAAACAAAAGTCTATATAGATTAATATATGATAACAAATTAAATACTGTATTAAAAGCCCTTAGACATGTTTCACACCTCAATTTTTCTTATATTAATTACATAATACAAATAAAATGACAGATTCTGATTATTTTGGAAAGTATAACAGAATTTTATACATTATGATCTCATATTTAGTAGTTAATATGACATAAAATATAGGAATGTTGACTGGCTAAATTTAATACAGGTGCTTTTATTATAATTTAATATAAATGATTAGTATATGGAAATAATTTTAATTTCTGTTCCTTTAACTAGATCCAGTAAAAGCAAAACAGATAAAAAATTTCAAATTAAGAAATTAGAGAATATCTTAAATTGCCTTGTTATTTAAGGTGATAATTCTTAAAAATTATCAGTGAGTAATTTTCTGCTCAATAAGACAAGGTAAACTAATTATTATTCTTAGAAAGCCTTCATTAACCCTTGGTCTTAAAGCAGGGGAAACTTTTAAAACACCAAAATTTGCTGCTACCTGTAAACATTTCTTTCTTTCTAAAATCAAGATACTTGGGAAGAATTTCGATGAGGAACATGTTCCGTGATGGACCTTAATTCACTGTGTCAAACACATAAGGTTATCACATATTTAGGGATTTAAAACATGGGTATATATCTTCATAAGAAACTTTATTTATTGAGATAAAGGTTTTGGTATTCAAAGAGGAAGATCTTTTAAAAAGGCAGCTAGTCAAAGATTATTTCATGAGACATAAAATTATGTGATATTTTTAAGGCTTTGAAAACATAAATGAACTCTTAATCTACAATACAAAAGTGCTGCTACAAGAAAAAACAAATCGATATGTACATTTTTACTTGAAGTCTAATAGTCATCTTTCAAATGAAGTCACTCCACCAACCTCAAAGAACAATAAAGTTAAACTCTTCTATGGCATTAGTATAATGGCAACAATATAACGAAATACTCACTAATGCATGAGGGTTTAGCTGACCATCCACTTTGTAGGCAAGTAATTGATCCTGATGTTTCTCCATTTGCTGTTATATATCCCTGTTTACACCTATATTGTGTTTTTCTATTTACAGCATATGTTAAATCAATTTCAGAAAGAAATCCATTATCAATTTCTATATCTGACTTTGAGCATATCTCTAAATGGGGAGACATGTAAGAAAAATGTAAGTACACGTACAAAAGCTTAAAGAGTCACAATATAGAAATATATTTTAAAAATGCATTAGTCATTTGTACAAGAAGACCTGAAATAATCAAAAACATTCACATAGCTGGGCCAAGAAGGACAACTCATCGGTTTAAAGATTAACAAAACATGACTTAAATTAGTCATACATATTCCCTTTTTTTGGTCAAGTGGATCCATAATCTTACAGAATGTCAGAAAAATTTAAAGTATGGGTGGTTTTTTGTACCTATTTTTTATTTATTTATTTATTTATTTATTTATTGAGCCAGTAACCAGAAAAAAACTTTATTTTGACCTCTCTCCTGGAAGATTATATAATCACAAAATTCAAAAATCGCATGCATTTTGAAAATTAAAACAAATCCAAAACAAATGAAGTACACTAAAATACTGTATATGCCTATTCTTTTTTTAAATATTTTTATTAGGTATATTCTTTATTTACATTTCAAATGATTTCCCTCTTACTGGTTCCACCCCTCCCCAAAAGTACACTATGCCCTCTTCCCTCCCCCTGCTCCCCAACCAACCCACTCCTGCCTCCCCTTCCTGGTATTCCCTACCCTGCCACATTTAGTCCTTCCAGGACCAGGTGCCTCTCCTTCCTTCTTCTTGGTATCCTTTGATATGTGAATTGTTCCTTGAGTATTCCAAGCTTCTGGGTCTAATATCCGCTTATCAGTGAGTGCATATCATGTGTGATTTTTTTTTGAACAGATCATATCACTCAGGATTACATTCTCCAGTTCCACCCACTTGCCTAAGAATTTCATGAATTCATTGTTTTTAATAGCTGAGTAGTACTCTGTAGTGTAAATATATGACATTTTCTGTATCCATTCCTCCATTGAGGGATATCTGGGTCCTTTCCAGCTTCTGGCTATTATAAATAAGGCTGCTATGAACATAGTGGATCATATGTCCTTATTGCATGTTGGAGAGTCCTCTGGGTATATGCCCAGTAGTGGTATAGCTGGGTCCTCTGGTAGTATTATGCCGAGTTTTCGGAGGAACTGCCAAACTGATTTCCAGAGTGGTTTTACCAGCTTGCAATCCCACCAGCAGTGGAGGAGTGTTCTTTCTCCACATCCTCACCAGCGCCAGCTGTCTCCTGAGTTTTTAATCTTAGCCATTCTGACTGGTGTGAGGTGGAATCTAGGGGTGGTTTTGATTTGCATTTCCCAGATGACTAAGGATGTTGAACATTTCTTTAGGTGATTCTCAGCCATTCAATATTCCTCAGGTGAAAATTCTTTGTTTAGCTCTGTACACTGTTTTTTAATAGGGTTATTTGGCTCTCTGGAATCTACCTTCTTGAGTTCTTTGTATATATTGGATATTAGCCCTCTGTCAGATGTAGGGTTGGTAAAGATCTTTTCCCAATTTGTTGGTTGCCGTTTTGTGCTTTTGACAGTGTCCTTTGCCTTACAGAAACTTTGTAATTTTATGAGGTCCCATTTGTCAATTCTTGACCTTAGAGCATAAGCTATTGGTGTTCTGTTCAGGAAATTTTCCCCTGTGCCCATGTGCTCAAGGCTCTTCCCCAGTTTCTTTTCTATCAGTTTCAGTGTTTCTGGTTTTATGTGGAGGTCCTTGATCCACTTGGACTTTAAATTAGTACAAGGAGATAAGAATGGATCAATTTGCATTCTTCTGCATGCTGACCTCCAGTTTAACCAGCACCATCTATTGAAAAGGCTATCTTTTTTTCCACTGCGTGGTTGTAGCTCCCTTGTCAAAGATCAAGTGACCATAGGTGTGTGAGTTCATTTCAGGGTCTTCAATTATGTTCCATTGATCTACCTGCCTGTCACTGTACCAATACCACGCAGTTTTTAACACTATCGCTCTGTAGTACTGCTTGAGGCCGGGGATACTAATTGCCCCAGAATTTCTTTTACTGTTGAGAATAGTTTTAGCTATCCTCGTTTTTTATGTTATTCCAGATGAATTTGATAATTGTTCTTTCTAACTCTATGAAGAATGGAGTTGGGATTTTGATCGGGATTGCATTGAATCTGTATATTGCTTTTGGCAAATTAGCCATTTTTACTATATTAATCCTGCCAATCCATGAGCATGGAAGATCTTTCCATCTTCTGAGGTCTTCTTTGATTTTTTTTTCTTCAGAGACTTGAAGTTCTTGTCATACAGATCTTTCACTTGTTTGGTTAGAGTCACACCAAGATACTTTATATTGTTTGTGAAGGGTGTCATTTCCCTAATTTCTTTCTCAGCCTGTTTATCCTTTGAGTATAGGAAGGCTACTGATTTGCTTGAGTTAATTTTATATCCGGCCACTTTGCTGAAGTTGTTTATCAGCTGTAGGAGTTCTGCTCATATCATCTGCATATAGTGATACTTTCACTTCTTCCTTTCCAATTTGTATCCCTTTGACCTCCTTTTGTTGTCTAATTGCTCTAGCTAGAACTTCAAGTACTATATTGAATAAATATGGAGAGAGAGGGCAGCCTTGTCTACTCCCTGATTTTAGTGGGATTGCTTCAAGTTTCTCTCCATTTAGTTTGATGTTGGCTACTGGTCTGCTGTATATTGCTTTTACTATGTTTGGGTATGGGCCTTGCATTCCTGTTCTTTCCAAGACCTTTAACATGAAAGGATGCTGAATTTTGTCAAACGCTTTTTCAGCATCTAATGAAATGACCATGTGGTTTTTTTCTTTGAGTTTGTTTATGTAGTGGATTACTTTGATGGATTTCCTTATATTGAACCATCCCTGCATTCCTGGGATGAAGCCTACTTGACCATGATGTATGATCGTTTTGTTGTGTTCCTGGATTCTGTTGGCAAGTATTTTATTGAGTATTTTTGCATCTATATTCATAAGGGAAATTGGTCTGAAGTTTTCTTTGTTGGATCTTTGTGTGGTTTTGGTATCAGTGAAATTGTGGTTTCATAGAACGAGTTGGGTAGTGTTCCTTCTGTTTTTATTTTGTGGAATAGTTTGAAGAGTACTAGTATTAAGTCTTCTTTGAAGGTCTGATAGAATTCTGCACTAAAACCATCTGGTCCTGTGCTTTTTTTGTTTGGAAGACTTTCAATGACCACTTCTATTTCTTCAGAGGTTATGGGACCATTTAGATAATCTATCTGATCCTGATTAAACTTTGGTAGTTGGTATCTGTCTAGGAAATTGTCCATTTCCTCCAGATTTTCCAGTTGTGTTGAGTATTGGCTTTTGTAGTAGGATCTGATGATTTTTTGAATTTCCTCAGTTTCTGTTATTTCTCCCTTTTCATTTCTCATTTTGTTAATTTGAATGCTGTCTCTGTTCCCTCTGGTTAGTCTGGCTAAGGGCTTATCTATCTTGTTGGTTTTCTCAAAGAACCAACTCCTGGTTTTGTTGATTCTTTGAATAGTTCTTTTTGTTTCTACTTGGTTAATTTTAGCCCTGAATTTGATGGTTTCCTGCCTTCTGCTCCTCTTCGTTGTATTAGCTTCTTTCTGTTCTAAAGCTTGTACCTCTTTTTTAAATCTGAGAGTAAATTATATTTCTAATATGCATCAAACATATTTACCCAATTAGTGTTCCTGAGTTTGTGTGATGATCTTGGAAAATCTATTCACATAGGTGCTACAGATACAAGTAACAACAATTTAGAATGTCATAGTGACTGTATGCCTAAAAAACAATGGGTGCTAAAAGTTCAAAGAATTTCAGAACAAAAAATAAAGAAAACACTTACCATCAAATCACCTGTCTGCCAATTACCCCTGAGGCATGCCCAGCCCCAGTGAGCTGTACCTTCTCTCATGAATTCTATTTTAACATCCAAGATTCTGCCTGTATTCCTGAATGATTAACTAGATGGTCAACTAGATAGCTAAAGTTCAGCTTAAGCACACAGTCAACAAAAGCCAGGGCAGTGTGGCACAACCAGAGCCTAACAATAACATTTCAGCAAGCCTTGGATATCTTAACACAGCTGAAGCACAGGAAAATTATTTTAAATCCAATCTTATGAAGATGATAGAGGCCTTCAAAGGAAAAGATAAATACATCTCTTAAAGATATACAGGAAATTACACTCAGAGAAAGGATATCAATACATTGTTCAAAACCTGAAAACGGAAATGGAAAAAGGAAAACTCAAAATCATGGAATCCTTTAAGTGGAAAACAAGTAAGAGAATAGGAACTACCATCCTCTTTGTACCTACTCATATAGTACTCTTAATTTTAGCTAGAGCAGAAAGACAGTCTAAGAAGATCATAGGGAGTCAAATTCGAAAGGAAGAATTCAAAGTAGTGCTATTTGTTGATAATATGATAGTACACACAAGTGCCTTCAAAAACTCTACTAGAGAATTCTTACAGCTGATGAACACATTTAACAAAGTGATGGCATTAAAAAATTGGTAGCCCTCCTTAAACAAACAATAAATGGACTGAACGAGAAATGGGGGAAACAATGCCCTTCACAATAACCACAAATAATAGAAATTATCTTGATGTAACTCTAACCAAGCAGGTAAAAGATCTATATTACAAGAACTTCAAGTCATTGAAGAAAGAAACTGAGAAAGATATAAGAAAATAGAAAGATCTCCTAGGCTTATGGATTGGCAGAATTAACAGTAAATATGGCCAACTTACCAAAAGCAATCTACATGTTTAATGCAATTCCTATCAAAATTCAAAAAAAAAAAAACCCAAAAGAAAAAAAAACCCAAAAATACTTTACAGACCTGGAAAGAATAGAACTCAACTTCATTTGGAAAAGTAACAACACTAGGATTACTAAAAACAATCCTGTACAACAAAAGATCTTCTGGGCCTATAACCATTCCTAATTTCAAACTATTCTACAGAACAATAGTAATCACACCTTCATATTAGTGGCATTAAAACAAACAGGGTCCTCAATGAAATCATATCAAAGACCACGAAGTAAAACCACACTCCTACAGACACTTTATTTTTTACAAAGATACCAAACCTATACATGTGAAAAAGAAACTGTTCTCAACAAACAGTCCAACTGGGTGTCTACATGTAGAAAAATGCTGATAGATTCATACCTACCAACCTGCACAAAATTGAAGTACAAGTGGAATAGAGACCTCAACATAAACACAATTACACCAAACACGATACAAGAGAAAGTGAAGAATAGCCTTATACACACTGACACAGTAGACAACTTCCTGAACAGAGCACCAACAGCACAGACACCAAGATCAACAATTAATAAATTGGATCTCATGAAAGGAATGTCTTCTGAAAGGCAAAGGACAGTGTAAAAACAGTAATCTTAACATAAATGCAACAGTGTACTAATCTGGCCACTGCATTTCTTTACCTTACGTTATTCCCTAGTAACCACATAGGAGAAATAAGAACTATTCAAAACTGCACTTCAATAGCTGAGCAGTTAAACAATCCACCTTTACCTCCTATGCTAATCTGGCTAACTCCCATTGCCTTCCCTTGATATTTTCATGTTATTTCTTATCTGGCTTTCAGACCCATTCTTTTTGGCTCAAATAACTCCATCTTGCCCCTGAGCTGCCTCTCTCCTTGCCTCTCTTTCTTTACTCTGCTGGCAGATAGCAGACAATATTCTCTATTGGCCCAGCCATTGGGTAATCACCTCTTATTCACAAGGCAAATAATAAATTATAAAAACTGTTTACAGAAACTTGAGACAGGAGATGCTCTCTCTTTCCTCTTTCTAGTGAATATCTCACCATGTTCTCTATTCTGCTCATCCATTGGGTGATTGGCATACATTGACAAGGCAGATAATAAATGGTAAGAATTGTTTACAAAACTTGAGATAGGAGATTCTTGGCATAAGCATTATAATCTTGTGCCTTTTTTAAAACAAATTATGATGAAAGAGAAATCAGTATTTGTATCACCCAAGGATAAACATTACACAGAATACAAAACACTAGGCTTACAAGATACTGTCAATAGGACAAAGCAGTAGCCCATAGAATGGAGAGAAATGGAGAAGAGAAAAAAAACATGAAGTATAACTTTTTGATATCCACAGCCATTTCCCAGCTTCTTTGCCTAGATGTGTCTCAGTACAGTATAACCCTTTTTGATGCAGAAGAACATAAGAAGAAACACTACCCTAAATGATAAGGTCAAATAAAATGAGCACACCAACAATGTCATATATTCAAACTGGAAGAGTGAAGGATTCCTTTGATCCCCCAAATACTTTAGAAAGAATATAGAAGCTTATCCATATTCCAAACACACTAGTTGAAAGCAAAAGCTTCCTAAACAAGTCTAATAAAATTTAAAAGGGAACAAAATGTTCAATCAGTCTCATACTTCCAATCAAACAGGTTTCTAATCTTAAGAACTGGCTGCAAGAGTTTCATAAGAGCACTGTTGCTTTTCTCAAGGGATTGCCATGAAGGTGAAAGAATATGCATTTGTGGCAACACCTTATCCCTTAAATATCCAAGAAACTCATTTGGTAATGCTCAAAACCCATTCCAGCCTAATATCAATGGTTAAACTATAAACACACTCACAAATCTGTAGCATGACAAGACAACTGTGAGCATGGAGGAAGCTGGCTGCAATATGAACCCACATCAGTAACCTGAGACCCACTTAAGACATTGGCAAAAAGCAGAAATTATAATACAGTGAGTAGTTGTGGTGGTGGTAGCCATATCCTAAACTGAAATAATGGATCAGGGATATAGAAGCAATTATGTTCACAATAAAAGAAATACAATCATACAAAGTAAGAACTTTAAACTATATTATAAAATGTCCCTAAATGAATAAATTTTAAACAGACTTAGAAGACCTAAAGTAGAGATGCTACAAATTTATAATATCAGCAGTAATGAGAATTATATCCTTATACTTTTTTTTTTACTGAATGGCAAGTTATTTTTTGAGGTATCCTCTAATTAAGACAAGTACTAGTTGACTAAATAATAGTAAACTTTTCTAAGTGTTTGTTGCTATTTTTCTCCAACAGATATTTCCAGTTGATCAGTATATCAAAACAGAGCATATATACTACCTGCAAAGACATATCTCATTTCTAGCTTATGAAGACCTGTTTGGGATGGCTCTTGACTGCATATTCCTACACTTCTCTGCCCTCATGGTTATTGTTCTTGAAGCTTTGGGAAAGTGCAAAGACACTCCTATTGTGAAGGTTAGCAACCTCACACTCAGCTATATGCTGTTGGTCTCTTTCACATTCTGCTCCTCCTGTTCCTTGCTCTTCACTGAGTATCTCAACATGGCCACATACATCCTGTAACAAATTACATTTGGTGTTATGTTCACAGTAGTTATTTCTACTGTGATGGTCAAGGGAAGTGCAGTGCATGGTTCCACTTTTAAGTTTATTATTCCAAAATAAAGATGAGAGAGCTGCTAGTAAAAAGGGTGCCTAATTTTGTTATTCTTCTTGGTAATTTTTAACTTGTAAAATTAATTGACTAGAGTCATGCCAATTAACTTTACAAAAATTAATAGTTTAGAAAAAGGCATAGACCATGATACTCACTAAAAATAAAAGTAGATGTCATGAATACCATTGCTTTGATATGGAAATCATGCAATGTCTATGCATCTACAGTATACACATAGTATCTTTTTCTTGACTGGGACATAAAGTGACGCAAGAATCCAAAGATTTAACTAAATTCACAGCTATATCATACTTAACAGAAAAAACTCAGTTATACTATATTGAATATCTCCAAGTTGATTCCAGTGAGACATTTACTACACATGAAAACATTCACTCTAAAAGTTACATGGTAAGGAACCCCAGCAGCAGGACACTTTTAAATGATTGAGGATGTTGATATTTTAAACCTAATGTAAACATTGAATAATGTGTTGATGAACAAAAATTCCCCCAGTTCTTTATATATTTCTATAACCTATACTATTCTTTATTATTTAAAAATTTTAAGTGTAATTAATTAAAAATGTGAATTAAAAGTCTATTATACTAAAAGATTTTAAGTCTTATATAGTGTAGTATTCACTAAAGAAACCTGATGGTGAGTGTACAAACACACAGAGCAGGGGGAGAGAACAGAAAGTCAACCACCAGGGCTGGAGAGACGACTCAGTGGTTAAGAGCACCAACTGTTCTTCCAGAGGCCCTAAGTTCAATTCCCAGCAACAACATGGTGGCTTACAACCATCTATAATGGGATTTGATACCCTCTTCTAGTGTGTCTGAAGAGAGCAATGGTGTACTCATATACATAAAATAAAATTAAAATTTTTTTAAAAAGAAAGTCAACCATCTAACATATAAAGAGCCAGAACTCATTTAGCAAGAATTAATGGCAGTTACATAGTGGAATATAATATTTCCTCAAAAAGAAAATCAATACTTTGACATGTAAATGTAAAATAATCAGCTTAACATTATTTCTCACACCCATATAAAATGAACACCAAAATGAATAAAACCTAAATGTAAAATATAAACTTCTAGACAAACATCTATTTTTGTCTTAGGCAATGACATTTTTGATGACACAAAATGACAAATAAGTGAGGAAATTTTGATATGTTGACTGACATGAGAAGAAAAAATTGCTACTATTTACAAAAAGTATCCCAGCTAGAGGTGATACATTGAGCCTTTCTCCCCTATCCATGCTGGGATTTGGCTGGCTTGAGCTTGGGAAGACTTTACCTAAGAGATCACAGGGAGAGGTAGACACAGAGAAAGGGATGACCATTGTCCAGAGGCTCAGCACACAACATTGAGGTTTTTTGTTGTTATTTGTTTTGTTTTATACTGTATTGTTTTTAGGAACAAAATGTCAGTAGGTAGGGATAGGGAGATATATAAAACAAGCTGGGGTAGGAGATAGACATAGGTAAACTATGTGATATTATCAAAGATCTAGTAAAAATAAGAAAAGCAAAAAGGAGACATTTGTCATGGAAGACTGATAGTTTGAAAATAGAGCTGTAAATGTAAGGAAATCCTCTTGAAGAACACTAGCCTGCAAAAAGCCAACAGGTACAATATATTAAGTTCAGGGAATCATAGAGCTTGCAAACTTTCATTACATCATGACAACCACTATTGTATTCTGTTTTAATAAATGTATGAAATGTCTTATTGCTTGAACTAAACTTGCTTCAGTCCCAGTCTTTCTGAGACCTCTCTAACACCACCTAGTTTTAATTTCCACCAATGATATTAGGAGTTCCTGATTTGGTAAGCAAGTTCTGGAACTTATATCTAAGTAGTATCAAAATTCATTTAAAAATCCAATTAATAACAAAAATAAAATGAACAAAGCTTTAAAGAATCTTTTTCAGATAAGACCTGCACATGAGCTCTAAAATGGATGCTGCTCTTCAGCTTTCTTCTATGAGATGTGAGATACTACCACTAAGTGCTTAAAATCCCATGATAACGAAAAAGAAAATTTCCCAGAGTTATCATATATGAATATAGAAATCAAACTTTCAGAAAACTAACATACATCCAATATTGATCTAACAAAACATTTCTGCCAAGGAGGAAAAAAATAAGTAAAGCTCTCCATTGCTTAAAAGCTTTCCCACAACAATGACCTGCATACCACGACATTGCTAAAGGTGCAGTGGAAGAATGTATATATCTGTGGTAACCAACAGCTTAATAATTAGACCTAAGTCCCTAACAACAAGTAGGAATTTGTTTGTGCCTAATACTAGAAACCGAGCCAACTCCCCAAGGGAAAATTAATCAATACAATTTCTAAAGGTATTGAAAATATGTATTCTTATATATGCAGTTATGTGCTGCCCCCACCCCTCACCAGGGAAGCTTCTGTTTTGTAGCAAATGGAGATTAATACAGAAATTCACAACAGGTCAAAAATGGAGAGAACTACTAGCTCTATGTTGACCCATACCAGTCAGTTCTTCTACAAGTCAATCTCTATACCAAAGGCCTAGGCACAAAAAAGATTATGAGAGCCAGAGAACCATCTTGTCTACTATAAGATAGTGTCTTCTATATATGACAGGGCAACAGCACCCATGAAATCACAGAATTATTATTTAAATAAATTCAGCACAATACCAATTGGCATGCCAAAGCATATGAAGAAATCCTCATAATCACTGCCCCTAGCTGAAGAGCAATAGATAATCAATACTTCCTGGGAGATGAAAAATCAATATTTTCTAAGAATAAGACTCTCTGTGATCTCCCAAGTGATCATGCCTAAACATAAGTACATTCAAGAAGCACTAAGTGGACTTAGTAGGTTGTACATGTGTGTGTGTCTGTGTATGTGCTTGTGTGTGTGTGTGTGTGTATGTGCATGCAATTGTACTTATAGAAATAGAGATCAAGGATATAAGAAAGGAAGAAAAGAGGTAAGTAGGTGGGAAAGAGATGATAAAATTATATACTCATATATATTTAAAAAAGTAACAAACCACTCAACTCAGCAGAGAAGCTTCTATTCAAAGAAGAATTCATTTGAAACATATACCTAGAAGTGATCAGCTTGCAGAAATAAGAGACTGAAATATTGAGTACTGCATGAAGTATCTTTATCACAATTATCTCCTGCCAAGGCTCAAGAAATACTGAAGAAAAATCGGTAGAAACCATACAACATCCAAAAAATGTAGATGACTATGAGGAAACAATATTTTCCAGAAAGAGCAAAGAAGATGCACATACAAATTCAGAAGTGTAGTGGGAGTGTGCCCAGGTCGCACAAGGCCAAGGCAGACTAATTCCCAATGAGGAATTATTGTATATCTATATAAACATAAATCTTTCCATAATAAAGATGCTATTATACAAGTTATAACATGTTAGAATGGCTTTTGGCGACCTCTGTTCCTGGATCGACTGTACTGAGGAGACAGGTATCCAGGTTCTCCCCAATATAACATCGCTTGGGACACAGCATGTTGGGCTTCCATCTGCGCCCAAGAGTGGGACAGCACTGCAGTTGTCTGGGCGCCAACTCTGCTGTGGGCCATCTCTGCTGCAGAGTGATCTGCACCCAGAGAGTGCAGAGTGCACTCCGCCATCATTGCTCCAGCATCAGGGCAGTGGGGACCCCCAGGCTCAGGGACAGACAGTCATAATATCTCTTGGGTCTCAGGCAGCTTGTGTATACCCTGCTCACAAGAGGTGGACAGGTCTGCAGTAACCGACACGCCAGCTCTGCTGTGGGACTTCTGCCCTGCAGAGGGACCCCCCTTGCACTCTCCCTGGGAGAGATCACACACCACTGCACAGGGCAGGAGCCTACCAGCCTCCCTTTGGCGACCTCTGCTCTTGGAATCCACTATGCTGAGCCTTGGGATGTGCAGGGATTCCCCAATATAACATCACTTGGGGCAAGGCACATCAGGGCTCCAAAGTCACTCAGGAGCAGGGCAGGCCCCAGAAATCGGTGCCAGGGGAATTCTGATAATTCAAGGCGGTGAGAAATAGCTTTGCAGCCTCACAGGAGGTCCAACCAAGAGCCAATGACAGCAGGACCAACTAACACCAGAGGTAAACAGATGGCAAAAGGCAAACGTATGAACGTTACTAACAGAAATCAAAGTAATATGGCACCATCTGAACCCAACTCTCCAACAGCAGCAAGTCCTGGATACCCCACCACACCCGAAAGACAAGATCTGGATTTAAAATCACTTCTCATGATGCTATTAGAGGATTACAAGAAGGACACAAATAAATCTCATAAAGAATTACAGGAGATCATGAATCAACGGTTAGGAGCCCTTACAAAGGAAACACAAAAATCGCTTAGAGAAATGCAGGAGAACATGGATTAACAGATGGAGGCCCACAAGGAGGCAACACAAAAATCGCTTAAAGAAATGAATCAATGGGTAGATGCACTTTCAAAGGAATCACAAAAATCGCATAAAGAAATGCAGAAGAATATAGGTCAACATATGGAGGCCCATAGGGAGGCAACACAAAAATTGCTTAAAGAAACGAATCAATGGATAGATGCCCTTATAAAGGAAACACGAGAATTGCTTAAAGAAATGCAGGAGACGATGGATCAACAGATAGAAGCTCATGAGGAGGAAACACAAAAATCGCTTAGAGAAATACAGGAGAACTTGGGTCAACAAGCAGAAATCCTGAAAGAGGAAACACAAAAATACTTTAAAGAAACACAGGAAGATACAAACAAGTGAAGGATCTCAGCAAATCCATCCAGGATCTAAAAACGGAAGTAAAACAACTAAGAAATCACAAAGGGAGACAAATTTGGAGATAGAAAACCTTGGGAAGAAATTAGGAGTCATAGATGCAAACATCAACAATAGAATACAAGAGATGGAAAAAAGAATCTCAGGTGCTGAAGATACCATAGAAAGCATCTACTCAACAGGCAAAGAAAATGCAAAATGCAAAAAATGTGTAACCCAAAACATCCAGGAAATCCAGGACACAATGAGAAGACCAAACCTAAGGATTATAGGTATAGATTAGAGTGAAGATTTGCAACTTAAAGGGCCAGTAAATATCTTCAACTAAATTATGGAGGAAAACTTCCCTAACCTAAAGAGAGAGATGCGGATGAACATACAAGAAGCCTACAGAACTCCAAACAGACTGGACCAGAACAGAAATACCTCCCATCACATAATAATCAAAACATCAATTGTACTAAACAAAGAAAGAATATTAAAAGCAGTAAGAGAAAAAGGCCAAGTAACATACAAGGGAAGACCTATCCGAATCACATCAGACTTCTCACCAGAGACTATGAAAGCCAGAAGATCCTGGGCAGATCTCATGCAGACACTAAGACAGCACAAATGCCAGCCTAGACTACTATACCCAGCAAAACTCTCAATCACCATAGATGGAGAGACCAAGATATTCCATGATAAAACCAAATTTTCACAATATCTTTCCACAAACACAGCCCTGCAAAGAATAATAGGTGGAAACCGCCAATACAAGGAGAGAAACAACACCCTGGAAAAAACGAGATAGGAACCTTCTTGCATCAAACCCAAAAGTAGATAACCACTCAAACATAAAGAGAGCGTCAAGAATAGCAGGTGGCAATAATCACTATTCCTTAATCGCTCTTAATATCAATGGTCTCAATTCCCCAATAAAAAGACATAGACTAGCAGACTGGATATGTAAACAGGACCCAGCATTTTGCTGCGTGCAGAAAACACACCAAACACGGCCTTAGAGGAAAAGGCTGGAAAACAATCTTACAAGCAAATGGTCCCAGGAAACGAGCCGGCATAGCCATCCTTATATCAGAAAAAATTGACTTTCAACCTAAAGTCATCAAAAAAGACACAGAAGGACACTACATACTGATCAAAGGAAAAATCCACCAAGAAGAACTCTCAATTCTGAATATCTATGCTCCAAATGCAAGGGCACCCTCATTCATAAAAGAAACTTTACTAAAGCTCAAAGCACACATCGCACCTCACACAATAATAGTGGGTGACTTCAACACCCCACTCTCTGAAATGGATCGTTCAGGAAAGCAGAAACTAAGCAGGGACACAGTGAATCTAATTGAAGCCTTGGAACAAATGGAACTAACAGATATATATATATAGAAAATTTCATCATAGAGCAAAAGAATGCACCTTCTTATCAGCACCTCATGGTACCTTCTCCAAAATCAACCATATAATTGGTCACAAATCAGACCTCAACAGATATAAGAAGATAGAACTAATCCCATGCCTCCTATCAGATCACTATGGAATAAGGGTGGTCTTCAATGGCAACAAAAACAACAGAAATCCCACATACACATGGAGGCTGAACAATGCTCTACTCAATGATAACTTGGTCAAGGAGGAAATAAAGAAAGAAATCAAAGATTTTTAAAATTTAATGAAAATGAAGGTACAACATACCCTAATTTATGGGACACAATGAAAGAGGAAAACTCATAGCCCTGAGTGCTGCCAAAAAGAAACAGGAGACAGCAACACTAGCAGCTTGATGGCACACCTGAAAGCCCTGGAACAAAAAGAAGCAAATACACCCAGGAGGAGTAGAAGGCAGGAAATCACCAAACTCAGGGCTGAAATCAATCAAGTAGAAACAAATAAAACCATACAGAGAATCAACAAAACTAGGAGTTGGTTCTTTGAGAAAATCAACAAGATAGATAAGCCCTTAGCCAGACTAGCCAGAGGGCAGAGAGGCAGTATCCAAATTAACAAAATCAGAAACAAAAGGGTAGAGATAACAACAGAAACTGAGGAAATTCAAAAAATCATCAGGTCTTACTACAAAAGCCTGTATTCAACACAACTAGAAAATCTCGAGGAAATGGACAATTTCCTTGACAGATACCAAATTCCAAAATTAAATCAGGTTCAAATAGACCATCTAAACTGTCCTATTACCCCTCAAGAAATAGAAGTCATCATTGGAAGTCTTCCAACCAAAAAAGGCACAGGTCCAGATGGTTTTAGTGCAGAATTCTATCTGACCTTCAAAGAAGACCTAACACCAATACTCTTCAAACTATTCCACAAAATAGAAACAGAAGGTACACTACACAACCTGTTCTATGAAGCAACAATTATGCAAATACCAAAAACACCAACAACCGACAAAGAAAGAGAATCTCAGGCCAATCTCTCTTATGAACATTGATGCAAAAATACTCAATAAATTCTTGCCAACCGAATCCAGGAACACATCAAAATGATCAGTCACCACGATCAAGTAGGCTTCATCCCAGGGATGCAGGGATGGTTCAATATAAGGAAGTCCATCAATGTAATCCACTATATAAACAATCTCAAAGAAAAAAACCACATGGTCATTTCATGAGATGCTGAGAAAGCATTTGACAAAATTCAGCATCCTTTCATGTTAAAGGTCTTGGAAAGATCAGGAATTCGAGGCCCATATCTAAACATAGTAAAAGCAATTTACAACAAACTGGTAGCCAACATCAATCTAAATGGAGACAAACGTGAAGCAATCCCACTAAAATCAGGGACTAGACAAGGCTGCCCTCTCTTTCCATATCTTTTCAATATAGTACTTGAAGTTCTAGCTAGAGCAATTAGACAACAAAAGGAGGTCAAAGGGATACAAATTGGAAAGGAAGAAGTCAAACTATCACTATTTGCAGACGATATGATAGTATACTTAAGCGACCCAAAGAACTCCACCAGAGAACTCCTCCAGCTGATAAACACCTTCAGCAAAGTGGCCGGATATAAAATCAACTCAAGCAAGTCAGTAGCCTTCCTATACTCAAAGGATAAGCAGGCTGAGAAAGAAATAAGAGAAATAATACCCTTCATGATAGCAACAAACAATATAAAATATCTTGGTGTGACTCTAACCAAACAAGTGAAAGATCTGAATGACAAGAACTTCAAGTCTCTGAAGAAATAAACTGAAGAAGACCTCAGAAGATAGAAAAATCTGCCATGCTTATGGATTGGCAGGATTAATATAGTAAAAATGACCATCTTGCCAAAAGCAATATACAGATTCAATGCAATCCCCATCAAAATCCCAACTCAATTTTTCATATAGTTAGAAAGAGCAATTCAAAAATTCATCTGGAATAACAGAAAACCCATGATAGCTAAAACTATTCTCAAGGGTAAAAGAACTTCTGGGGGAATCAATGTCCTGGACCTCAAGCTGTACTACAGAGCAATAGTGTTAAAAACTGCATGGTACTGGTACAGTGACAGGCATGTAGATCAATGGAACAGAATTGAAGACTCAGAAATGAAACCACACTCCTATGCTCACTTGATTTTGACAAAGGAGCTAAAACCATCCAGTGGAAAAAAAGATAGCCTTTTCAACAAATGGTACTGGCTCAACTGGAGGTCAACATGCAGAAGAATGCAAATTGACCCATTCTTATCTCCTTGCATTAAGCTCAATTCCAAGTGGATCAAGGACCTCCACATCAAACCAGACACACTGAAACTAATAGAAAGGAAACTAGGGAAGAACCTTGAACATATGGGCACAGGGGAGAATTTCCTGAATAGAACCCCAATAGCTTATGGTCTAAGGTCAAGAATTGACTAATGGGACCTCATTAAATTACAAAGTGTTTGCAAGGCAAAAGACACTGTCAAAAAGACAAAGCGGCAACCAACTAACTGGGAAATGATCTTTACCAACCCTACATCCGACAGAGGGCTATTATCCAATATATACAAAGAACTCAAGAAGTTAAACTCCAGAGAGGCAAGTAACCCTATTAAAAAATGAGGTACAAAGCTAAACAAAGAGTTCTCACCTGAAGAATATCTAATGGCTGAGAAGCACCTAAAGAGATGTTCATCATCCTTAGTCATTAGAGAAATTCAAATCAAAACAACCCTGAGATTCCATCTCACACTAGTCAGAATGGCTAAGATCAAAAACACAGAAGACAGCAGTTGTTGATGAAGCTGTGGAGTAAGAGGAACACTCCTCCACTGCTGGTGGGATTGCAAGTTGGTACAACCACTCTGGAAAGCAGTCTGGTGCTTCCTCAGAAAACTGGGCATGACACTCCCGGAGGATCCGACTTTACCACTCCTGGGCATATATCCAGACCCTTTACCTGCATGCAATAAGGACACATACTCCATTATGTTCATAGCAACCTTATTTATAATAGCCAGAAGCTGGAAAGAACCCAGATTTCCCTCAACAGAGGAATGGATTCAGAAGATGTGGTATATTTACACAATGGAATACTACTCTGCAATTAAAATCAATGAATTCACGAAATTCCTAGGCAAATGGTCAGAACTTGAAAATATCATCCTTAGTGAGGTAATCCAATCACAAAAGAACACACATGGTAAGCAGTCACTGATAAGGGGATATTAACCCAGAATCTCGGAATACCCTAGACACAACTCGCATATCAATAGATTTCCAAGAAGATGGAAATGAGACCCCTGGTCCTGGAAAGACTCGATGTAGGGGAATGTCAGGAGAGAGAAGCGAGAGGGGGTTGAATGTGGAAAAGAGGGAGGGAAGGATGCTTATGGGACTTTCGAGGAGGGAGGAAATGGGAAAGGGAAATGATTTTGAATGTAAATAAAAAAACTTAGAAAATAAAATAAAATTAAAAAAACATGGTAGAATGACATGGATATTCTACTGAAAAGTAATATAATTCAATTAGAAAACATAATACATAAATATATTGATATCAACACAAAGCTATGATAACTAAGAGAAATGTTGTTATGCAGCCTTGTAGAGTTGATCAGACACTGAAGAGAAAACAAGAGAAATTCCTAATTAGGGCAAACTTGTTCTAGTTTAATGGGGTTTAGTCTTATAAGCACATTCATTTGTCAATGACATTGAGAAGAACACTATATAAGCTGATACTCAAATAAAATAACATCATCAAAGTTGAGTCCTTAGTTAGTGATCATAAAAATGTCAGTTGTTTTAAAGTCTTATTGATGTACTTCAAGTAAGAAATCCAAAGCAATCTACCTGGATAGGTCATAAAAAAGTAAAAGCCTGCATAATTATGAAAAAAACCCACAGTATATTCATACAGATCATTCCAATTAACAAAGACCATAGAAAGAATATGTAAAATTAAGAACATAAATGAAACTAGCATGAAGAAAAACTATCATAAAATAACAGTGCAAATTTTAAAGAGTTCATTATTATTAATTATATAAAATATTAAATCACCAAAGATGAAAATTTTTAGATATAAATACAAAATCACCAAGTTATCTCAAAGGAACAAAGCTAAGAATGGTACAATTAAAGGTAGTTGATGAAAACTCAAAAGCATATTAAAAATTTAAAGATGTATCACGTTCCTATATAAGAAGACTCAATATTATTATACAATTATTTATTTTAAATTTTAGAAAATTAAAGACATTAATCAAATCTAACCAAGATTATTTAAAAAGTATTGACAATCTCAATTATAAACAAAGAACACATTTATTATATTTGTAACTCTGAAATAGATTGTTACAAGTCTTAATATTCTAGCACATTAATCTAAAATGGATCTAAAATGGAAGTAGAACCAATAAAGAAATCACAAAGTCAGCCATCTCTGGAGATATAAAACCTTGGAAAGAATTCGGGAGTTGTAGATGCAAGCATCAAAAACAGAATACAAGAAATAGAAGGAAGAATCTAAGGTGCCAAAGATACCATAGAAAACATTGACTCAACAGTCAAAGAAAATGTGAAATGCAAAAAACTTGTAATCCAAAACATCCAGGAAATCAAGGACACAATGAAAAGACCAAACCTAAGGATCATAGGTATAGAAGAGAGCAAGAATTTACAATTTAAAGGACCAGTAAATATCTTCAACAAAATTATAGAAGAAAACTTCCCTAACCTAGAGAAAGAGATGCCCATGAACATACATGAAGCCTACAGAACTCCAAACAGACTGGACCAGAACAGAAACTCCTCCTGACACATAATAATAAAAACACCAAATGCACTGAACAAAGAAAAAATATTAAAAGCAGTAAGGAAAGAAGGTCAAGTAACATATAAAGACAGACCTATCAGAATTACACCAGACTTCTCACCAGAAACTATGAAGGGTAGAAGATCTTGGGCAGATGTCATACAGACCCTAAGAGAACATAAATGTCAGCCCAGGCTCCTATACAAAGTAAAACTCTCAATCACCATAGATGGAGAAAACAAGATATTCCAGGGCAGAACCAAATTTACACAATATCTATCCACAAAACCAGTGGTTCAAAGGATAATGGGTGGAAAATTCCAACACAAGGAGGGAAACTAAACCCTAGAAAAAGCAATAAATTAATCTTCTTTCAACAAATCCAAAAGAAGATAGCCACACAAACAGAATTCCACCTGTAACAATGAAAATAACAGGAAGCAACAATCATCTTTCCTTAATATTTCTTAACATCAATGGTCTCAATTCTCCAATAAAAAGACATAGACTAACAGACAGGATATGTAAACAGGACCCAACATTTTGCTGCATGCAAGAAATCTACCTCAGTGACAAAGACACATATTACCTCAGAGTCAAAGGCTGGCAAACAATTTTCTAAGCAAATGGTTCCAAGTAACAAGCTGGAGTGGTAATACTTATATTGGAAAAAATCAACTTTTAACCAAAAGTTGTCAAAAAAGATAAGGTGGGACACTTCATACTTATCAAAGGAAAATCTACCAAGATGAACTCTCAATTCTGAACATCTATGCTTCAAATGCAAGGGCACCCACATTCATAAAAGAAACTTTGCTAAAGCTCAAAGCACATATTGCACCCCACACAATTATACTGGGAGACCTCAACAGCCCATTCTCAACAATGGACAAATCATGGAAACAGAAACTAAGCAGAGACACAGTTAAACTAACCAAAGTTATGGACCAAATGGATCTAACAGATATTTATAGAACATTCCAATGTGAAAGAATACACATTTTCTCAGCACCACATGGTACCTTCTCCAAAATTGAGCATATATTGGTCACAAAACAGGCCTTAACAGATACAGGAATATTGAAATAATTCCATGCACTCTATCAGATCAGCATGTCCTAAGGCTGGTCTTGACTTCAAACAAAAACAACAGAAAAAACACATTCACATAAACATTGAACAATGCTCTACTCAATGACAGCTTGGTCAAGGAAGAAATAAAGAAAGAAATTAAAGACTTTTTAGAATTTAATGATAATGAGGACACATCATACCAAAAAGTATGGGACAGAATGAAAGCAGTGCTAAAAGGAAAACTCATAGTCTACAGAAAGAAATTTGAGAGAGCTTACACTAGCTGCTTGACAACACACCTGAAAGCTGTAGAAAAAAAGAAGGAAATGCACCCAAGAGTAGACTGCATGAAATAATTAAACTCAGGGCCAAAATCAACCAAATAGAAACAAAAAGAACAATACAAAGAATCAACGAAACCAGGATTTGGTTCTTTGAGAAAAACAACAAGATTGATATACCCTTAGCCATACTAACCAGAGAGGACAGAGACACTACTCAAATTAATAAAATCAGAAATGAAAAGGGAGAAATAACAACAGAAACTGTAGAAATTCATAAAATAATCAGATTCTACAACAAGAGCTTATGCTCAACAAAATTGGAAAATCTGGAAGAAATGGAGAATTTTCTAGATACATACCAGGTGCCAATGTTAAAACAGGATCAGATAAACAATTTAAATATTTCCACAAGTCCTGAGGAAATAGAAGCAGTTGTTAATAGTCTCCCAACAACAACAACAACAACAACAAAAGCCCAGTACCAGTTGGGTTTAGTGGGGAATTCTGTCAGATCATCAAAGAAGAGCTAATACCAATACTCTTCAAACTATTTCACAAAATAGAAACTCAAGAAACACTATGCAATTCATTCTATGAAGCCACAATAAAGCTTATACCTAAACCAAAGACCAAAGAAGGAAAGAGAACTTCAGACCAGTTTCACTTATGAACAATGATGCAAATATTCTCAACAAAATTCTGGCCAACAGAATCCAAGAATGCATCAAAACTATAATTCACCATGATCAAGTAGGCTTCATCCCAGGGATGCAAGGATGGTTCAATATGCAGAAATCCATCAATGTAATCCACTATATTCACAAACTCAAAGAAAAAAAACAAATGCTCATTTCATTAATTGCTGAAAAAGACATGGATCAGGAAATCAAGATCCATACCCAAAAATAGTAAAAGCAATATACCGCAAACCAGTAGCCAACATCAAACTAAATGGAGGTAAACTTGAAGCAATCCCACTAAAATTGGGAACCAGAAAAGGCTGCTCACTCTCTCCCTATCTATTAAAGATGGTACTTGAATTCCTAGCCAAAGCAATTAGACAACAAAAGGAGTTCAAAGGTATAGAAATTGGAAAGGAAGAAGTCAAAATATCACTATTTGCAGATGATATGATCGTATAATTAAGCAACCCCAAAACTTCCACCAGAGAACTCCTAAATCTGATAAACAACTTCAGCAAAGTGGCTGAATATAAAATTAACTCAAACAAATCAGATGCCTTCCTCTACTCAAAGGATAAACAAACTGAGAAAGAAATTAGGGAAATGACACCCTTTACAATAGTCACAATTAATATTACATACCTTGGTGTAACTCTAACCAAGCAAGTGAAAGATTTATAGGACAACATCTTCAAGCTGCAGAAGTAAGAAATCATAGATCTCATAAGATGGAGGGATCTCCCAACTCATGGATTGGAAGGATTAATATAGTAAAAATTGCCATCTTGCCAAAAGCAATCTACAGATTCAATGTAATTCCCATCAAAATTCAGAATCAATTTTTCATAAAGCAATCTACAGATTCATTTGGAATAACAAAAAACCCAGGATAGAGACAACTATTCTCCAAAACAAAAGATCCACTTGGGGATTCACCATCCCTGACCTCCAGCTCTACTATAGAGCAATAATGATAAAAACTGTATGTATATTGGTACGGAGACTGGCAGGAAGATCAATGGAATAGAATCGAAGACTCAGATATACCCACATACCTGTGGTCACTTGGTATTTGACAAAGGAGCTGAAAATGTCCAGTGATGAAAAGACAGCCTTTTTAATAAATGATGCTGGACAAACTGGAGGTCAGCATGCAGAAAAATGCAAATCGACCCATTCTTATCTCCTTGTACAAAGCTCATGTCCAAGTAGATCAAGAACCTCCACGTAAAACCAGATACACTGAAGCTTATAGAGGAGAAAGTGGGGAAAAACCTTGAACATATGGGCACAGGGGAAAAAAATTGGTGGAATAGAACACCAATGGCTTATGCTCTAAGAAGAAAAATTGACAAATGGGACCTCATAAAACTGCAAAGCTTCTGTAAGGCAAAGGACACTGTCAATAGGACAAAGCAGCAACCAACAGTTGGGAAAAGATCTTTACCCATCCTACATCCAATAGAGGGCTAATATGCAATGTATACAAAGAACTCAAGAAGTTAGACACCAGAGTGTCAAATAACCCTATTAAAAATGGGGTACAGAGCTAAACAGGGAATTTTCAACTGACGAAACTTGAATGACTCTGAAACACCTAAAGAAATGTTCAGCATCCTTAGTTATTAGGAAAATACAAATTACAACAACCCTGAGATTCCACCTCACACATGTCAGAATGGCTAAGATGAAAAACTCAGGGGACAGCAGATGCAGGAGAGGATGTGGGGAAAGAGGAACACTTCTCCATTGCTGGTGGGATTGCAAGCTCGTAAAACCCCTCTGGAAATCAGCATGGTGGTTCCTCAGAAAATTGGACATAGTATGGGGATCCAGCTATACCACTCCTGGGCATATACCCAGAAGATTCTCCAACGTGTAATAAAGACATATGCTCCGCTATGTTCATAGCAGCCTTATTTATAATAGCCAGAAGCTGGAAAGAACCCAGATGTCCTTCAACAGAAGAATGGATACAGAAATTATGGTGGATATATAGACAATGGTGTACGACTCAGTTATTAAAAACAATGAATTTATGAAATCCTTAGGCAAATGGATGGAACTAGAAAGTGTCATCCTCAGTGATGTAACTCAATCACAAAAGAACACACATGGTATGCACTCACTGATAATTGGATATTAGCCCAAAAGCTCAACATAAGTATGTTACAATTCAGAGACAACAGGAAGTTAAAGAAGAAGGTAGACCAAAGTGGGGTTGATTTGGTTCCTCTGAGAAAGGGAACAATCTATGGAGACAAAGTGTAAAGCAGAGACTGAAGGAAAGGCCACCCACAGACTGTTCTACCTGGGGATGCATCCTATAAACAGTTACCAAACACTGAAACTACTATCGATGAGAAGAAAGGATTCTGTTATGGTTGTCTTTTGGAGCCTTACAGATACAGAGGTGAATGCTAGCTGCCAACCATTGGAATGAATGTGGAGTTCACAGAGGAACCAAATCAACCAGCTCCTCCAGTCTGCCCTCAAATGAGCTGGGGGTGGGAGGTTTGCTGCCCCATGGTTAGAATGACAATGTTGGCCAACCAGACAACCCAGGGTTCCCAGGGACTAAGCCATCAACGAATGGGTACACGTGGTTCCAGCCAAAAGACTGGCAGAGGAATGCCTCGTCGGGCATCAGTGGGAGGAGAGGTCTTTGGTCCTGTGAAGGCTCAATAGAGACCCCAGTGTGGGGAAATCTAGTGGGGGTCATGGGAGTGAGTTAGTAGGAGCATATTCTTGGAAGTATGGGGTGGGAGGATGGGTTGGGGGTTTTTGGGGAGGGGGAAAACGGGAAGGGGTATAACATTTGAAATGTAAATGAAGAATATATTCAATAAAAATTATAAATGTATGAATTAGAAAAAATGAACTTGAAAATTAAAATAATTAACTCAAAATTGACCTAGGACTGTTTTCATTAAAACCCAAATCATAATAATATGAATGCATAGTAATTGTATTTTGTTATAATATTTATAGGTTTTTACTTTGAAAATAAAATATGACATCATGAAGATATCAAGGTTATAGAATAAGGAAAATAAAAAAGTGACACAAAAGTATATTAGTACATATTTTGGAGGAAAACTGGACAGTGCACAGTGTCCCAGGATTCCTTTCCCAGTCCATCACAGAGAATTCTGAGAAAATTATCAGTACGTGAAAACATCATGTTACTAATTGAATACAAGAATAATATACGTAGCTAATATCATACTCTAATTTTAAACTATAGTTGTATAAGTCTTTTGAGTCAAATGACAAAGGAACCTCTAAATATATAATACTAGGAATTAAAGAAAACTTTACTCAAAGTTTTGTTGTATTGTAAACTAATTTCTATTGATGTGTTTACTATGCTATATACTTGTCAAGAATCCTAACTTATTCATACTTGAAAGAATGAAACATTTTACCGCAGTTAATAAAGATAGGATGAGAAGTCAGGATCATCTTGAGAGCTCAGGGCAGGTTACTTACCTGCAGGGATGCACACAGGTTGAGGTGTCCAGCCACTCTCTGTACATGTAATTGTGTCCTGACCGTTTGGAAGGTTGAAGCCTTTGTAACAGTTGATTTTGACAGACTGATCTAGTCCATACTTTATTCCCAAGAATGGAGAATACCCATTTTCCACATAATTAAAAACACATTACTCTAAGGATCATACATGAATAAAAATCATAAATATATAAAAATAATTAAAAACTCATTTAATTTAAAATAAAGTAACTTAAAATGTACCTTTATAACCACTTAATAGCATACATAACATTCAAAAATAAAACTGATACTAATTGTCAAAATATTAGCATTTATCTTTAGTTTTCATACATAGAATATGCAAGGGATGAAAGCACTCTCAGAGTCACTACTTTTGATGTTCATATCATACAAGCTGCTTTCAAAGGCCGATTGGTTATCTTTTCACACAAACTCTGTTAGTCTTTTTTCCCATGAGAAAATTAGCTGTAATTATGTATCTACTCTTCTCTTTCTCTTTGTAAGAATTAAACATGATTTGTTATAGACATTGACTTACTGAGGCATGGAACTGCAGGCTCCCACCCTCGTATTGTGCAACGGAGGTAGTTCGAGTTTGATCCTGAAGGAGTCACAAATCCACTGTTGCAGTAATAGCGGAACTCCTTTTCTGTAGAGACTGGCAAATAGAGTCTGTATATCTCTTCTCTATATAGATGTCCATTTTTGATACGTGGAAAATTACAACGTTTCACTTGCAGCAAACAAATAAAACAGACAAACAGAAAACACTAATATTAGAAATAAACTACTTAATCAGTGAATTACTTTCTATGAGTTAAAATAACTGCATGAGAAGACTCAGAGTCCAGGAAAAGAAAATAAATAGAATTCAGACAACTGGATGAGGAAATAAACAGAATTTAGACAATTGAATTATGTAAGACTATCTTTCCCCATGAAAGAAAATTATACCTGAAAGCTCACCCAGAGAAGCAGATCAAGGGTAATATCCAATGACATTTTCAATATGATATTAATTTGCAATGTGATAACTATTTATTTAATTTGAATTTGCAATGAAACAATGTGATTACATCACAGTGATTTATTCTTGTACATTTTATTGAAATGCTATATTGTTCATTGTTTTAATGACTTTATAAGTAATAATAAATTAGTTTTTCATTTCATATTCTTCTTTGTAAATAATTAGTACTGGAAATATTATAATATTATTCTTCTTTCCATGAAGTATAAATCTACTTTAGGAATCTACCTCATGCATATGCTAAAATTATTCTAGCAAAACTAACAAAAGGACATAATTTCTTTTTTTTTTTACCATATTAATCAAAAAAAATTTTTTTAATTTACATTCCAAATCATTTCCCCTTTCCCGTTTCCTCCCTCCCCGAGGAAGAGAAGGTCTTATAAGAGAAAAATGTCAAGAATATTCTATAAATTTGGTACATGGTTAATATATCTAAATTCTTTTCATTATAAATGTTCTTTAACAAATTTAAGAATTATACTTTTCATAGCACACCAATAAATTAAATTAGCTCACTAATAGTTCTTTTGAAAGGATGCCAAATAAAGGCAAATATCTTTATTACCCCAGTTATCCAGCTCTAAGTAAATCTTCATTTTCATGTAGACATTCCTCTGTAAAATGACTCAAATTCAGACATATTAAGGCCACAGACAGTCCAAATACATTTCAGCAGAACAATGTTATGGACACTCAATCATAACTTGTTTGATGCTCACTGCTCTACACAAATTCCTCATTTTCATGTGGGAACAGGTGAATCTTTTTAACTTTATAGGTGATTCCTCAAAACAAATCTCACATTCCTTAAAGTGAAGAATCAGCATTGGTGGTCAGTACTTAAGGCAGCCTCATATGACATCTTATACTTCTCCAGATGATGGTCATGTCCCTATCAGCAGTGATGGATTTTCCATTTAGGTATTGATTCAGGCTACCCACAGGATTGATTAATATATTTACTAATTTTACAACTCTTCTAAATAAGTACTCACATAGCTCCTTTTTTGACCTATCTCTGGAACTTATAACTACCAATTATAAGTTATACTTAATATACTTATAACTACTAATTTCATCCTACTACAGATTTAACATGGCACAAAAGATCAATTTGAAGAATCTGTCCTAATGAAGATTCGTAATCGTCATCCCCTGAATTGTTCTAGTGTTGATTTATTATTGTCATATCCTAAAGTAGTAAAACAACATCTGATGAAAGAAATGAGCAACTGAATACGCCTGAGAAAAGAGCACTATACGTGTTAAGTAGAAAAAGTTATTTAATTCAATTGTAGAGAGATCAATTGCCTTCAACCTATCCAGAGAAAACATCAGAAATTTCACTGTAAAAATGACTCAAATTCAGATGTATTAAGGCCTCTGGCAGTCCAGATATATTTGGGCCAAACAATGTTGTGGACACTCAACCATTGCTGGGTTTCACACTCACTGTACTACATGAATTCCACAAGAGTAATTGCAAACCTACTCGTAAGCCCATGGTTGGGTGACATTAGATCAAGAAAGAGGAGGTTAATTCAGCTATTAAGAAGATCATGAATGAGGTAACCCAGTCACAAAAGAACACACATGATATGCTCTCACTGATAAGTGGATATTGGCCCAAAAGCTCAGAATATCCAAAATAGAATTCACAGACCACGTGAAGCTCAAGAAGAAGGACGACCAAAGTGTGGATGCTTCAGTCCTTCTTAGAAGGGGGAACAAATACTCACAGGAGGATAATCAGAGACAAAATGTAAAGCAGAGACTGAAGAAAAGGCCATAGAGATACTGCCCCACCTGGGGATCCATTCCATATACAGTCATCAAACACAGACACAATTGTGGATGCCAAGAAGTGCTTGCTGACAGGAGCCTGATACAGCTGTTTCCTGAGAGGCTCTGCCATAGCCTGACAAAGAGGCAAATGCTCACTGCCAACCATTGGACTGAGCATAGGGAGTTAGAGAAAGGACTGAAGGAGCTGAAGGGGTTTGCAACCCCATAGGAAGAACAACAATATCAACCAACCAGACCCCAGAGAGTTTCCAGAACTAAACTAAAAACCAAAGAGTACACATGGAAGGTTCCAGCCACATGTGTAGCAGACAATGGCCTTGTCAGGCATTAATGAAAGGAGGGGCCTTTGGTCCTGTGAAAGTTTGATGCCCCAGTGCAGGCAAACGTTGGGGTGGGGAGGCAGGAATAGGTGGGTGGGTGGAAAATTCCTCATAGAAGCAGGGGAAGGAGGATGAGATAGGGGGATTCTGGGATGGAAACACGAAAGGGGATAACATTTGAAATGTAAATAAAGAAAATGTCCAATACAAAAAGGTTTGACATAAGATTGAACAATACTCTAAATATATGTGTATATTTATAGACAATCAATAGTCTCCACATTAGTCAGAAAAGTATCAATTTTTCAGTAAACTATGATAAAAGTAGACATTTATTTAGAGGAGGTTGCTCTGGTTCTGCTTGTATTCAGATGCTAAACTCTGTATTTCAAGATAGGGTTACTCCAATAGGGAATGAACTTCATATATACCATCTTTTGTTGTGTAAACCTTGCCACCTCCCCAATAAAGATACCTACAGCTTGGTCTGGATAAAAGAGTGTGGGCAGAGCAAAGGTTTAGAGTCTTGTGGGGTTCAGACATAGAAACAAGGAGGAGAGAGATGAAGGAGGAAGACTCTGTGGGGTAGGTGGGTCTTGAGTGAATGGCCAGGAGGGCTGGCCTGCCGGATTGGAGCAGGGTCCAAGTGGAACTTGGGAAGTGAAATCCTGGGTTTATAAAAAAGGAAGAAGACAAAATAGAATAGAATAGAAAAGATTATTATACATATAAAGGCTTTTGTGTCTTTTATTTGGGAGCAATTTCATCTAAGTGTGGTTAGAAAAATGCAGAATAATATTTATCACAACATTTATTACTATACAGAGTACCAGAAGAAGGTGTACTTAAAAGTAAAGGAGACATATAGTGGAACATGTGTCCTTATTACATGTCATAGCATCTTTTTTGTGTATGCCCAGGAGTGGTATAGCTGGGTCCTCAGGCAGTCCAATTTTCTGAGGAACCACCAGTCTGATTTCCAGAGTAGTTGTACCAGCTTGCAATCCCACCAACAATGGAGGAGTGTGCCCCTTTCTTCAACTTCTCTCCAGCATCTGCTGTCACCTGTGTTTTTGATTTTAGCCATTGTGACTGGTGTGAGTTGGAATCTCAGGGTTGTTCTATTTTTCAATTCCCTGATGACTAATGATGTTGAACATTTCTTTAGGTGCTTCTTGGACATTCAATATTCCTCATTTGAGAATTCTTTGTTTACATCTGTATCCCACTTTTCAATAGGGTTATTTGGATCTCTGGAGTTTAAATTCTTGAGATCTTTGTATATATGTTGGATATTAGCCCTCTATCAGATGTAGGATTGGTAAAAAACTATCCCCAATCTATTAGTTGCCTTTTTGTCCTATTGACAGTGTCCTTTGCCTTACAGAAACTTCGATATTTTATGAGGTCCTATTTGTCTATTGTTGATCTTAGATCATAAGCCATTGGTGTTCTGTTCAGGAAATTTTCCCCTGTGCCCATGTGTTCGAGGCACTTCCCCACTTTCTCTTCTATTAGTTTCAGTATATCTGGTTTTATGTGGAGGTCCTTGATCCACTTACATGAGCTTTGTACCAGGAGATAAGAATGGATCAATTTGCATTCTTCTACATACTGACTGCCAGTTGAATCAGCACTATTTGTTGAAAATGCTCTCTTTTTTCCACTGGATGGTTTTAGCTCCTTTGTTAAAGATTAAGTGACCATAGGTGTGTGGGTTCATTTCTGGGTCTTCAATTCTATTCCACTGATCTACCTGCCTGTCTCTGTACCAATATCATACAGTTTTTAATCACTATTGCTCTGTAGTACAACTTGAGGTCATAAATCCTGATTCTCTCAGAAGTTTTTTTTTTGTTTTTTTGTTTTTTTTTTTATTGTTGAGAATAGTTTTTGGTTCCCTGGGTTTTTGATTGCAAATGCGTTTGCAAATTGCTCTTTCTAACTCTATGAAGAGCTGAGTAGGAACTTAGATGGGGATTGAATTGAATCTATAGATTGCTTTAGGCAAGATGGTCATTTTGACTATATTAACGTGGCCAATCCACGAGCCTGGGAAATCTTTTCAAGTTCTGAGATCTTCTTCAATTTTTTTTCAGAGACTTGAAGTTCTTGTCATACAGATCTTCCACTTGCTTGGTTAGAGTCACACAATGGCAATTTAAATTATTTGTGACTATTGTGAGGTTTGTCATTTCCCTAATTTCTTTTTCAGCCTGTTTATCTTTTCAGTGGAGGAAGGCTACTGATTTGTTTGAGTTAATTTTATATATAGCCACTTTGCTGAAGTAGTTCATCAGCTGTAGGAGTTCTGTGGTGAAATTTTTGAGGTCTTTTAAGTATACTATCAAGTCATCTGCTAATAGTGATATTTTGACTTCTTTCTTTCGAATTTATATCACTTTGACCTCATTTTGTTCTCTAATTGTACCAGCTAGGACTTTGAGTACTATATTGAATAGATAAGGAGAGGGTGGGTAGCCTTGTCTCATCCCTAATTTTAGTGGGTTTTGGACTTCTTGTTTTTCCCCAAATCTGTCAATCAGAAGCTTGGTTCTTCACTACTGGTATTTTGGGGAAGGTAGTGTACAGTTCAGGAACTGGCCTAGTTGAAATGAGTTGAGTAATTGGGACATGACTTTAAAGAGTATTGGGGTGTTAGTTTTCCTTTTTATGCTATGTTTCCGGGTGCACAAGAGGCAGATAGCTTTTCATTAGCACTACTTGACATGCTTTGCCTGTCACAAGCTTAGCATGGGAGACTAGTTAATACCTAATTGAAGTCACAAAGGTTGTTGACAGAAAGACAGAAATATGACTAAAATGAGATTCTTAACCATTCATTTCTCATTGTTTTGTTGCTGTTGTTGTTTGCTTGTTATAAAGTGGATACCAGGCTTGTGATACACACCGTGGATAATAAAGAATCATTGATGCAGATAGGCTAAAACCTGAAAACAATGAAATAAGTATTCTAGAAATAGAATATTCTTGAGTCAATTGATACAGTTGTGTACATGTGTTGAGAAGCTACTGAAGACTTTCAAAGCAACTCTATGTTTGTATTGGACTCGGAACATAAAGAACTGAAATGCAAAAATCAATTGTGTGGGAATAGATCATAGATGGGTTCTGTTCTCACACCGTCTCTCTGAGCAGTAGTTCTGGAGCAAGATAACTAACATCAACCAATCAAATTGGAGTCTTATCTGACAAGGAACTGAGAATTTTGCCAAATCCTAAGGAGGGTGCCATGCTGGTCATAAAGCCTCCTGCCCAGCTAATTCTCCTGATGACTAACAGCCAAGACAATCTCTGACAGCTCCACACTGATGCAGGGCCATTTGCCAAGTCATCTTCAAATCTGGCTGACAGAAATGATGGGACAACTAAGGTTTGTTATGAAGGCAAATATTATTGATGGATATATTAGTTTATATATTACTTATATATATATTTGTTATGTATTTGGTATATTGCAAATAAATAACTAAAAGTAAGTCTTACATGACAATATTCTTAAATATTGATTTGTTACAAATCTTTCTTAATTAGAAAATGTACATAGTCTCACATACAGGAATATAAGTAGCAGCAATCTAAGAATTTTAATTTTAAATAATATATTTTTAAATACTACTTGAAATTTTACCATTATTTAAAACTAGAATATTACATAAAACTTTCGTTACTTTGAAAGCAGAGTATTCCTAAGGGTTGCAGACAAACAAAAGTTCAACTATTTGCTATTATTGTGTTACCATTTATTAATTGTTTAAATACTAACTTCAGAATTATAGGGATTACAGATGTAAATAAAACTTACAGGTACATATTGGAGCCGGGATCCAGCCAGTCCTTGTACATCTTGCAATAGCTTTCAGGGCTACAGGATAGAAGCCATCTTTACACTGATATATGATTATATCACCAATTTTGTATTTAACCTTGAAAGGTGAGTAAGTACCATTTGGAATATTAGGATGTTTGCATGTCATTTCTGTAAACAAGCAAATATAAATAATGAGAAATATTTAATCATATTAAAATTAATAGTATTAAAACTAAAGGACAGATACTGTTTATTTTTGCTAATAACATTAACAGTAACATTGAAAGGAATTCACCTCCATATGCTCGATATATCACTCAGGTTTCACTCTCTCCTTTTGATGTATTTATACCTCTCTGATATTTATTTTTTCTTTTTTCAACCTATCATATACACCACTTCATATCTCTTGCAACAATCATCACATATAACATTAACAATTCCTTCCATGTTATAATCTTTGATTAACATTGCTGGTATGGACTCTCAATTGGTAAGAGTATTAATGTCCATAATGAATTACTTTTAAATAGTTTGGAATATTTCACATTTCTTACTCTTTTAAGTAAATTTGTCCTTTAATTTTCATGAGAAAACTAAATTAATAAGGAAATTAATAATTTATCTTTTATACCTTGTACAAAGCAAGGTGTGTGTATGTGTGTGGATGGGTGTGTGTGTGTGTGTGTGTGTTTGTGTGTGTGTGTGTGAGAGAGAGAGACAGAGAGAGAGAGAGACAGAGAGACAGAGAGACAGAGACAGACAGAGAGAGAGGGAGAGTATTTTTAAAATTAAAAAAAGAATTTCATGAATTCATTGTTTTTAATAGCTGAGTAGTACTCCATTGTGCTAATATACCATATTTTCTGTATCCATTCCACTGTTGAAGGACATCTGGGTTCGTTCCAGCTTCTGCCTATTATAAATAAGGCTGCTATGAACATAGTTGAGCATGTGATCTTAATACGTGTTGGAGCATATTCTGAGTATATGTTCAGGAGTGGTACAGCTGGGGCCTCAGGTCGTGTTATGTCCAGTTTTCTGAGGAACCTCCAAACTGTTTTTCAGCATTATTTTACCAGCTTTCAATCACAACAGCAATGGAGGAATGTTCCTCTTTCTCCACATCCTCTCCAGCATTTGCTGTCTCCTGAGTTTATGATCTTGGTCATTATGACTGGTGTGAGGTGGAATATCAGGGTTGTTTTGATTTGCATTTCTCTAATAACTAAGGATGCTGAACATTTATTTAGGTGTTTCTAGGCAATCTGGTATTCCTCAGTTGAGAATTCTTTGTTTAGCTCTGTACCCCATTTTTTTTTTAATTTAATTTAATTTTATTTTTTTAATTTACATTCCAAATCACTTCCTCTTTCCCGTTTCCTCCCTCCCCGAAAGTCCCATAAGCCCCCTTCCCTCCCTCTTTTCTCCGTTCAACCCCCTCTCATTACTCTGTCCTGGCGTTCCCCTACATCCAGTCTTTCCAGGACCAGGGGTCTCTCCTTCCATCTTTTTAGAAATCTATTGATATGCTGATTGTGTCTAGGGTATTCTGAGATTCTGGGTCAATATCCCCTTATCAGTGACTTCATACCATGTGTGATCTTTTGTGATTGGGTTACCTCACTAAGGATGATATTTTCAAGTTCTGACCATTTGCCTAGGAATTTCGTGAATTCATTGTTTTTAATTGCAGAGTAGTATTCCATTGTGTAAATATACCACATCTTCTGAATCCATTCCTCCGTTGAGGGACATCTGGGTTCTTTCCAGCTTCTGGCTATTATAAATAAGGCTGCTATGAATATAGTGGAGCATGTGTCCTTATTGCATGCAGGTAAAGTCTCTGGGTATATGCCCAGGAGTGGTATAGCCGGATCCTCCGGAAGTGTCATGCCCAGTTTTCTGAGGAGCCGCCAGACTGCTTTCCAGAGTGGTTATACCAGCCTGCAATTCCACCAGCAGTGGAGGAGTGTTCCTCTTTCTCCACATCCTCGCCAACAACTGCTGTCTCCTGTGTTTTTGATCTTAGCCATCCTGACTGGTGTGAGATGGAATCTCAGGGTTGTTTTGATTTGCATTTCCCTAATGACTAAGGATGATGAACATCTCTTTAGGTGCTTCTCAGCCATTAGATATTCTTCAGGTGAGAACTCTTTGTGTAGCTCTGTACCCCATTTTTTAATAGGGTTACTTGCCTCTCTGGAGTTTAACTTCTTGAGTTCTTTGTATATCTTGGATATTAGCCCTCTGTCGGATGTAAGGTTGGTAAAGATCATTTCCCAGTTAGTTGGTTGCCGCTTTGTCTTTTTGACGGTGTCTTTTGCTTTGTTTAGCTCTGTACCCCATTTTTAATAGGGGTTATTTGATTCTCTGGAGTCTACCTTCTTGAGTTCTTTGTATATGTTGGATATTAGACCTCTATCAGATGTAGGATTGGTAAAGATCTTTTCCTAATCTGTTGGTTTCCATTTTGTTCTACTGACAGTATCCTTTGCCTTACAGAAGCTTTGAAATTTTAGGATGTCCCGTTTGTCAATTCTTGATCTCAGAGCATAAGTGATTGGTGTTCTATTCAGAAAATCTTCCCCAATTTCTCTTCTTTTATATTCAGTGTATATGGTTTTATATGGAGGTCCTTGATCCACTTGGACTTAAGATTTGAACAGAGAGATAAGAATGGATCAATTTGCATCCTTCTACATATTGACTGCCAGTTGACCCAACACCATTTTTTGAAAATGATAACTTTTTACATTGAATATTTTTAGCACCTTTGTCAAAGAACAAGTGACTATAGATTTGAGGGTTCATTTCTGGGCCTTCTATTCTATTCCATTGATCTACCTGCCTGTCACTGTACCAATACCATGCAGTTTTTATCACTATTGCTCTGTAGTAGAGCTTGAGGTCAGGGATGGTGATTCCGCCAGAAGTTCTTTTATTGTTGAGAATAGTTTTCCCTATCCTGGGTTTTTTGTTATTCCAGATAAATTTGCAAATTGCTCTTTCTAACTCTTTGAAAAATTGAATTGGAATTTTGATGAGGATTGCATTGAATCTGTATATTTCTTTAGGCAAGTTGCCCATTTTCACTATATTAGCCCTGCCAATCCAGGACCATGAGAGACCGTTCCATCTTCTGAGATCATCTTCAATTTCTTTTTTCAGAGACTTGTACTTCTTGTCATACAGATCTTTCACTTGCTTGGTTAGAGTCACACCAAATTATTTTATATAATATATTGCTATTGTGAAGGGTGTAATTTCACTAATTTGGTCCTCATCTTGTTTATCCTTTGAGTATAGGAAGGCTACTGATTTGTTTGAGTTAATATTATATCTAGCCACTTTGTTGAAGTTTTTTTTTATCAGGTTTAGAAGTTCTCTTGTGGAATTTTTGTGGTCACTTAAATATGCTATCATATCATCTGCAAATAGTGACGCTTTTACTTCTTCCTTCCTAATTTGAATCCCTTTGACCTCCTTTTGTTGTCTAATTGCTCTGGCTAGGACTTTGAGAACTATATTGGACAGGTAGGGAGAGAGTGGACAGCCTTGACTAGTCCCTGATTTCAGTAGGATTCCTTCACAATTCTCTTCATTTAGTTTGATGTTGGCTACTGGTTTGCTGTGTACTGCTTTTACTATGTTTAGGTATGGGCATTGAATTCCTGGTCTACTATGTCCATAACAGCTTTATTTATAATAACCAGAAGCTGGAAAAACCGAGATGTCCTTCAACAGAGTAATGGATACAGAATATGTGGTACATTTACACAATTGAGCACTATTCAGCTATTAAAAACAATGGAATTCATGGAATTCTTAGGCAAATAGATGGAGTTAGGAGCTATCATCCTGAGTGAGGTAACCCACTCACAAAAGAACACACATGGTATGCAATCTCTGATAAGTGGATATTAGCCCCAAATCCTAGAATACCCAAGATACAACTCACAGACTACATGTAGCACAAGATGAGGGAAGACCAAAGTGTGGATACTTTGATCTATATTGGAAGTATTGGAAAGTGGATCAAAACACCCATGGCTCACAGCCAACCAATAGAATGAGAATAGGGTCCCCAATGGAGCAGCTAGAAAGGGAACCCAAGGAGCTGAAGGGGTTTGCAGCTCCACAGGAGGAACAATAATATGTACCAACCAGTACCCCCAGACCTCCCAGAGACTAAACCACCAACCAAAGAGTGCACATGGAGGGTCCCACGGCTCCAGGTATATATGTAGCAGAAGATGACCCTTTCAGACATCAATTAGAGGAGAGGCCATTGGTCTTGTGAAGTCTCGATTCTCCAGAATAGGGGAATGCAAATCTGGAAATTGGGGGGGGGGTGAGAAGGGAGAGAGGGATAGGATAGGGGGTTTTCAGTGGGGTATTGTGGAAAGAGTTTAAACTTTAAAATGTAAACAAAATATATATCTAATAAAAATGTATATTCTTTTAAAAAAATAAAATGGGAAAAAAAAGAAAAACATACTATAAATGAACCACTTCATCAGTTATCTACACTCTACTAATTAAATTAACTACACAAGTAGACAGATAATGTCTTGTATGGGTAATCAAATAGTACTCAGGTACCTACAGTTTATGAGACAAGTTTTATCTTCCAAGTAACCAGATAAGTGGATTAGAGATATTTGTTACTTTCCATTGATGGAAGTCATTGATAAAGGAAAAGACGTTTCCTTGTTTAACTATAAAGTCAAAGTTACTGCTTTTCTTCCCATTTCCTTTAAATCAGTCTCCATACATTAAACAAGATACAATATTTTTTCCATGGGATTATAAAATCAGATAACAACTGCTATTCTTTATTTCCTAAACCAAATCCCAACACTCAGCTATTTCTCTCATATTTATAAATCTTGATGATCTATACTTGTTTGTTCTGTATAACATGAAATTGTGGACTAAAAAAATAGATTTAGAATATTCTCTTCAGCTTCTGTCTGCATTTGTTCACCATACTCATAGATTTTATTCAAATAATAGAAATTAGGAATTAAACACAGATAACTTTAAATGCAAAGAAAACTATGCTCATGTATTATTGACAACACTGAGCTGAAGAAACCTCTCTAGATACATTTTGGCTTCTATACCTTTTTCTCTTATTCTTTCTTTCTTTATCTAACTGCTTCATCCCAGAAGAGAGCAGAATTAGAGGAGACAATCTCTTTGGTGTGGGGAAAATATACAATAAAATAGGTTATAAAAACTTCACACATGTATATTTGTATTTTAATGTATTTATTTTATTTTAAATGGGTTTCACTTATTTTATTTAATTAATATAAATTAAGCTGATAAAGTGAAAAATGATGCACAAAATATGTGTTTCTATTATTGGACATATGGAAGATATCAATTTACTTACTCAAAAAAATAGGTTGAAAAACCCAAATATTTTTCCTGAAGAAGAGGAGGCTGAAATATTGGAAGAGCCACAGGGGATAAAGGACACAAAGGAAACAGAGTCTTCTGAATACAGCAGAATTGAGGTTCAAATGAACAAGCAGAGTGTAGTACCATGAACATGGCATTTATGGGTCTAAGCATGATGAGATCTCAGTGCTGAGAGAAGTGGACACAAAACCCCAACCCTACGTCAGAAGCTATTTCCAACCACTCACAATGGAAACATTAGTTTTAATGTAGTCTCACTGAATATACTGCCACATTTAATGGTCAGGCACCATGTCAATAGATAGATGGCCAACACAATCTCGAGTCAATGGCAGGTTTTGTTTTTTAAACTTACAAATTATTTGAGTACCTATTATGGTTTCTGATTTTGTTGATTTGTGGGATTAAAATGTGGTGAGCATGTATGTGAATATATATGAATATGTGTTTCTTTTTAATTTTTTCTTTGGCTCTTGGTTTTTGTTTATTTTCCTATTTTGCTTTGTTTTCATTTTAGATTATTTTTAATTATTATCAGTTTATTTGATTGTTTGTTTTTAAATGTCAGAGAGAGAGAGAGAGGGAGAGAGAGAGAGAGAGAGAGAGAGAGAGAGAGAGAGAGAGAGAGAGAGAGAGAGAGAGAGAAGAGAGAGAGGAGATACAGATCAAGGAAGAGGGGAGAGGAATAAGATCTGGGAGAGAATGCAACAGAAAAAAATGTAATTAGAACAAATGCATGAATAAATAGTTTCAGTTAAAAATAGTGCAAAAGAAATAACAAGCTTGCTTTTTTTGCAGTTAATTATGTTGTTAGGTTCAATGATAACTACATTTAATGCTGTAATTTAAGTTGCAAAAAACATTAATGATAATTTGTGTGTCAATGTAACTTTAGAAGTGTAATTAATGATTTTGAGATAGGAATATTTTGCATTATCTCATGTGACAGAAGGAAAGGAAATGATGGCAATAGAGGGATTGAGAGAGAATGCAAAAATATGACAAACTATTGAATTTGAAGTTGGAGGAAGATGGTCCTCAGCCACCCTAGCAAGTAGCATTTTCAACAAGGTATAGGCCTGTGAATGGGCTCCTAATGGACTAAATAAAGAAACCAGCCCTGACAACATTTCACAAACCAGTGATACTGCTCTTAGATCTTGGGTCTCCAAAAGTGCAGGGGGATACATTTTTATTTCCCAACACTCTTTCTTTGGTAATTTATCATTTCAGTCATAGAGAAAATAGAATAACAATGGGGAAATAAAATATCATTTTGCAGGAGTCCTAATTTGATGGGGATAAAGTTCTTTCATTTTCCCTTCAAACAATGTTATCAATTGATGTCTATGAACATATTTATGGAAGCAAACCTCAATGCTGTCCTTTTCAGCAATAATAGCCAAGCTGAAAATCCATTATAATGAAATGTTTTATATAATTTTATTCTATATAGCAATTCTTTCCTGAATTTTTGTCTGTACATCACCTGCATGCATTGAGTCCTGAGATTTCATAATATGGTTTGGGAGGTGCAGAGGATTATGAAATGTTGAGAGTAGGGAACCAAGCCCAGGTCCTCTGTAAGAGCTGCTAATATCCTTACCTGCTAGTCTATCTCCAGCTCTTCATTTTCGTTCTTGAGCATTTAAAGAATTTCAAAAGAAAGTATGAATGCTTTGTAAATTTAGATTGTGTTCTGTTTGGATACTTCTTTTTCCTCAATACATATTAGGTTATGTAGAAACAGAACTACAAAAGAATTAATAAAATAGTAGTTGAAGGAGCTATTATTGCAAGAGTATCTTGGGGTCAAAAAAATAAATTTAAAGCTAACAGAACGTTTGGAGATGGCTATGTATATTTAATAATTCCAAACATCTTTGCATGTGATGTAGGTATCTAACAGTAAAACAATCATCAAAAAATAAAAAAAGTCCAAATAAACCATTAAGTAATAGTTTCATTCCAAAATCAAACCATGACAGAAAGTCATGAAAAATGACATAGAAACACTGTGGGAGATAAATCCCTGTAGTGATGTCAGGGACAGTGGGTTATAACACATTGATACTGTGAGAGCAGTTAATCTGGGAAGAATATATCTAGCAGAGGAAAAAGTATGAAGGGAACAGTCTCAGCAGGCTATATTTTTGAGGGTGACAACTACCTTCTGACAGATCTTGATAACCAGGCAATGGGAAGGACTGTCTCAGAGCTCATATGGGTTAAATTCTTAAGACATGCAAAACAGTCTTGTTCCTGTGAAGCCATCTATGACATATTTGATAATTAGACAATCTAGATAGAATTCTGAACATATATTATCTATTACATCTAAACAATGGGTGTAAAATTATGAATGGACAAGTGGTACTGAATGAGAATTAAGTCTAACTTGGATAATACTGTGATAAAGTGGAGTTGGTGCTTAATTCTGCTATACTTGTAAAGAAGGATTAATGGTTCTTCTAAGATTTCCCAAATCTTTGGAGAAGGCACTCATATGATCTCATTTATAAATGTACAGATACCTATTTCAGAAGTATGCTATATTTTGGTTGTTAATTTTTGCACTGGAAGTAACTTTGCTATGCTATTCAAAAATAATCCAAAACACACACACACACACACACACACACGCACGCACACACACACACACGGGGAGACAGAGAGAGAGAGAGAGAGAGAGAGAGAGAGAGAGAGAGAGAGAGAGAGGTATCAGGATGGAAGGAGAGATAGAGAACATTCCTAGTACTACCACTCACACCACTACCAAAAAGAAAACAACAAAAACAGACAGATAACCTGAAAGAATGATTATTAGTTATTGATGTCTCTCAATATCAGTGGATTCAATTTTCTTTTTTCTGTTTTCTTATTAGATATATTCTTTATATATATTTCAAATAACTTCCTCTTTCCTGGATCCCACCTCCTCGAAAGTCCCAGAAGCCCTCTTCCTTCCCGATGTTCCCCAAACAACCCAATCCGCGTCCCTGTCCTGTTATTCCCCTACACTTCTGCACTGAGCCTTTCTAAGACCAGGGGACTTTCCTTCATTCTTCTTGGACATCATTTGATATGTGAATAGTTTCTTGGGTATTCTGAGCTTCTGGGCTAATATCTGCTTATCAGTGAGTGCATACCATGTGTGTTCTTTTGTGACTGGGTCACCTCACACACCCCACACACATTCTCCTGTTCCATCCACTAGCCTAAGAATTTCATGAATTCATTGTTTTTAATAGCTGAATAGTATTCCATAGTGTAAATATACCACATTTTCTTTTTCCATTCCTCCGTTGAGGGACATCTTGTTTCTTTCCAGTTTCTGGCTATTATAAATAGGATTGCTATGAACATAGTGGAGCATGTGTCCTTATTACATGCTAGAGAATCCTCTGGGTATATGTCCATGAGTGGTATAGCAAGGTTCTCAGGTAGTATTATGCCGAGTTTTATGAGGAACTGCCAGACTGATTTCTAGAGTGGTTGTACCAGCTTGCCATCCCACCAGCAGTTGAGGAGTGTTCCTCTTTATCCACAGCCAACACCTGCTGTCTCCTGAGTTTTTGATCTTAGCCATTCTGACTGGTATGATGTGAAATCTCAGGGTTGTTTTGATTTGCATTTCCCTGATGACTAAGAATTTTGAACATTTCTTTAGGTGCTTCTCAGCCATTCCATATTCTTCAGGTGAAAATTCTTTGTTTAGCTCTGTACCCCATTTTTAATAGGGCTATTTGGCTCTCTGGAGTCTACTTTCTTGAGTTCTTTGTATATCTTGGATACTAGTCCTCTGTTGGATGTAGGGTTGTTAAAGATCTTTTCCCAATTTGTTGGTTGACATTTTGTCCTTTTGACAGTGTCCTTTGCCTTACAGAAACTTTGTAATTTTATGAGGTCCCATTTGACAATTTCTTGATCTTAGAGCATAAGCTATTGATGTTCTGTTGTGGAAATTTTCCACTGTGACCATGTGCTCAAGACTCGTCCCCAGTTTCTTTTCTATTAGTGTAAGTGTGTCTGGTTTTATGTGGAGGTCCTTGATCCACATGGACTTGAACTTTGTACAAGGAGATAAGAATGGATCGATTTGCATTCTTCTGCATGCTGACCCCCAGTTGAACCAGCACCATTTGTTGAAAAGGCTATCTTTATTTTCACTGGGTGGATTTAGCTCCTTTGTTAAAGAACTGAGAAAGAAGTCAAGGAAACAATACTATCATACACAAGAGCATTTAATAATCAAAATTATCTTGTGCTAACTGTAATAAAGCCAGTGAAAGACACATATATGATAAAATATTCAAGTCTTTTGAGAAAGAAATTAACACGCACTTCTTTTTTTTTTTTTTTTTTTTTTTTTGGTTTTTCGAGACAGGGTTTCTCTGTGTAGCCCTGACTGTCCTGGAACTCACTTTGTAGACCAGGTTGGCCTCGAACTCAGAAATCCTCCTGCCTCTGCCTCCCAAGTGCTGGGATTAAAGGCGTGCGCCACCACCGCCCAGCGAGAAAGAAATTAAACAAGATATCAGAAGACTGAAAGAACACACATGGTCTTGGATTGGTAGTTTTAGTTATTGGTATCCTACCAAAAGCAATATTCAGATTCAATGCAATCCCCATCTAATTTCTAACATAATTTTTCTTACACCCTGAAAGTTAAATGTGGAATATGTAGATGTTAGTCATTAAGTAAATGATTATCAAACTATAATTCATAAACCCATGGGAATTAGGTATCAAGGAAATGATTAAGGAAAACACATAGATCTACTTGGTAACAGGAAATAAATACATTCTATAGGTGAATTTTGGGGAAGAGGCAACAAGAACAGGACATGAGGGGAGAGAATGCAGGGAGAGACAACTAGGATTGAGGGGCATTTGAGGGGAAGAATGAAAATTTATTGCAGTGTAATCTTCTTAAAATATATGAAGGTGTTCCTAATGAAGTCTCCAAATAATGGACAAGTTGCAGTCCTTAATTTTCCAAGTCTTATAAGCCAACAAATCTTCCAGTACTGGGATAGATTTACATCCAATTAAGATATTGGACAAATGGGTCTTACAAAAATTCCCTAAAAATCCAGGCTATAGCCAAGCTTCCTCTCCACAAACTGACAAGTTCCCATTTGTAAAGGAAACACCCACACAACTCACTGAACATGGAGAGGATAAGCTGGTGGATATATAAAATCTCTCATCCCTGTGTTCTAGCCACCTTAGTAGAGAAAAATACTCTGCAAACTGCCAAAAGAGAGGCACAAAACCTTTGATCTACAATGCTGTCTTTCCTGTTAAATAGACAGGGCAATGGTGGCACTTGGCTTGTCAGGGTAACAAGTCAGTGTCTGATTTGACTTATGACCCACTCCATAAGATGAAACCCATACCCAGTACTGCTTGCCTGACCAAGAAACAGAGATTAGATCCAATGAGCTAGAGCAAATTCAAACAATACTCTTCTTTAAAAAATATTCCTAATGCTATTCTGCTATACTAGTAAATCAATGCCTTATTAAGTCATGACCAGAGAGATTTGTTCCTATAACAGGTGTAAATGAATAGACATACCCACAGCTAGAGATTTCATACACACACACACACACACACACACACACACACACACACACGCATGGGAAGGAGGCAGGGGTAGGGGTGCAGTGGAAAGAGATACCTTGGGACACTAGGCTCTAAATGGGGTCTATCCATCAAAACCCTTCTGTTAGAACTTAGGAAAGTCCCCAGGAGAGGTAGAAAGAATGTAAAGAGCCAGAGGGAATGCAGGACACAAGGAGATCAAGGCCCTCCAAATCAACTGAGTAAATCTCATATGAATTCATGGGGAACGAAGTATCATTTCCTTCTGTAGCTCTCTCTTGTCCACATTCAATTTGATAGTTTGTTTTATTTGCTTATGTCTTAGATGCCTACTCCTTATTTTTTTATTTTTTTTTTTTTTGGTTTTTCGAGACGGGGTTTCTCTGTGTAGCCTTGGCTGTCCTGGAACTCACTTTGTAGACCAGGTTGGCCTCGAACTCAGAAGTCCTCCTGCCTCTGCCTCCCAAGTGCTGGGATTAAAGGCGTGCGCCACCACCGCCCAGCTTTTTTTAACTTTTTTTTTTTTAAGATTTATGTATTTATTATATGTAAGTACACTGTAGCTGTCTTCAGACACACCAGAAGAGGGCGTCAGATCTCATTACAGATGGTTGTGAGCCACCATGTGGTTGCTGGGATTTGAACTCAGGACCTTTGGAAGAGCAGTCGGTGCTCTTAACCACTGAGCCATCTCTCCAGCCCCTACTCCTTATTTTTAAAGAAAGGGATTGGATCTGGAGGCCAGAGGAGCTAGGGAGGAAGTGGGAGGTGTAGAGGTAGAAGAAAATTGTAATCAGGATATATTACATGAGAAAAGAATCGCTACACCAAAAAAAAGAAAACAATAATCAATTGCCAGATTATAAAGATGATAGATAGACAGACAGACAGACAGACAGACAGACAGATAGATAGATAGATAGATGACAGACAGATGATAGATGATAGACAGATAGATAAGTGATGAATGAATAGATAGAGAGACAAATAGATAAATGATATGAAGACAACAAAGCATCATCACATTGGCTTCTGATAATAACATGAAGAAATAAATGAGGCAAGCCATTTTATAGCTGCCAGATCAAGTTCCAAAGGGCAGAACTGTGTCCCATTGCATGAGGCTTTCACATAAAACCAAAAATAACAGAAATGTAACATCTTCAACTTTGCTTGCAGATATCCCCCAGAAACTGAGGAAGCATGTTCAGGTAGCTACCTAGAGATCCATATATGGATTTATATATGGGAGGGTAAGGTGGGAAACACAATGGAAAACTTTAGCTTATTGTTTCAACTTTTAAATTCAATTCCTGCTGGAAATTGAGAGCACCTGATTTGATCATGTGTTGTCTAGTGCTACTTTCTGTACTATTACCTAGATGCATTGTCCAAGAGGACTTTCAGAGGGGAAGCCCAGGTAGCTGCCATATTTTAGCTGCTATTAGTTAACTACCCTAGAAGATCAATGTTGGACATCTTAGTGCTTGAAATAATGGTCTGCATCTCCTTATTTGTCTATCATTGGTCATTCTTTCTGACTGTCTGTCTGTCATCTATTTATCTACCTCTTACTTATTACTTGTTCTTTTGCTTATCAAAGCAATATATATATATATGTATACATATATATATATATACATATATATATATATATTTAGAGAGAGAGAGAGAGAGAGAGAGAGAGAGAGAGAGAGAGATATGCATGCAATAACAATTAGAGAAAAAAGAGATCTTGAGTCAGAGAACAAGGAGGGGACTATGGGACAGTTTAGAAGAAAGGAGAAGAAAAATGTAGTTATATTATAATCTAAATATTATATAAGTACAAAATAATTGAAAGCAAACATTTTCTGTCATTTGGAAGGAAGGACTTTTCTCTCATTGGATGACTGTTTTCCTGTGACTACAATTCAATGTAAAATACCACAGCATAAGAAAATGAGCTTAAATGAACTTCAATCTCTGAAATAATGATACAAAAATGAGAAAGGGTAGATTGTAAAGCAAATGTAATGTGAGGACTGAAGAGTTACATGAATCACCACTCATTATGTGGAAACTAGTGAACAACAAATAGGAAAATAAAGATTTATGAAACCAGAGTCAGACACATCCAGTTAATTCTAGAATTTGACTCTTCCTTTAAATCATTATTTGGCATTCCATGTATGTGGTGCCTTTATGAATTATTGAGAGGGGCTTCTAAATCCTCTTCAGAAACAGTGTTACTATAGTGGTAACATAATCTCCTACTTACTACATACATTGGAGAGATCAGAAAAAAGCAAATTGTTAGCATTTTGTTGACTTACATACAAAAATAACAGTATTATTTGTTATCTTACTAAAGATATTTCCATTTGGTGAAATACAATTTGATTGAAATGGGAAAAATTACTCGTTTTGATGACTATGAAATTAAAACATGCCCAATTTGTGAAGATGAAATCAACCCCACACAGATCCAGAGATATGTAGAGTCTGTCAGGTCCTGTTCAATGGCTATATTTAGGTAGAATTTCATTTTTCACATTCTTGTTACATGTATTATTTAAACATTTTCAAGATGAATTTCTTTTTTTCTCTCCAAATTATATTTTCAAGGCTATTCACTCTTTTTCGATTAGAGAACTCAGAAAACCCCCTTTTATTCAATTTTTCTCCTTTATTGCTTATCAGAAATAATTTCTGTAAATAGATTGTTTTTTACTATAAATATATTTTCTGTTTTACTTAAAATACTCTATATTTTATTTCATAATAATAATGCTTTATTAAAGTTAAAATAAAATTAAAAATTTCTCATATACATACAGGAGCTAAATATATTTGGCTGGAAAAATTCATGTTTCAAATCTATTTCCACTTACCTTCCCCTTTAGCAGTAGAAAGTGATACAATTAGGAGGATATTGGCTAAGAGCAACATGCTACAGAACCCCATGTTCTAAAGCCTAAAGCTCCAGAGTTGGTGGTGCTTCTGGGAACCCTGTCATTAACAGTGCTGTGCATGGCACTGAATTTCAGTGTATTACTAGTAGCCAGTTTGGTAAATACCAAAGTTCAAAGGGGAGGGGCAAACAAACAATATTCAATCAATGATTTCACAATAACACTCTAAGTTAAACATTTTACATTTTTAAGCAATATAATAACATTCATTTTTTGTGCCAGTCTCCTAGTCAGTAAAATTGTTATTCAGAATGGAAGACAAGAGAATAAATTTCTTTTGCCATCTTACAGGCATGGTAGCTGGTTATGAGCATTGGTTGATTTTCTTCTTTGTAAGTTTACATGGCTACTTCTGGTAAAATGAATGCTAATCCTCAGGTAGGAATTTTCAGAACAGATCCAGCCTAAGAACATTTGGGCCCCATAATGTGGAATACACCACTTAGACTTATCTTCTTTGGGGGCAATGAAGTACAATAGAAACAGTCCATAATATCTTGAGTTTTATTACACAACCATGACCAACAACACAAGAGTGCTTCTCATATCTAGGATTGGTATGTTTCCTATATGGTTATGGTTTAGGGGTGAAGATTATCACCCTAGATGAATAATTGTATGTACAATATATGTGCATTCATGTAAAGAATTGTATGTACACACACATATACACACATACATATAATTATAGTTTATTTTGAGTGAGGAGCAAATAATATGATTCCTTATGACTTTCTCATGCATATTTATTGCTATTTCAATAATCTTCCTCTTGTATTTTTCTCCTTCCACTTCCCTAAGTATGTCCCCTCTTCTTTTTTTTTTCTATATTTTTGGGTTAAAATGGTGGCCTGCATCCGTTCAGGGCTTGGACCACTGGGTGAGGTGGGATGCTGGAAGTCTTAATTGTGCATACCTCACCAGGGCTGTGCCCAAGCTTGGGTAACAGGTCTTGGGAACTTCAGATGCTACTCGATGCTGCAGAAGACCTGAGAATGGACTGGGGCCTACACTGGTCTAAGGCTGAAGGGAAAATTGTTGGAGGAGAGTGTTCCAGCTGGGTCCCTCAGGGATGAGAGTGTCTTTTGCTTACTCATCCTGTGACTTGGCTTGGTGGTGACCATGGCAGAGAATGCAGAGAGGCCTCCTGTGTGAGTAGATGAAGCTCTTTAGAGGAAGACCTGCTCCATTGCTCCAGCATGGTGGATCCAGATGAGAAAAGGCAGCCCATGGTTTTAAAGCATTTAATGTCATGGTGGAGAGTTGTGATGAGTGAAAACATACCCCACATTCTCAGGTCAGGCCTGAGGTTAAATACCTTTTGCAGGGAGGAGGGTCTGGGAAGGAGAGCTTAATTGGCTGAGCCCTTCAGGACTTTAGGTACCTTATTAAAATGGAAATCTGTCTGGAGGGTACATGATCTGTGGTCAGTACTCTGTGTAAAGACTTGGGGCATTGCCCTATGTGACTGATGGCCACAGAATTATGGAGAGCTGAGGCCTCTTGTCAGGAGCCTAGTATCTGGGAGCATGACAAACATCTTCCCGTTCCTTTCAGGAACACCTGCTGAGTCACCTGGGTTTAAACCAAGCTCAACTAGATACCAGACTGCCTTTCAGGGTCCCACACTATTTCTCCTGTTTAATTATTTGTATCCTGCTATTCTCATTTCTGATGCGCACTCACCCTTCTACTCTAGCAATGTTTACTTTACTGGTACCTGCAGTTGCTCCAGTAGATAGACTCACCTGGGAAGATTTGGAGCTAGAAGTCTCCAATAAGAGAGATCATGTGAAGTTCGTTTTTATGAGTCAGGATTACCACACTCCTTATAATCTTTATGTTCTTTATGTATTCTGGATATTCAGATCTTATGTATTCTAGATATTAAAAAATTAAATTAGAAAATAATTTACTTTTATCATTTAATACTGACATTAATAGTACAGATAATGATAAATTAAAAATAAATTTTAATACCAACATTCTACACTGGTGTTACTTCCTACTAGCCATGTGTGATGACTATTCTTCATTGTCAACTTCTCTGCCTCTGGAATGAAGTACAATCCAGAGATAGGGGACATACCTTTTTGAGATTTTTAGCTTGATTTGAAGTGGATGAATTCTCTACTCATCAGGACCACTGATGTAGAGCATAGTTCTTTGAGATTAAAGAGTATACTAAGTAGAGACTGAGATTTACAGCCTGTGGGCTGAGTAACTACTAGATTCTTTCCACTCATAGAAAGTCTTTGTTGGATTATTTGGACTGCAAATCATTCTAATAAATCTACTTTTCTCACACAGATACAGATAGAGAGACACAGAAACACACACACACACACACACACACACACACACACATACACTGAGAGAGAGAGAGAGAGAGAGAGAGAGAGAGAGAGAGAGAGAGAGAGAGAGAGAGAGAGATTCATCCTAGTTCTGTTACTTTAGAGAACCTTGGCTAATAAAGATTTTGATATTAAGAAGTGAATCTAGAACAATAGAAATATGAGGAGGAATTTTTTAAATATAAGGAATTAGCTTTTCTATGTGTTAAAACCTATAGCTACTGAAGCCTATCCAATTATCCCCTTTCCTAGGATCCCAGGGAGTCCTGAAAGCCCATGATTTAATGTATATTACAAACTTGAGGAGATATGTGCATTTGATTCACCAGTTGTGACTAGCAATGACTTTGTTAATCCTGTATGTGAAACTTTTGACAGTTATGGGAATATGAGAAAAATGAAGCTGTGGGTTGATTACTCTTAGATTCTGTGGATCAGGTGGCAAAGGATAGGGATTAGTTTCATGGTACAAATAGGTAACTTCTAGCATCTCAGGATATGCTGAAGGGCAACAAAGAACTCAGAGATAAAAGTGACTGGCTCCAGGTGCACATTTTCTGAATGTGCTCTAAAAGAAAATCTCTTTAGCAACCACACAGCTCACATAGTGAAAAATCAAGCCCAAGCCCTCATTATAAGTTCGGGTAAATTATGGTGAAAATTCAAGTCTCAGTCTCTGAAGGTGCTGGTAGTTAAAGTAAGGGTAATAGCTGGTAAAGAATGGATCATGTAATTTGACAGAGGGATATGTGTGAAGTCCCTGTTGAAACTGAGAATTTGGAGCCCTCATATTATGAGGGTGTTTTTTCCCCTGAGGAAGTAGTACCTTCATGCCAAACTCTGGATATATTGCCTTTTCACCTTTGACTGAGGAAATTAATCTTTCATTGTCTGCTAATCTAGTAGTGACCCTGTCTGAAGGAAATGAGAGGCAATATACCTGATATCTCTCATAGATATGCAATAATCCCTAAATGTACAACCAGACTTAAAGCACTGTAGCCTCCTAGAGGGGAGGTAAAAAGTGTTGTATATGATGAGATGCAACATCCATCATACTAAGGAGCTTACTCAGTTTGCTAATTTATTCAAGCAGAAGACTAGGGAATATGTGTAGGAACAGACTTTAAGGGTGTGCAATAATGGTGAGAAGAACATGAAACTGAATTATGCTGAGGTCATTGATATAGTTCCACTGAGTGGACATTTCAAATTTAATATAGAAGCTTGCACAGTTTTAAAAATGTGAAAAGTTTGTTTAAATGATTGGATGAATGGTTTATTCAAAGATTACCCACTAAAAAGGAGTTGGAGAAGTCTGATATTCCGTGACTTAGTGCTGATGAAAGAGTATCAAGGTTCAGGTATTTTGTAATACTAGAGGTGGTATTCTAAGTAAAACCTAACCCTCTGTAATTGACATGCCCAGAAGACACGCCCTTCACGAATCCTATTACATACAAAAGGGTGAGGGGACACAAACACACTTAAAGAATCTTGTTGTCAATATTTTCCTTGTGGCAGACTTCAGAGTTGGAGATGTTACTGGTCAGTGGGTGAAATTAAAAACAATGGGTCTCATTGTGTCCAGAAATACTAGAGGTCAGAAGTAGCACTGAATCAACAAAGGCACGATTATTATAGTTATTGCACTGGGCAACATAGACAAATCAATGTGCATAATGGCCTAATCTCATTCATCAGCACAGGCAAAACAAATTGTATGATGTCATGAATATGGACCTGTGATACTGGATTATCAACCATGGTATTTTCAGGCACGATATAGATAAGAAACCAATGAATAATTGTTTGATCTCTATAAGCAGAAAAATTCTCAAACGAATGAAAGAAAGATTCCATTGGAACCTGGCAAAAGGCAATGTCAGTCAGTAAATCAATTTCCAGACTTGAGTCAGTTTGTAGACCCAGAATGCGTTGACTGAAGAGACAACTAGATTCCCCTGAGTAATTATAGTGAGAGAAAATAAATGATCATACTTTCAAGGATCTATTTTATGCTAGTTCTGAATTGATGCTTAGGAAAGATCCTAAGAAACATTGTGACCCTTAAAGTAGGAACTAATGGAGATCAGTTGATTAATGGAGTTTGAATTAATTGACTGGGCTGAAGTCTGACTTTCAGTGTGTCCAGTGAGTCACTGAACTCATTCTGAAATTATCTCAATATCAGAATGTGTTAATGAGGTTGATTTACCTAAATGTTCACAGAAGTTTTACATTGGATCCCTGACCTAAGGAGTGAAGGCTACTGTGTTTGGAAAGGTTAAATGGCCTTTATGGTTGTCTTTGTCAAAGAAAATGGAAAATCAATAACAGTATAATATCTCTTGAAAAAGTTAGTGCCACCAATATTGATGTGAAAGATGTATCGGTGATGGTTCCTATCATATCTCCTTTTAATTCTCCTGTCCTCCCAGTGCAGAAGCCAGAGGGATCATAAAGAGTAATAGTTGATTATTGACAACTCCATCAGACAGGGAATCCAAATATAGCTACTATACTAGATATATTGTCCTAAAATAATAAATATATTATCCTAAATAAAAGAATAATACAATATTCTTTTTTAAAAAAGAATATAATGGTCATGTTGCTTCTTTACATAAACAGAACACTGTCTCAGGGAGAAGGGATCTTGATTTTCTATAAATTCTTGAAAGGATTACATTGATGAATTATAATGAAGCATTCTGATTGGACCTGGCAAGCAGTAGGTAGTAACCATTTTGAACTCTCTGGTAACACATATGGGTTGCAGTGGATGAATTTTTAAAAATTGTATCTTGTCTCCCTCATCAACAAAATGATGTAAAACTTCTAGTGGGCCTATTTAGGTTCTGGAAAAATCACATTCCTCACTCAAGTGTATTACCCTGGTGTATATACTAAGTGACTGCTAGCTTTGGGTCAGGCCTAAAACAGGAGAAATCTCTTACAAAGGTAAAGACTGATGTTCAGGCTGATCTACTACTTGGACCATATGATCCAGAACACTCAATGGTACTTGAGGTATCAATGGCAGATAAAAATGCTCTTAGGAGCCTGTGGCAGAACTCTATTACAGAATAGACCTTTTGGATTTTGGGGCAAAGCTCTACCATCAGCTGTAAACAAGCTAGTCTCCTTTTGAAACAAAGACCTTGGCTTGCTATCGGGTTCTAGTTAACATGTGAACTGGGAAGCCCAGAAGAGATAAATGTTATCAGACTCACCAAGTCATAAAGTAGGATGTATACAGCAGCAATTTATTCTCAAAGGAAGTGGATTAATACAAGATTTGGTCTGAGAAGCTCCTGTAAGCTGGAATAAGCAAATTACATGAAGAATTTGGTCAAATAACTTTTACTCCTGTTAAAATGCTGTCTGCTGTAAAGTGTGTACCTAGAGCCTCAGGGTGTGTTCCTTATGATTGATTGACTGAGAAAACTAGGGCCTGGTTTACTAGTGATTCTGCGTGTTATACAGGCAGCACCCAGAAGTGGATAGCTGCAGTGTTTATAAAGTCTTTTAGCAATGCTGACAGGCATGTGTTAGGGGAAATCTTTACAGAAGGCAAAATGTCAGAGAGTACACATGGCTGTACAATTTGACTGAAAAGAGAAATTGCCAGATGTGCAGTTGTTCACTGAATCATGTGCTGTAGCTAATCTACTGGTTGGATGGGGCTTAAGAAAGATCAAAATTGGAAAATTGATGCTAAAGGCATCTGGATAAGAATATCTATCTGGATAGATCTCTCCAAATTGTCAGAAGTTGTGATGAAACTTGTGTTCCGTGGAAATGTTCAACAATTGGTGAGTTTTGTTTCAGAGGAGTTCAATAACTAAGTAGCCTTAATGCCTTATTCTGTGAATAGTCAGCTTCTTTTCTCAGACATCCCTGTCATTGTCCAATAGTCTTTTTTTTTAAAGATTTATTTATTGTTATATATAAGTACACTGTAGCTGTCTTCAGACACACCAGAAGAGGGTGTCAGATCTCATTATGGATGGTTGTGAGCCACCATGTGGTTGCTGGGATTTGAACTCAGGACCTTTGGAAGAGCAGTCAGTGCTCTTAACCACTGAGCCGTCTCACCAGCCCCTGTCCAATAGTCTTATAAACAAAGTAGAGATGGTGAAAGGATGAGGTATATAAATGGTCTTGACAACATGAACTTCCACAAACCAAGGCTGTCCTGGCTTCAGATTTCTGAGTGTGAAATCTTCCCACATCATAGACTAATACTGAACTCCCGATGTGGTACCATTCCGTGTGGAGACTAGTCAGAAACCTCTTGACAAGTTGACTAATATTGTTCTACTACTTCTTTGGAAAGTAAACCATTTTATCCTCCTGGAGTGGATATCTATTTTGGTAATAGATTTACCTTTCCTGAAACAATGCCTCTTGCATTGTTTGTGGACTTGAAGAATGCCTTTTTTTTTTAGCATCATGGTATTCTACACAGTATTGCATCTGACCAAGGCCCATCATAATCATAGAATCCACTGGTCTTATCATGTTCCCCATTATTCTGCAGCATCTAACCTAATGGTGAGATATTAAGATCTTGTGTAGACACAGCTATAGTGTAAAATTACATGGCAACAGATGGAAGAGCTGTTGCAGTGTTCTCCAGAGAGCAGAATATGTTTTGAATATTCACACATTATACAGTATGGTCTCTTCTGTAGCAAGAGCCACGGAATCAAAGTGTAGGAAACAGAAACATACTATCACCCCTATTTATGCACTTGGAAAGCATGTGCTTCCTGTTCCCGAGACCTTAACTTTTGCTGTTCTAGAAGTTTTGATTCCAAAGTAGAGAATGCTCCTGCAAGGAGACACAACAAATTCTCTGCTGACCTAAAAGTTCAGACTGCCTTCTGGCCACTTTGAACTTCAAATGTTCTTTAGTAAAGAGGCTAAGAAAATAATAACAGTGTTAAGAGGGGTGATTAATCTGATTTATCATGGGAAAATTTGATTGTGATTCCACATTGGAGGTAAGAAAGATTAAATCTGGCATGCAGAGAATAGGGGTGTCTATTGGTGCTATAGTGTCCTGTGATTAAGGTCAATGGGAGCTTACCATGGCCTAATCTAGGCAAAATGACAAAGTGCACATGCGTTTCTGGAATGAAAATATGATTCATTCCTTTAGGAAAAAAGTCAAAACCTGCTGAGTTACTTGCAGATGGTTGAGGAAGTACAAAATGTGTAGTAAAGGAATATAGTTATAAATACCAGATGTGGTGATTAAATAGTAATGGCCCAAATAGACCATGTTCTAAAATGCCTGGCACATTAGGTGTGGTTGTATTTGGAGATACGACCATTTTGAACTAGGTGTAGTTCTGCTGGAAGAAGTGTGTAGTGACGCTCTGTGGGAGCAGGCGTTGAGGGCTATGCTCAAGCTATGTCCTGTGTGATGCAGTTTCATTCTGCTGCCTTAGGATCAAGATGTAAATACACTCAGCTCCAGCACCTTTTCTGCCTGTAAGCTGCCATGTTTTGTATCATGACGATAATATACAAACCCTCTAAAACAGTAAACCAGTCCCAATTAAATGGTTTCCTTTGTAAGAGTACTGATAGTCATGGTGTCTCTTTAAAGCAATAGCACCATAACTAAGACATCAGCTAAGGTCACATGAACAATTTGAAAAACAAGGATTATTATTGATAGGAATGCTTCAGTTGTATTTTTTAAGAATGCATTTGTAGGATCTTTGTGTGCTTTTGGTATTAGTGTAATTGTGGCTTCATAGAACGAGTTGGGTAGTGTTCCTTCTGTTTCTATTTTGTGGAACAGTTTGAGGAGTATTGGTGTTAGGTCTTCTTTGAAGGTCTGATAGAATTCTGCACTAAAAGCATCTGGACCTGTGCTTTTTTTGGTTGGAAGACTTCCAATGACAACTTATATTTCTTCAGGGGTTACAGGACGGTTTAGATAGTCTATTTGATTCTGATTTAATTTTGGTACTTGGTATCTGTCAAGGAAATTGTCCATTTCCTCAAGATTTTCTAGTTGTGTTGAATACAGGTTTTTGTAGTAGGATCTGATGATTTTTTGAATTTCCTCAGTTTCTGTTGTTATCTCTCCCTTTTCGTTTCTGATTTTATTAATTTGGATACTATCTCTGTGCCCTCTGGTTATTCTGGCTAAGGGCTTATCTATCTTGTTGATTTTCTCAAAGAACCAACTCCTCGTTTTGTTGATTCTTTGTATGGTTTTATTTGTTTCTACTTGATTGATTTCAGCCCTGATTTTGATGATTTCCTGCCTTCTACTCCTCTTTGGTGTATTTGCTTCTTTTTGTTCCAGGGCTTTCAGGTGTGCCATTAAGCTGTTAGTGTATGCTATCTCTAGTTTCTTTTTGGCGGCACTCAGGGCTATGAATTTTCCTCTTAGCATTGCTTTCATTGTGTCCCATAAATTAGGGTATGTTGTGCCTTCATTTTCATTAACTTTCAAAAAGTCTTTGATTTCTTTCTTTATTTCCACCTTGACCAAGTTATCACTGAGTAGAGCATTGTTCAGCCTCCATGTGTATGTGGGTTTGCTTTTGTTTTTGTTGCCATTGAAGACCACCCTTATTCCATAGTGATCTGATAGGAGGCATGGGATTATTTCTATCTTCTTATATCTGTTGAGGTCTGATTTGTGAGCAATTATATGGTCAATTTTAGAGAAGGTACCATGAGGAGCTGAGAAGAAGGTGTATTCTTTAGCTCTAGGATGAAATGTTCTATATATATTTATGTTAGTTCGATTTGGTCCAAGGCTTCAATTAGATTCACTGTGTCCCTGTTTAGTTTCTGCTTTCCTGAACGATCCATTTCAGAGAGCGGGGTGTTGAAGTCACCCACTATTATTGTGTGCGGTGCGATGTGTGCTTTGAGTTTTAGCAAAGTTTCTTTTACGAATGAGGGTGCCCTTGCATTTGGAGCATAGATATTCAGAATTGAGAGTTCTTGATGGTGGATTTTTCCCTTGATCAGTATGTAGTGTCCTTCTGTGTCTTTTTTGATGACTTTAGGTTGAAAATCAATTTTATCTGATATTAGGATGGCTATTCCACCTCGTTTCTTGGGGCCATTTGCTTGTAAAATTGTTTTCCAGCCTTTTACTCTGAGGTAGTGTTTGTCTTTGACACTGAGGTGCGTTTCCTGCATGCAGCAAAATGCTGGGTCCTGTTTACGTATCCAGTCTGCTAGTCTATGTCTTTTAATTGGGGAATTGAGACCATTGATATTAAGAGAGATTAAGGCATAGTGATTATTACCATCTGCCATTCTTGACGCTATCTTTATGTTTGAGTGGTTATCTACTTTTGGGTTTGATTCAAGAAGGTTATTATCTCATTTTTTCCAGGGTGTTGTTTCTCTCCCTGTATTGGAGGTTTCCACCTATTATCCGTTGCAGGGCTGGATTTGTGGAAAGATATTGTGAAAATTTGGTTTTATCATGGAATATCTTGGTCTCTCCATCTATGGTGATTGAGAGTTTTGCTGGGTATAGTAGTCTAGGCTGGCATTTGTGCTCTTTTAGTGTCTGCATGAGATCTGCCCAGGATCTTCTGGCTCTCATAGTCTCTGGTGAGAAGTCTGATGTGATTCGGATAGGTCTTCCTTTGTATGTTACTTGGCCCTTTTCTCTTACTGCTTTTAGTATTCTTTCTTTGTTTAGAACATTCGGTGTTTTGATTATTATGTGACGGGAGGTATTTCTGTTCTGGTCCAGTCTGTTTGGAGTTCTGTAGGCTTCTTGTACGTTCATTGGCATCTCTCTCTTTAGGTTAGGGAAGTTTTCCTCCATAATTTTGTTGAAGATGTTTACTGGTCCTTTAAGTTGCAAATCTTCACTCTCATCTATACCTATAATCCTTAGGTTTGGTCTTCTCATTGTGTCCTGGATTTCCTGGATGTTTTGGGTTACACGTTTTTTGCATTTTGCATTTTCTTTGACTGTTGAGTCGATGCTTTCTATGGAATCTTCAGCACCTGAGATTCTTTCTTCCATCTCTTGTATTCTATTGTTGATGTTTGCATCTATGACTCCTGATTTCTTCCCAAGGTTTTCTATCTCCAAAGTTGTCTCCCTTTGTGATTTCTTCGTTGTTTCTACTTCCTTTTTTAGTTCCTGGATGGATTTGCTGAGATCCTTCACTTGTTTGTTTGTATTTTCCTGTATTTCTTTAAGGTATTTTTGCATTACCTCTTTCAGGATTTCTTCCTGATGACCCACGTTCTCCTGCATTTCTCTGAGCGATTTTTGTGTTTCCTCCTCATGGGAATCCATCTGTTGATCCATATTCTCCTGCATTTCTTTAAGCAGTTCTCGTGTTTCCTTTGTAAGGGCATCTAACCGTTGATTCATTTCTTTAAGCAATTGTTATGTTGCCTCCTTATGGGCATCCGTCTGTTGACCCATATTCTTCATTTCTTTATGCAATTTTTGTGATTCCTTTGTGAGTGCATCTACCCGTTGATTCATCTCGTTAAGCGATTTTTGTGTTGTCTCCTTGTGCGCTTTCATCTTTTGATCCATGTTCTCCCGCATTTCTCTAAGCGATTTTTGTGTTTCCTTTGTAAGGGCTTCTAGCCGTTGATTCATGGTCTCCTGTAATTCTTTATGAGATTTATTTGTGTCCTTCTTGTGATCCTCTAATAGCATCATGAGAAGTGATTTTAAATCCAGATCTTGTCTTTCGGGTGTGGTGGGCTATCCAGGACTTGCTGCTGTTGGAGAGTTGGGTTTGGATGGTCCCATATTACTTTGATTTCTGTTAGTAACATTCCTACGTTTGCCTTTTGCCATCTGGATACCTCTGATGTTAGTTGGTCCTGCTGCCACTGGCTGTTGGTTGGACCTCCTGTGAGCCTGCAAAGCTATTTCTGCCCCCACCCCCGGATTACCAGGATTCCCCTGGCACCGATTTCTGGGACCTGCCTGCTCCTGAGTGACTTTGGAGCCCTGATGTGCCTTGCCCCAAGTCTCACACCAGTCAGGATGGCTAAGATCAAAAACACAGGAGACAGCAGTTGTTGGCGAGGATGTGGAGAAAGAGGAGCACTCCTCCACTGCTGGTGGAATTGCAAGCTGGTACAACCACTCTGGAAAGCAGTCTGGCGGTTCCTCAGAAAACTGGGCATGACACTCCCGGAGGATCCGGCTATACCACTCCTGGGCATATACCCAGGCTTTACCTGGGCTTTACCTGCATGCAATAAGGACACATGCTCCACTATGTTCATAGCAGCCTTATTTATAATAGCCAGAAGCTGGAAAGAACCCAGATGTCCCTCAACGGAGAAATGGATTCAGAAGATGTGGTATATCTACACAATGGAATACTACTCTGCAATTAAAAACAATGAATTCACGAAATTCCTAGGCAAATGGTCAGATCTTGAAAATATCATCCTTAGTGAGGTAACCCAATCACAAAAGGACACACATGGTATGCAGTCACTGATAAGGGGATATTGACCCAGAATCTCGGAATACCCTAGACACAATCCGCATATCAATAGATTTCTAAGAAGATGGAAGGAGAGACCCCTGGTCCTGGAAAGACTGGATGTAGGGGAATGCCAGGACAGAGTAACAAGAGGGGGTTGAATGGAGAAAAGAGGGAGGGAAGGGGGCTTATGGGACTTTCGGGGAGGGAGGAAACAGGAAAGGGGAAATGATTTGGAATGTAAATTAAAAAAATAAATAATAAAAAAAAGAATGCATTTGTATACATATTTCTGTTTTCTTTCTATTTCCTCTATTTCCTAATCACGTGCTATAACATCAATTAAGAGAATATCAATGGTTCTCTTTACGTTTGAAAGAATAAAAGATTGAACGAAAAGGTTCTATCCTATTCTTAATTTATAATACAGTTGCAATTATAGGTAGAACAATTTTGTTTAGGTGTGACTATGACTTGGATATTGTTTTCAATTAAAAATCGATTGTGAAATGAGGAGATATGATATTGTGTCAACTTAAAATGGGTTGGATTTGTGATGGCTAATCTTGATTCCAACTTGATTACATTTAGAATGAAGCACAACCCAGAGATGGAATGCAATCCTTTGAGAGATTTTTTATTTGGTTTGAAGTAGGCACATCCAATTTTCTAGTCTGAACTTTTGAGGTAGTAAGTCAATCACCTGCAATCTGGAATTAGAAGCAGAAAGACACATGTATTTAGTGCAGAATTTGCAGAGGGAAGACACACCATTAATCTGGGCCACACCTTTTGCTGAAAGCATGTATATAAGGACATTGAAGATGGTGGTTTTGCTGTTTACATATTTCCCTCCTTGCCCTCATCTTGCTAGCACATCCATTTATTCACTGGAATTAGAAAGTATGTGTTTGGGATTACTGAGTCCTGAAGCCTAAAGGATTGAACAACGACTGGATTCTTGAACTTTTTGTTCCTTTACAGCCATTGTTAGCCAAGAAAGCATGTATCCTGTAAGTCATTCTAATATATTTTATCATATATGTGTGAGATTGCATGTACATGTATGTGTATATATATGTATATGTGTATGAGTATGTGAATGTGTATGAGTATGTGTATGTGTATGTGTATATGTATATGGTGAGAGAGACACAGAGAGAGGTATTCCATATATTCTACTACTCTAGAGAAACTTGATTAATACACCAAGGTTCACTGAAAATAGTGTTGGCTTAAATCTATTTTAAATACCTAAAGTTTTATTAATTACATTCAGTAACATGGGGATTTTCAAATGTTGACTATTTTAGTCTAACAGGAACTGTGGTGAATTACTTCTCCTCATTCTCATAGTGTCATATGATATATATCTGTATAAATATATGAATATATATTTCATAATGTATTATGTATATAACATATTGCATATATGGATATATAAGGTATATATAATATGGATATGTATTTGAATAAAGATATATATAGATATATATATATATAACCAGAGAAATTAAAAACTCATTAGTATTTGCTGAATAAATATCATTTTTCACTATCAAAAAATTAACAAGACAAGTCCATCCACTCTGAATTAGAAACTATTTACAGATAATGAATAGTAACACTTTTCTGTATTAATTCTAAAGATAACAACAGTTTTTATTAATTTGATTATATTTATTGTTTTTTTACTTTTTTAATTTGGGTACAGAGTATGCATGTATATGTGCAAATCTCAATAGCTATTGCTCACATAGACTCATGTCCTTGAATGCTTGTTCACAGAAAGTGACACTATAAGGATTTATAGCTCAGTTAATGTAGGTATGGTTTTGTTGGCTGAAGTTTATCCCTGGGGGTGGCAGATTTGTAGGTTTCCTATGTACAAGCTATGTTCAGTGTGGCACATGGCCTTCTACTGCTTGTAGATCAAGATGTAGATCTTTCAGTTCCTTTGCCAGCATCATGTCTGCCTGAACACTGCCATTCTTTCCACCAAGATGATACTGGACTAAATATGTTAACTTGTAAGCCAACCCTAGTTAAATGTCATTCTGTATTTGAATTGCCTCGGTTAATATGTCTCTTCACAACAACAACAACAAAAAACCTGCCTAAGAGTTGCTCATTGCCTGTTTATAAGTGATAGCAAATATTAGTAGTTTTTAATGTCAATATTATTGTTGTGATAGAATCATACACAAAGTGAAAATTTTAATTTCTTTGTAAAATAGTTTGAATATTTTATTTCAATGTACGATATATTAGATGTTCATATGCAAGAACTTTCTTAGATTTCTTGATTGATACAAAAGTAGTATATAGTAATTAAATATATGCATTAGTGATATTATATATGAAAGTTTGCTTGTTACATGTTTGGGAAATAATACTACTTTGAAGACAGAGTCAATAATTCTTCCATTCACTGTGAATCAGAACCTTACATCAACAGGATTCCAGGAAAATTTGAAAAGTTCTGAATAGAAAGAGACATTGAAGAGCTTACATTTATTTTCTTGCTTGGACATAGTTTGTTCTTGGACATATCATATTTTGTATTAGACGGTTTGAATACACTTCTCTCACAGATTGGCAACAGTCTCTAAGGTTACAAATTAATAACCAAATAACAAAAAATGTTTATAGTAATTAGAAGAAGTGAGATAAACAATACTTCAAATGTTAATTGAAAAATGTATTAGTAATTTGCATGTACATTTATAAAGATGTTTCATCCATAATATTTACTAAAAATCATGTTGTGAATTTATACACAAGTGGATAATTGATGTGACCATCAATGCACTTTGTAAGAAATGGTGATGATCTTCTTGCTTTTCTATATCCAGGTTTACACATAAATTCAATATTCTCTTCTGATTGGGTATAAATCTTAATATTTTCTCTCCATCTGAGAATTATGTTATGTTTTCCATAATTTCTTCTGATATTACACATGCAACTGAAAGAAAAATTACCAAAGTTCAATAAGTAATACATAAACCTACAGAAATCACCCACTTTCTATAGACCAATTCCATTTTTTTCTGAAAAATTAACTATAAATGCTATGTCATTATCAGTAACTTCAAATGTAATTCAGCTATTAATTTAACAACAGAAGTAACAATTTAAATCATAAATATTAGTTAACTGGTAAAAGAATCTGAAAAGACAAAAATAGAGAAATCTTGTATATTAATGGGTTTTAAGAATTAATATTGATATAGAAATGTCCATATCCCTATGGTTACTAGCAGACTCTATGTGCCCACACTGAAATACCAATAACATTTTTCATCCTTATATGGGTAAAAATCTAAAATTTGTATAGAAGTACAATAGAATGAGTCGACAACTGGAACTTGAGTAGAAAGGAAAATCTGGAGATATCATAACACCTAATTTCAACATACATCAGGAGACCCACAGTAACCAGAACACTATGAACTCTGCAATGAAAGAGAAAAGTGATTTGAAAATTGATCTATGAATCTACAGTTAACTGATATTAATAGACTTTTCAAAATCTTATGTTAAGAGAACTGATTTTATATTCAATAAATGATATAAGGAAAACTGATATCTGTATGGAGATGATTAAAATTTGATACTGTGTGTCATTCTGGGCAAAGAAAACTGAAAGTTGGTCAAAACCATAGATGTAAGAACAAACCACTGAAAGTAAAAGGAAGCACAGTTGAGAAATATTTCATTGGTTTTGGACAGAGTGTTTGAAAGGGACTCCAAATCACAAGTCAAAAAGGAAACCTTTACACCTGGTTTGACCCAATAAGGTACTTGTGCATAGCACAGAGCATAATCAATACAACTCAAAATTGGCAGCCAGATGAATAGGAGTAAATGGGAATAGGAGTAAATGGATATCAATTACTCATTTTCAGGTATTTATATATCTTTTACAGGGATTTTCATTAGCAAGATAACATAAGAGAAATTATGATCTTTGCTCCGGCAAAAGGGCAACTGGGACCTCCAGACACAGGGACAATCAAGCATAATATCACTTGGGTCTCAGCCAGCTTGTGTGCTCCCTGCTCCCAAGATCTGGGCAGTTTTGCAGTCACCTACACGCCAGCTCTGCTGTGGGAAATCTGCTCCAGGGATCGACTACCCTGAGCTTTTGGATGTGCAGGGATTCCCCAATATAACATCACTAGGGGCAAGGCACATCAGGGCTCCAAAGTCACTCAGGAGCAGGGCAGGCCCCAACAATCGATGCCAGGGGAATCCCGGTAAAACGGGGGGGGGGGCAGAAATAGCCTTGCAGGCTCACAGGATATCCAACCAACAGCCAGTGACAGCAGGACCAACTAACACCAGAGGTAACCATGGCAAAAGGCAAATGTAGGAATGTTACTAACAGAAATCAAGGCAATATGGCACAATCCAAACCCAACTCTCCAACAGCAGCAAGTCCTGCATACCCCATCACACTCAAAAGGCAAGATCTGGATTTAAAATCACTTCTCATGATGCTATTAGAGGATTTCAAGAAGGACACAAATAAATCTCATAAAGAAATACAGGAGAACATGAATCAACGGGTAGAAGTCCTTACAAAGGAAACACAAAAATCACTTAGAGAAAGGCAAGAGAATATGGGTCAACTGATGGAGGCCCATAAGGAGGCAACACAAAAATCGCTTAAAGAAATGATCAACAGGTAGATGCCCTTACAAAGGAATCACAAAAATTGCTTAAAGAAATGCAGAAGAATATGGGTCAACAAATGGAGGCCCATAGGGAGGCAACACAAAAATTGCTTAAAGAAATGAATCAACGAGTAGATGCCCTTACAAAGGAAACACAAGAATTGCTTAAAGAAATGCAGGAGAATATGGATTAACAGATGGAATCCCATGAGGAGGAAACACAAAAATAGCTTAGAGAAATACAGGAGAACTTTGGTCAACAGGCAGAAATCCTGAAAGAGGAAATGCAAAAATATCTTAAAGAAATACAAGAAAATATAGACAAACAAGTTAAGTATCTGAGCAAATCCATCCAGGATCTAAAAAAGGAAGTATAAACAACTAAGAAGTCACAAAGGGAGATAACTTTGGAGATAGAAAACCTTGGGAAGAAATCAGGAGTCATAGATGCAAACATCAACAATAGAATACGAGAGATGGAAGAATCTCAAGTGCTGAAGATACCATAGAAAGCATCGACTTAACAGTCAAAGAAAATGTAAAATGCAAAAAAGTGTAACCCAAAACATCCAGGAAATCCAGGACACAATGAGAAGACCAAACCTAAAGATTATAGGTATAGATGAGAGTGAAGATTTGTAAATTAGAGGGCCAGTAAATATCTTCAACAAAATTATGGAGGAAAACTTCCCTAACATAAAGAGAGAGATGCCAATGAACATACAAGAAGCCTACAGAACTCCAAACAGACTGGACCAGAACAGAAATACCTCCCGTCACATAATAATCAAAACATCAATTGTACTAAACAAAGAAAGAATATTAAAAGCAGTAAGGGAAAAAGTCCAAGTAACATATAAAGGAAGACCTATCCGAATCACATCAGACTTCTCACCAGAGACTATGAAAGCCAGAAGATCCTCGGCAGATCTCATGCAGATTCTAAGAGAACACAAATGCCAGCCTAGATTACTACACCCAGCAAAACACTCAATCACCATAGATGGATTGACCAAGATAGATTGACCATAGACCAAGATATTCCATGATAAAACCAGATTTACACAATATCTTTCCACAAACTCAGCCCTGCAAAGGATTATAGGTGGAAACCATGAATACAAGGAGAGAAACTACACCCTGGAAAAAACGAGATAGGAACTTTCTTGCATCAAACCCAAAAGTAGATAACCACTCAAACATAAAGATAGTGTCAAGAATAGCAGGTAGCAATAATCACTATTCCTTAATCTTTCTTAATATCAATGGTCTCAATTCCCCAATAAAAAGATATAGACTAACAGACTGGATACGTAAACAGGACCCAGCATTTTGTTGCCTGCAGGAAATGCACCTCAGTGTCAAAGACAAACACGACCACAGAGTAAAAGGCTGGAAAACAATTTTACAAGCAAATGGTCCCAGGAAACGAGCCGGAGTAGCCATCCTAATATGAGATAAAATTGACTTTCAACCTAAAGTCATCAAAAAAGACACAGAAGGACACTACATATTGATCAAAGGAAAAATCCACCAAGAAGAACTCTCAATTCTGAATATCTATGCTCCAAATGCAAGGGCACCCTCATTGATAAAAGAAACTTTACTAAAGCTCAAAGCTTACATTGCACCTCAAACAATAATAGTGGGTGACTTCAACGCCCCACTCTCTGAAATGAATCATTCAGGAAAGCAGAAACTAAACAGGGACACAGTGAATCAATCTAATTGAAGCCTTGGACCAAATGGAACTAACAGATATATATAGAACATTTCATCCTAAAGCAAAATAATATACCTTCTTCTCAACAAGTCATGGTACCTTCTCCAAAATCAACCATATAATCAGTCACAAAACAGACCTCAACAGATATAAGAAGATCAAATTAATCCCATGCCTCCTATCAGATCACTAAGGAATAAGGGTGGTCTTCAATAGCAACAAAAACAACAGAAAGCCCACATACACATGGAAGCTGAACAATGCTCTACTCAATGATAACTTGGTCAAGGAGGAAATAAAGAAAGAAATCAAAGACTTTTTAAAATTTAATGAAAATGAAGGCACAACACACCCTAATTTATGGGACACAATGAAAGTGGTGCTAAGAGGAAAATTCATATCCCTGAGTGCCTTCAAAAAGAAATGGGAGAGAGCATACTCTAGCAGCTTAATGGCACACCTGAAAGCCCTGGAACAAAAATAAGCAAACACACCCAAGAGGAGTAGAAGGCAGGAAGTCATTAAACTTAAGGCTGAAATCAGTCAAGTAGAAACAAACAAACGAAAAAAAAAACCATACAAAGAATCAACAAAACTTAGAGTTGATTCTTTGAGAAAATCAACAAGATAGATAAGCCCTTAGCCAGACTAGCCAGAGGGCACAGAGACAGTATCCAAATTAATAAAATCAGAAACAAAAAGGGAGAGATAACAACAGACACTTTGAAAATTCAAAAAAATCATCAGATCTTACTACAAAAGCCTGTATTCAACACAACTAGAAAATCTGGTGGAAATGGACAATTTCCTAGACAGATACCAAATACCAAAATTAAATCAGGATCAAATAGACCATCTAAACCATCCTATAACCCCTGAAGAAATAGACGTGGCCATTAGAATTCTTCCAACTAAGAAAAAGCACAAGTCCAGATGGTTTTAGTGCAGAATTCTATCAGACCTTCAAAGAAGACCTAACACCAATACTCTTCAAACTATTCCACAAAATAGAAACAGAAGGAATACTACCCAACTCGTTCTATGAAGTCACAATTATGTTAATTCCAAAATCACACAAAGATCCAACAAAGAAAGAGAATCTCAGGCCAATCTCTCTTATGAATATCGATGCAAAAATACTCAATAAAATTCTTGCCAACGAATCCCAGAACACATCAAAACGATCATTCCCCATGATCAAGATGGCTTCATCCCAGGGATGCAGGGATGGTTCAATATAAGGAAATCCATCAATGTAATCCAGTACATAAACAATCTCAAAGAAAAAACCCACATAGTCATTTTATTAGATGTGGAGAAAGCATTTGACAAAATTCAGCATCCTTTTATGTTAAAGGTCTTGGAAAGATCAGGAATTCAAGGCCCATATCTAAACAGTAAAAGCAATTTACAGCAAACCAGTAGCCAACATCAATCTAAATGGAGAGAAACTTGAAGCAATCCCACTAAAATCAGGGACAAGATAGGGCTGCCCTCTCTCTCCATATCTTTTCAATATAGTACTTGAAGTTCTAGCTAGAGCAATTAGACAACAAAAGGAGGTCAACGGGATACAAATTGGAAAGGAAGAAGTCATACTATCACTGTTTGCAGACGATATGATAGTATACTTAAGCGACCCAAAGAACTCCACCAGAGAACTCCTACAGCTGATGAAAAACTTCAGCAAAGTGGCCGGATATAAAATCAACTCAAGCAAGTCAGTAGCCTTCCTATACTCAAAGGATAAGCAGGCTGAGAAAGAAATAAGAGAAATGATACCCTTCAGGATAGCCACAAACAATATAAAATATATTGGTGTGACTAACCAAACAAGTGAAAGATCTGTATAACAAGAACTTCAAGTCTCTGAACAAAGAAATTGAAGAAAACCTCAGAAGATGGAAAAATCTTCCATGCTCATGGATTGGCAGGATTAATATAGTAAAAATGAACATCTTGCCAAAAGCAATATACAGATTCAATGCAATCCCCATCAAAATCCCAACTCATTTCTTCATAGAGTTAGAAAGAGCAATTCAAAAATTCATCTGGAATAGCAGAAAACCCAGGATAGCTAAAACTATTCTCAAGAGTAAAAGAACTTCTGGGGGAATCAGTATCCTGGAACTCAAGTAGTACTACAGAGCAATAGCGTTAAAAACCACATGGTATTGGTACAGTGACAGGCATGTAGATCAATGGAACAGAATTGAAGACCCAGAAATGAGTCCACACTCCTATGGTCACTTGATCTTTGACAAAGGAGCTAAAACCATCTGTGGAGAAAAGATAGCCTTTTCAACAAATGGTGCTGGTTCAACTGGAGGTCAACATGCAGAAGAATGCAAATTGATCCATACTTATCTCCTTGCACTAAGCTCAATTCCAAGTGGATCAAGGACCTCCCCATAAAACCAGACACACTGAAACTAATAGAAAGGAAACTAGGGAAGAATCTTGAACATATGGGCACAGGAGAGAATTTCCTGAACAGAACTCCAATAGCTTATGCTCTAAGATCAAGAATTGACAAATGGGACCTCATAAAATTACAAAGTTTCTGTAAGGCAAAGGACATTGTCAAAAGGACAAAGCAGCAACCAACTAACTGGGAAAAGATCTATACCAACCCTACATCCGACAGAGGGCTAATATCCAAGATATACAAAGAGCTTAGGAAGTTAGACTCCAGAGAGCCAAGTAACCCTATTAAGAATGGGGTACAGAGCTAAACAAAGAGTTCTCACCTGAAGAATATCTAATGGCTGAGAAGCACCTAAAGAGATGTTCAACATCCTTAGTCATTAAGGAAATGCAAATCAAAACTACCCTGAGATTCCAATCTCACACCAGTCAGAATGGCTAAGATCAAAAACACAGGAGACAGCAGTTGTTGGCAATGATGTGGAGAAAGAGGAACACTCCGCCACTGCTGGTGGGATTGCAAGCTGGTACGACTCTGGAAAGCAGTCTGGTGCTTCCTCAGAAAACTGGGAATGACAGTCCTGGAGGATCCTGCTATACCACTCCTGGGCATATACCCAGAGGCTTCCCCTTCACACAATAAGGACACATGCTCCACTATGTTCATAGCAGCCTTATTTATAATAGCCAGAAGCTGGAAAGAACCCAGATGTCCCTCAATGGAGGAATGGATTTAGAAGATGTGGTGTATTTGGGCAATGTAATACTACTCTGCAATTAAAAACAGTGAATTCACGTAATTTCTACGCAAATGGTCAGAACTGGAAAATATCATCTTTAGTTTGGTAACCCAATCACAAAAGAACATACATGGTATGCAGTCACTGATAAGGGGATATTAACCCAGAATCTTGGAATACCCTAGACACAATTCGCATATCAGTAGATTTCCAAGTAGATGGAAGGAGCGACCCCTGGTCCTGGAAAGACTTGATGTAGGGGAATGCCAGGACAGAGAAGCAAGAGTGGGTTGAATGGGGAACAGATGGAGGGAAGGGGGCTTATGGCACTTTTGGGGAAGGAGGAAACAGGAAAGGGGACATCATTTGGAATGTAAATAAAAAGCTTAGAAAATAAAAAGAAAAGAGAAAATACATTTATTCGGCTTTGTTTTGCTTTGCTTTTTGTTGTTATTTTGTTTTGCTTTATTTGATTTGATTTTATTGTTTTATGCTGGTTTATCTGTTGGAAGATACAACACCATTTTCAATACATTGATTGTATCTTTTTTGAAAAGTCTTTGCTCTATATGTGTCTTAAATTATACTTAAATAATTGATCAGGATTTCAGTTTGTTGATAATCTTTAACTGAACTGTCAATATGTGGTACAAATGCATTTTGAAATAAAAATAGGCCAACCGAAATTGGATAAATCAGTATATAATTATAAAAAAAAACCCAGAAAAAAAACAACAAAAAACATGACCCTAAGTGGGAAAACAAAAACAAAAAACACCTTATTATCATTAGCTATCATTTCACTGCCAAAGTCATTATAAGATACCTTATCACTCAGTTAAAATAGCATTAGAGAAAGGAGTCCTTAAAATTACAAATGCTCCTATGAAGGCTCGATTCCCCATTATAAGGGAATGCCAGGGTGGGGAGGCAAGAGTGGGTGGGTAGGTGGGGGAACACCCTCATAGAAGCAGGGGAAGGGGGCATGGAGTAGGGGCTTTCTGGGGCGGGGGGAACCAGGAACAGGTATAACATTTGAAATGTAAATAAAAATATCCAATAAATTAAATAACAAAATTCACAAATTCTCGAGTGTGTGATGAAAAACTCATAAACTATTGACAGGAATATAACTGAGAAGTTATAATAAATAATAATTGAGATTTCTTTAAAATTAAAAAAAGATTTACATATATTTTTCTTATGTGTGCCTTTTGATATGACCTAATGGAAATAAAATTAACTTACTCAATCTGCATGTATATATCTATTGTAACCTGCTACAAGAACATAGCTAAAATGAAAAACTGTCTGAACTAATACCAATTGCTGAATTTATAAAGACAATGTGGTCTACTTAACTGTGAAATATTGTTCAGACATTGAAGATACATTTTATTATTTTTGTTAGAAAGGGGCATTGTAGGATATTAAGTGAAATCAACCAAACAAGGAAGATAAGTACTTTGTGTTCTTACTCACAGAGTGCAAAGAAAGACTAAAAGTTCTCTGGAATGCATGTCAGTGATTATCTAGTGAAAGGGGATATTTTATTAATTTAATAACTGCAAGATGTATGTATACAAGTGTGGTGATTTGAAAAAGAATGGCCTCTATAGACTCACTTATTGATTATTCATTTGGGATTGGTGACACTTGAGAAGGATTAGGTACTGTGGCCTTGTTGGATTTGGAGTAGCATTGCTAGAAGAAGTTTGTGTATCTCTTCCTGCTGCCTCCAGAGCTGTGTATTAAATGCTCACCTGCTTCTCCACCATCATATTTATCTCTGCTCCCAAACATGATAGTAGACTAAATCTCCGGAATTGTAAGCAATATGCAACAAATGCTTTCTTTTAAAAGATTTGTCATGGTCATAGTGTCTCTTCACAGAAATAGAACACTGACTGAGACAACAGCCATGCTGGCTCCAAGTTTTGTGGACATCAATACATGTTAATAAAAAATTATAAAGAATAACATGCACAATTTTATTAGACAAGTGATTTTATATAAAGAAACTGGTAATAGGGTTTGCTCATGTTTGGCACTGAAGCATTAAGCGAAACAGTACTTTTATTTTTTTATTGTTATATTATAAACAGAAAATATCTATAATATAAGACTGAATCTCCTATAATCTATCAGAATAAAATACTTACGTAAACAGATTGGAGGCTCAGACCATGATCCATTTCTACATGTTATTTTCTTCTTTCCTTTAAGTAGATAATAGTTCTGGCACTGATATTCAACTGATGATAATGGTGCATATATTGATAACGACAGGGAGGTGATGTCTCCATTTTCAATAGGTGGAGGAGGCCCACATTTCTCTGTTGAGTCTAAGAAGAAAAGATTGAATGTTTAAGAATCAAGTCAAATTACAGACTCCAGCAGAACCAAAAAGAGTACAGTATTAAACAAGACTTTAATGATTTCTAGCTAAAGAAATGATTACTTGAAGAAATATTGATCATATAAACTGGGGGTTATATATTCTCATTCCTTGTCATCTAAAGTAATTGCTGGGCTAGAGTACATGTCTGCTCTAAAGTTTTCAAGGGCTAGCAATGTCTTAACAGCTTCTGAACACACAGATGGCAATGGTCTCAGGCAACTTTTTTTTTATTTTTTAAAGAAACTCCATTGTGTATTACCTATATATTTCAGCTATTTACCATTTTTATAGAAATACACATATGAAAAAAAGATTTTAAAGCTTATAATGTTACAGATGGCTACTGAAGCTTTCTGGGTTTCTTAGAGAGTCAAACTCTGCATACAAATCTATAAGTTATTTTTTTTTTGCTAAGTACATCTGAAATTCTTGGACATAGTACTATTGGTAAACATTATGTGAAGAGAAGAGACATTGAGAATTTTATTAAAAAAAAGTTCAGAACTCTTCTAACTGCATAATATTTTACCATGTTTTTTTTTCTTTTGGACTACAGATTGCCCTCATGAGAACACAGGAAAAGTCTGAAATCAAAAGTACTGATAAGGTCTCAAGAGGAGCATCATGAAACTGAACCAAACTCAAACAATATTTAGGGAAAAAAACCAGTAAAGATCCAAACAAAATGTTTTAGGGTGAAAGAAAATGAAACAATTGGTCATAAGTCATGATTGTGCATATTCAAGAGCTGAGCAAACTCACACAGGACAAATCCCATGAGTTCATGGTAATCCATCTACTAAAATGTCTTTTCAAATTTTATTTATCCTTTTTATTGGATGTTTTCTTTATTTACATTTAAAATGTTATTCACTTTCCCAGTTTCCCCTCTGGAAAACCCCTATCCCATCATCTCTCCCTCTGCTTCTATGAGGGTGCTCATCCACCCACACACCCACCCACTCCCACCTCCCTGCCTTGGCATTCCCTTACATTGGGGAATGGAGCCTTGCCAGGACCTAGGTCCTCTCCTCCCATTGATGTCTGACAAGGCCATCCTCTGCTATATATGCAGCTGTAGCCATGGGTTGCTCTTTTGTTGGTAGCTTAGTCACTGGGAGCTCTGGATGGTCTGGTTGGTGGAAATTGTTGTTCTTTCTATAATGTTGCAAACCCCTTCAGCATCTTCAGTTCTTTTACTAAAGATTCCAGTGGCGAACCTGTGATCAGTCCAATGGTTGGCTGTAAGCATCCTCTTCTGTATTCATAAGTTTCTGGCAAAGCCTCTCAGGAGGCAGCTATATCAGGTTCCTGTCAGCATGTACTTCTTGGCATTCACTATAGTGTCTGGGTTTGGTGGCTATATATGGAATAGACTCCCAGTTGGGGCAGTCTCTGGATGATCTTTCCTTTAGTCTCTGCTCCAAATTTTGTCTCCATATATGCTCCCTTGAGTATTTCGTCCCCTTTCTTTTTTTTAGGCATTTTCTTTGCTTACATTTCAAATGTTATCCCCTCTCCTCATTTCCCATCAGACAACCCCCTATCCACTCCCCAATCCCTCTGCTCACTAACCTATCTACTCGTGTATTTTTGTCCTGAAATTCCCCTACTTGGGGGCAATGAACCTTCACAGGTCCAGAGGCCTCTGCTTTCACTGATGCCCAAAAAGGCCATGATCTGGTATGTATGCAACTGAAGCCATGGGTCCATTCATGAGTATTCTTTGGTTGGTGGTTTAGTCCCTGAGAGCTCTGGAATACTGGTTGGTTCAGTTCATATTGTTGTTCCTCCTATGGTGCTGCAAACCACTTCAGCTACTTGGGTCTTTTCTCTATGTTCTCCATTGGGGACCCATTGCTCAGTCCATTGGTTGTCTGAGAGCACTCCTCTCTGTATTTGTCAGGCACTGGCAGGGCCTCTCAGGAGACAGCTATATCAGGCTCCTGTCACAAGCACTTGTTGGCATCCACATTAGTGTCTGGGCTTGGTAACTATATTGGATGGATCCCCAGGGGGGATGGCCTTTCCTTCAGTTTCTGCTCCACACTTTGTCTCTGTATCTCCTCCTATAGGTATTTTGTTCCCCCTCCTAAGAAGGACCAAAGTATCCATCACACTTTGGAGAATTATTTTTTAGTTCTATGCCCCATTTATAATAGTGTTATTTGGTTCACTTAACTGCTCTTCTGGAAGTCTAGATTTCAAATCCCAGAAAATACATGATGGCTCACAACCAACTGTAATGGGATCTGATGCCCTCTTCTGGTATGTCTGAAGACAGCTACAGTGTACCCATATACATAAAATAAATAAATCTACTGAAACTTCTTAAAGAAATCATCTTGGAAAAAAATCTGTAGGGATTCATCAACCATACTGCATCATGATTCAAAAGAAATGACTCCTATATACAACCATGGAAGCCATAATGAATAAAAGAATATGAGTGTCACCCTTGAGTTCTACTTTTTGGTGATAGCCTTTTGAATAAAGACACTGAAGACATTATCCACTAAAAGAAGATAAAGGGGATTTATCTACAGCAGAGAGTTCTTCCTAAAGAATGACTACTGGAATTCATCCCATAAGTAAAAATAGGGATTAAGAGTAGAATAAATTTCTTTTGCTTTCTCTATCCAGCTTGGGACCATCCTCTTTCACAGTGTACTATATCCAAGTGGAGCAGGGAGGTAGCTAACCACCCAGGAATGCAGAGAGGCCAGACAGCCCAGGCAGACCTCCCCTGCTGCTCAAAGGAAACAGCTGGAAACCCTGAGGACACAAGAACCTAGGAGCAGCCTGGGACAAGTGTCTTCTTACTTCTGCCTGCATCCAGAGCCGATCAGGGCCACAGAGCTAAAAACCCAAATATAACCATAAGCATGCTGGTCTCCTATACCTGTGTACACAGAGAAAACGGGTATCCCAGGAGCACATATACAGAGGCTAGCAGGATAGGTAAACCACAGTCAGAGACAGTAACACCAGCTAACACCAGACATAACCATATGGCAAAAGGCAAATACAAGAACATTACCAACAGAAACCAAGGCAACATGGCACCATCTGAACCAGGTTTTCCCACAACAGGAAGTCCTGGATACCCCTATGCACTGGAAAAGCAAGATCTGGATTTAAAATCACATCTCATGGTGCTGATAGAGGATTTCAAGAAAGACATACATAACTCCCTTAAAGAAATACAGGAGAACATGAGTCAACATGTAGAAGCCCTTAAAAAGGAAAAACTAAAATTTCTTAAAGAAATACAGGAGAACATGGTTCTCAGGTAGAAGCCCTGAAAGAGGAAACACAAAAATTCCTTAAAGAAGTACAGGAAAACACAAACAAACAAGGAAGGAACTGAACAAAACCATTAAGGATCTAAAAAATGAAAGTAGAAACAACAATGAAATCACAAAGGGAGACAACTCTGGAGATAAAAAAACTTGTAAAGAAATCAGGAATAATAGATGCAAACATCAAAAATAGAATACAAGCAATAAAAGAAAAAATTCTCAGGTGTTGAAGATACCATAGAAAACACTGACTCAATAGTCAAAGAAAATGCAAAATGCAAAAACCTTATAATACAAAACATCCAGGAAATCCAGGACACAATGAGAAGACCAAAGCAAATGATTATAGGTATAGAAGACAGCAAAGATTTACAACCTAAAAGGCCAGTAAATATCTTCAAAAAAATGTAGAAGAAAACTTCCCTAACCTAAAGAGAGAGATGCCCATGAACATATGAGAAGTCTAAAGAACTCTAAAGAGACTGGACCATAACAGAAATTCCTCCTGTCACATAATAATCAAAACACAAAATACACTAAAAAAAAAGAATATTAAAAGTAGGAAGAGGAAAACACCAAGTAACCTATAAAGGAAGACCTAACAGAATTACACCAGACTTCTCTCCAGAGACCATGAAAGAAAGGAGATACTGGACAGATCTCATACAGACCTTAAGAGAAAACAAATGCCAGTCCAGGCTACTATATCCAGCAAAATTCTCAATCACCATAGATGAAGAAACCAAGATATTCTATGATAAAACCAAATTCACAGAATATCTTTCCACAAATCCAGCCCTACAATGGGTAAAGATGGAAAATGCCAATATGAGGAGGGCAACTACACCCTAGAAAGAGCAAGATAGTAATCTTTCAATAAACCCAACAGAAGATAACCACACAAACATAAAAATAACAGAAAACATAACAGGAATCACTATTCCTTAATATCTGATAACATCAATGGAATCAATTGCCTGATAAAGAGATATAGACTGACATACTGGATATATAAAGAGGACCTAGTATTTTGCCAGATACAGGAAATGCACCCCAGTGTCAAAAACAAACACTATAACAGAGGAAAGAGCTGGAAAACACTTTTCCAAGCAAATGGTCCCAAGAAACAAGATGGAGTAGCCATTCTAATATTAGATAAATTTGACATTCATCTAAAAGTCATTAAAGAAGATAAGAAAGGACACATCATACTCATCAAAGAAAAAATCCACCAAGAAGAACTCTCAATTCTGAACATCTATGCTCCAAACACAAGGATATATACATTCTAAAAAGAAACTTAGCTAAAGCACAAAGCACATACTGCACCTTATACCATAATTGTGGGTGACTTTATCACCCCATTCTCATCAATGGACCAATCAGGCAAACATAAACTAAACAGAGACATAGTGAAGCTAACAGAAGTTTTGGATCAAATGGATTTAGCGGACATCTGTAAAACATTTCATCCTACATCAAAAGAATATATCTTCTTTTCAGTACCTCATGGATCCTTCTTCAAAACTGACCATATAATTGGTCACAAAACAGACCTCCACAGACATAAGAATATTGAACTAGTCCCATGTCTCCTATCAGACTACTATGGAGTAAGGGTGGTCTTCAATAGCAACAAAAACAACAGAAAGCCCATATACACAAGGAAGCGGCACAATGCTCTACTCAATGATACCTTGGTCAAGGAAGAAATAGGGAAAGATTTCGAAGACTTTTGAGAATTTAAGGAAAATGAATGCAAAACATACCCCAATTTATGGGACACATTGAAAGTAGTGTTAAGAGGAAAACTCACAGCTCTGAATGCCTTCAAGAAGAATCTGGAGAGAGCATACACTAGCAACTTAACAGCATACCTGAAAGCTCTAGAAGAGAAAGAAGCTAATATACCCAAGAGGACTAGATGGCAGGAAGTCATCAAACTCAGGACTGAAATCAACTAACTAGAAACAAAAAGAACAATACAACCAACCAACAAAACAAGGAGCTGTTTCTTTGAAAAAATCAACAAGATAGATAAGCACTTAGCCAGACTAACCAGAGGGTACAGAGAGAGTATCCAAATTAACAAAATCAGAAATGAAAAGGGAGATACAAGAGACACTGAGGATCAAAAAAATCATCAGATCCTACTACAAAAGCATATACTCAGCACAACTCGATAAAGTGAATGAAATGAACAGTTTTCTAGACAGTTATAAAATACCAAATATAAATCAGGATCTGACAGACCATCTAAACAGTCCAACAACCCATCAAGAAAAAGAGGCATTCATTGAATGTCTCCCAACCAAACAAGAGCTCAGGACCACATGGTTTTAGTGCAGAATTCTATCAGAACTTCAATGAAGACCTAACACCAATATTATTCAAACTATTCCACAAAGCAGAAACAGAAGGAACACTACCCAATTTGATCTATAAAGCCACAATTATGCTGATACAAAATACACATAGAGATCCAACCAAGGAAGAGAACTTCAGACCAATTTCCATTACGAATATCAATGAGAAAAAACACTCAATTGAATTGCCAAAAGAATCCAAGAACTCCTCAAAACGGTCATTCACCATGATCAAGTAGGCTTTATGCCAAGGATGCAATGATGGTTGAATATAAAGAAATCTATTAATGGAATCCAATACATAAACAAACTCAATGGGGGGGAAAACACATGGTCATTTCATTAGATGACGAAAAAGCATTTCCAAAATTCAGCATCCTATCAGGTTAAAAATCTTGGAAAGGTCAGGAATTCAAGGTCCATAGCCAAAAATAGTAAAAGCAATATACAGCAAACCAGTAGCCAACATCAAATTAAATGGAGATAAACTTGAAGCAATCCCACTAAAATCAGGGACTATACAAGGCTGCCTTCTCTCTCCCTATCTATTCAATATAGTACTTGAATTTCTAATTCGAGCAGTTAGACAACAAAAGGAGTTCAAAGGCATAAAATTGGAAAGGAAGAAGCCAAATTATCACTCTTTGCAGATGGTATGATAGTATATTTAAGCAACTCAAAAACTCAACAAGAGAACTCCTACAGCTGATAACCAACTTCAGCAAAGTGGCCAAATAAAATTTACTCAAATAAATCAGTAGGCTTTCTATACTCAAATGATTAACAGGCTGAGAAAGAAATTGTGGAAAGGACACCCTTCACAATAGTTCAAAACAATATAAAGTACCTTGGTGTGACTCTAACAAAACAAGTGAAAGGTCTGAATGACAAGAACTTCAAGGGTCTGAAGAAAGAAATCAAAGAAGACCTCAGAAGATAGAAAGATCTCCCTTGCTCATGGATTAGCAGGATTAATATAATAATAATGGCCATAAATCCAAGAGCAATCTACAGATTCCATACAATACCCATCAAAATTCCTACTCAATTCTTGATAGAGTTAGAATTAGAAACTCTCAAATTCATCTGACATAACAAAAAACCAAGATTAGCTAAAACTATACTCAACAGTAAAAGAACTTCTGGGGTTATCAGTATTCCGGACCTCATGCAGTACTACAGAGCAATAGTGTTAAAAACTCGATGGTATTGGTACAGTGACAGGCAGGTAGATCAATGGAATAGAATTGAAGATCCAGAAATGAACCCACACAACTATGTTCTCTTGATCTTTGCAAAGGATGTAAAACAATCCAGTGGAAAAATGATAGGTTTTTCAACAAATGGTACTGATTTAGCTAGTGGCTAGCATGCAGAAAAATGAAAATCAATCCATTCTTATCTCCTTGTACAAAGATCAAGTCCAAGTGGATCAAGGACCTCCATATAAAACCAGATATACTGAAACTAATAGATAAGAAACTGGGGAAGAACCTTGAGCACATGAGCACAGGGGAAATTTTCCTGAAAAGAACATCAAAAGCTTATGCTCTAAGAACAAGAATCAACAAATGGGACCTCATAAAATTGCAAAGTTTCTGTAAGGTAAAGGATACCGTCAATAGGATGAAATGGCAATGAACAAATTGGGAGGAGATCTTTACCAACCCTACATCCAACAGAGGACTAATATCCAATATATATAAAGAATTCAAGAAATTTGACTCTGGAGAACCAAATAATCCTATTAAAATGGGGTATAGAGCTAAAAAAAGAATTTCAGCTGAGGAATATCGAATGGCTCAGAAGCACCTAACGAAATATTCAACATCCTTAGTTATCAGGGAAGGCAAATCTAAACAACCCTGAGATTACACCTCACTCCAGTCAGAATGGCTAAGATCAAAACCTCAGGAGACAGCAGGCACTGGCGAGGATGTGGAGAAAGAGGAACAGTCCTCCAATGCTGGTGGATTGTAAGCTGGTACAACCACTCTGGAAATCAGTCTGGTGGCTCCTCAGAAACTGGGCATTATACTCCTGGAGGACCCTGTTATACCACTCATGGGCATATACCCAGAAGATTCCCCAGCTTGTAATAAGGACACATGCTCCATTATGTTTGTAGTAGCCCTCTTTATAATAGCCAGAAGTGGGAAAGAACCCAGATGTCCCTCAATGGAGGATGGATACAGATATTGTGGTATATGGAATACTACTCAGCTATTACAAATAATGAATTCATGAAATTCTGAGGCAAGTGGGTGGAACTGGAGAATGTCATCCTAAGTGAGGTGACCCAGTTGCAAAAGAAAACACACAGTATATACTCACTGATAAGCAGATATTAGCCCAGAAGTTTACAATACTTAAGAAACAATTCACATATCAAATTCTGCCCAAAAAGAAAGGAGAGGCCTCTGGTCCTGGAACGACTCAATGCAGCAGTGTAGGGGAATACCAGGACAGGGAAGAGGGAAAGGGTTGATTGGGGAGCAGCAGTAGGTAAGAGGGCTTCTGGAACTTTCATGGAGGGGCGATCCAGGAAAGGGAAAATCAATTGAAATGAAAATAAAGAATATATCTAATAAAAAATAGAATATCCACCAATCCCTGGTTTTATCTTAAAATCTCACCTATCCCCACCCTGGAAATGTTCATCCTCCCAAACTCTCCCTAACAACCCACACCCAATCTTATACTTGCCTGCATCCTGCTCAGTTTCCTGCTGCATCTTGGCCAAGCAGAGGTAGCCACCCTCTTACTATAAGCCCCATGAGTTCATGCAAGTGACCAAGTCCCATATCCAGACTACTATTATGGTTACGTCTAGCCTGTTAAGTTGCTTGTGGTCAAGTTCCTTCCTACACAGTAAAAGTACCCAAGAAGAGCCTAGCAAAAATATCCCATAAACCTCAAACCACACTTGAAAACTTGTGCCCACCCAACCCCCCAAGAACTCCTACATAAAATCAGCCTTCTGCCATGTCTTTGCTGCTTCACTCTGGGGCAGACATAGCTCTCTTGTGTCTTTCCCAAGAAATGTGTTGTTTGAGGTTTGTAATTTGCAGTGTGACTTTGTTGTTTTCCTTGGCTCCCCACTGCCAGGATACTTTGCCCTTCAGAGCTGTCACACTTGCATTTGCAAACTCAGAGCTGCAGAACTTCCATTGGGGAAGCATTTCACTTCAGAACTGTAACACTTACAATTCCTACATAAGCCAGACTGGCCTGGATTTCAGGGATGCCATACTTCTACCTCCCAAGCCATCTTCCCAGGTGTAGACATCCACATTTGAGTAAACCCTTGAAGATGAAAATCAAATACCTCAGTGTCTCTTACTAGTCTTTCAAAAAATATTTTTTCCATTTTATTGTCCTTCATCCTCTGCCCTCACACTGTTCAAGTTTTCTTTTTTACTTTATGTATATGAGTGCTCACGTACACCCTCATACCAGAAGAGAGCAGTAGAAATAATTACAGATGGTTGTGAGCCACAGTGCAATTGCTAGGAATTAAACTAAGGACCTCTATAAGAGCAGCCCATGCTCTTAACTGCTGAACTATCTCTTTAGCCCTCAAATTTTCATGACCTAGTTTCATACTTCAACCCGTAATTTTGATAATGGAGACCTAGTTTACATAATTAAGAGCTTAAATAATCAAAGAATATTTCTTTAATCACAGATACATGATATACCCAAGCCACACAAAGGAATCATTAATTTAATGAAATTCTTGGTTCGTTTGATTTTGGAAACAGAATTTAGTATGTAGCACAGTATTTCCTCAAACTTGAAATCTCTTGATCCAGTGTCATAATTCCTGGACTTTTAATCACATGACATCTTCGAGTGTTACATATATTATTTTAAAAACAAATTATCAGGCCAGAAAAATGCCTCAGTTGGAAAGAGTGGTTGTCTCTCTGCTTTGAGTTCAAAATCAATCTCTAGTACCCAGGTTCTCAGACACCTACATGAGTAATGTAGTACACACAGGTATGCGTGTACACACAGAGAATAAATAAATTAATGTAATAACATAATAAAAGCAAATATTGTCATCATTGTCATTCAAAACAGTGCTTTTTCTTAGGTTGCCTTGAATTATAAGAAAGATTGTAGGAAATTCAATTTTTAATAGCACAGCAATTCATTTTTATTTAAAAAAATTCCAGAGAAATAAGTAGTCAACATAACATGAGTGTTTATCAGATCATCCATGATAAGTACACATTATAGAGACATTAGTGTGTTTATATCCTTTTCATATCTAAAATGACATTCATCATCTGGTTTGTCATTGAGTTTAAACCATGTGGTATCATTCTTACAGCATTCTCAAATACAGGTACATCACATGACTCTAATGCAAAATAAAGAGACAATTTCATTTCTAATGTATCAATGAGCAAAATCATTAATTCTCAGGAGAGCAAAATCTTTATACTTTAATATATGATAAAAATCTTTGATAAGGAAACAACAACAAAAAATAATCCTACAGTGGATAAAAGAAAGTATCTACAATCAATAGTGCTGGGAGGCTGGAGTGGAAGTAGAATAGGGGGAGGTTATGTAACTCTGTTACAATTAAAATATTAAAAAGTAAAAAAACAAAAAAAATCAAATATTTTATAGAAGTAACCTAATAATATATTTTCTTGAAAGTTATGAAAATGGAAGATATGCATCTATATACAATTAATCTCCTTTTATTTTTTCTTATTTTAATTAGATATTTGCTTTATTTACATTTCAAATGCATACAATTCATATCCCCATTTCCTATTATATGTCCAAATACCCCCTATCTCACCCCTTCCCCTTGATGACCCCTCCCCCAATTTCCTGACATGCATTACCCTAATTTGGGGAATTATGCATTCACAGGACCAATGAATTCTCCTCTCATTGATGTCTAAAATGGCCATCTTCTGCTACCTATGTAGCTGGAGCCATGGGTCCCTCCATGTGTACTCCTTGGTTTGTGGTTTAGTCCCTGGGAACTCTGGGAGTACTGGTAGGTTTATATTATTTTTCCTCCTTCAGTGCTGCAAACCTCTTCAGCTCCTGGGGTCCTCTCTCTAGCTGATCCATTGGGGACCCTATGCTCATTCTATTCTTTGGCTGTGAGCCATGGGTATTTTGATCTACTTTCCAATAAGGATTAAAGTATCTGCACTTTGGTCTTCTTTCGTCTTGAGCTTCATGTGGTCTGTGAGTTGTTTCTCAAGTATTCTGAGATTTTGGACTAATATCCCTTTATCAGCAAGTGCATGCCATGTGTATTCTTTTGTGAATGGGTTAGCCTCACTCAGGATATTTTCTAGCTCCATCCGTTTGCCTAAGAATTTCTTGAATTCATTGTTTTTAATAGCTGAGTAGTACTCCATTATGTAAATGTACCACCTTTTCTGTATTGATTCTTCTGTTGAGGGACATCTGGGTTCTTTCCAGTTTCTGGCTATTATAAATAAGGCTACTATGAACACAGTGGAGCATGTATCCTTATTACATGTTGGAGCATCTTCTGGGTATATGCTCAGGAGTGGTATAGCTGGGTTCTCAGGTAGTGCTATGTCCAATTTTCTGATGAACCGCCAATCTGATTTCCACAATGGTTTTATCAGATTGCAATGCCACCAGCAATGGAAGAGTGTTCCTCTTTCTCCACATCCTCTCTAGCATTTGCTGTTCCCTGAGTTTTTGATCTTGGCCATTCTGACTGGTGTGAGGTGGAAACTCAGTGTTGGTTTGATTTGCATTTCCCTATTGATCAAGGATGTTGAACATTTCTTTAGGTGTTTCTCAGCCATTTGGTATTCCTCAGGTAAAAATTCTTTTTTTCACTCTGTACCTAGGGTTATTTTGTTCTCTGGACTCTAACTTCTTGAGTTCTTTGTATATATTGGATATTAACCATCTAGCAGATGTAGGATTGATAAAGATGTTTTCCTAATCTGTTGGTTTTTAGTTTTGTCCTACTCACAGTGTCCTTTGCCTTATAGAAGTTTTGCAATTTTAGGAGGTCTCATTTGTCAATTCTTGATCTTAGAGCATAAGCTACTGGTGTTCTATTCAGGAAATCTTCCCCTGTGCCCATGTGCTCTAGGTTCTTCCCCAATTTCTCTTCTATTAGATTCAGTGTATCTGGTTTTATGCGGCAGTCCTTGATCCACTTGAAATTGAGCTTTGTATGGGAGATAAGAATGGATCAATTTGCATCCTTCTACATGTTGACTGCCAGTTGACCCAGCACCATTTGTTGAAAATGATGTCTTTTTTCCAATGAATGTTTTTAGCTCCTTTGTCAAAGATCAAATGATCATAGGTTTGATGACTCATTTCTGCTTATTCAGTTCTATTCCATTGATACACCTGCCTGTAAGTGTAGCAATACTACGCAGTTTTCATCACTATTTCTCTGTAGTATAACAAGGTTCAGGGATGATGATTTCCTCAGAAATTCTTTTAATGTTGAGAATAATTTTCACTATTTGGATTTTTTAATATTCCAGATAAATTAGTAAATTGCTCTTTCTAACTCTATGAAGAATTGAGTTGAAATTTTTATGGGGATTGAAATGAATATGCAGATATCTTTAGGCAAGATGGCCATTTTTACTATATTAACCCTGACAATCCACATGCATGTGAGATCTTTCAATCTTCTGAGATCATCTTCAATTTCTTTCTTCAGAGACTTGAAGTTCTTGTCATACAGATCTTTCACTTGCTTGGTCAGAGTCACACCAAGGTATTTAATGACTATTTTGAAGGGTGTCCATTCCCCAATTTCTTTCTCAATCTCTTTAACCTTTGAATATAGGAAGTCTACTGATTTGTTTGAGTTAATTTTATATCCAGTCACTTTGCTGAAGCTCTTTATCAACTTTTGGAGTTCTCTGATGGAATTTTTGGGGTCTCTTAAGTATACTAGCATATCATCTGCAGATAGTGATTGTTTTTCTTCTACCTCTCCAATTTTAATCCCTTTGAACTCCTTTTTGTTTTCTAATTGCTCTGGCAAGCACTTTGAATATTATATTGAACAGGTAGGGAGAGAGTGGACAGCCTTGTCTAATCCCTGATTTCAGTGGGATTGCCCCAAGTTTCTATCCATTTAGTTTGATGTTGGCTACTAGTTTGTAGTATATAGCTTTTACTATGTTTAGATATGGGCCTTGAATTCCAGATCTTTCCAAGATTTTTATAATGAAGAGATGTTGGATCTTGTCAAATGCTTTCTCAGCATCTAATGAAATGATCATGTGGTTTTTTTCATAGAGTTTGTTTGTATAGTGGATTACATTGATGGCTTTCTGTATATTGAACCATCCCTGAGTCCCTGGGATGAAGCCTACTTCATCATGTTGGATGATCGCTTTTGATGTGTTTTTGGATTTGGTTGGCAAGAATTTTATTGAGCATTTTTGCATTGATATTCATAAGGGAAATTGTCTAAAGTTCTCTTTCTTTGATGGACTTTGTGTTGTTTGTGTATCAGAGTAATAATGGTGACCATTTTTTCTTGAAATTTAAAATATTATAAATGATATACACATTGTATAAATGACATTGTATAAAGCCATATACCATGAGCATAAAACCAATCTCCTATGCAGTATCAGTATAACTGCAACAAGATATTAAAATACTCACTAATGCATGAGGGTTGTGGTGACCATTCATGTTGAAGGCAAATAATTGATCCTGATGTTTCTCCAGTATCTGTTATATATCTCCATTTACAACTATCCTGTATTTTTTATTTAGAGCATATATAAAATCAGATTATGAAAAAGAAAACATTCTCACTTCCTATATCTGATACTGAACTTGACTCTAAAAGGAGAAAATGTAAGAAAAATATCAGTGTATGCATAGCATCTAAGGATTTGCAATAATAAAAGATACAAAAGTAGCCATTAGTTATTTGTAAATGAAGACCTGAGATTAATGAAATCATCCACATTACTAGTCCAAAAAAACAAACAAACAAACAAACAAAAACAACAAAAAACCGAAAACCACAACAATACTTAAAGGTTTAAAGATACATCATTATATTCCTTTGAGAATGTTTATTTGTAACAAAGTTAAAGTTAAAGCACTTCTAATATATTCTAAAATATGTTTAAAGTTTTGTACAAATGAATCTATAATCTTACTATGGACCATATTTTTCTCTTTCTTTCTTTCTTTCTTTCTTTCTTTCTTTCTTTCTTTCTTTCTTTCTTTCTTTCTTTCTTTCTTTCTTTCTATCTTTCAGATTAAAAATAATTGGATCTCTGAGAATCTTGAGCTCATTTACCCCACTAGGGTTCCTGGATTTAAATGATGATCTTACAAAGCATATCCAAAGTTACTACAGACTCCAATACCAATAATTTCAAATGACATTGTAGCTGCATGCCAAAAATAGAATGGTTGTTCAAAGCTTAATAAAGATTAGAAAAAAAATGAGTTGTTGTTTTGCTGTTGTTGTTGTTGTTACTGTTGTTGGTGTAAAGGAATATATATATATGGTATGTATTCACTTTTATCTGGATATTAGCTATTAAATCAGTGATAACTCAGCTACAATCCATTGACCTAGAGAGGTTAGGCTTAGAGAAAGGAACTAGGGGAGACACATGGATCTCCCTGAGAGGGGAAAATAGAATAGATTTTAGGGGTTGACTGGAGCTGGGGGGCGGGGATAAGAATAGGAGGATCAGATAGAAAGAGGAAGAGAAGGTGGGATTGTGGGAGGGAATGTGGTGAGAGACAGCTATAATTGAAGAGTGTTTGAGGGGTGGTATGGAAAGCTAGAGCAAATATTTGCAATGTGAAGTCTCCTAATGAAGTCTCCAAATTGTGACGGTGACAGAATCCTTAACTGTCCATCTCCTGTCACCAAATAAAGCTTCTAGTGCTGGATTGGATTTCATCCAATTGAATTGTTAGCTAAAAGGGTCCCATGAAAATCCTCAAATAACCCAGGTTGTTGTCAAGACAATAGGTTGCTTTCCACAAACTGATAGTAAGACCCCATTGCTGAACACAACTCCTACAAAACTCATTGAACATGGAGAGGTGGAGTTGTGACCTAAATAAACCCTTCACCCCCATGTTCTAGTGTCTATGGCATGGAAAGATACATTGCAGACTACCAAAAGTGGAAAGTAAACACCAACCCAAACACAAAACCTTTGATCTACAATCTCTCCTACTTGAAAAATATGCTAGGGCAATGGCAACACAAATTTTGTTGAAGTAACCAATCAATGTTCAATTTGAGATAAGGCATATTCCATGACATAGAACCCCATGCTTCTCCTTGGGTGAACAAGGCTAGATAGTATACATGGAGTGACCCATGGCTCCAGCTACATATGTAGCAGAGGATGGCCTTTTCAGACATCAATGAGAGGAGAGGCCATTGGTCCTGTGAAGACTCGATGCCCCAATGTAGGGGAATGCCAAGTCAGGAAAGTGGGCGGAGGGGTTGGTAAGCAAGGGGAGAGAGGATGGGCTAGGGGGTTTTTGGAGGGGTAACAAGGAAAGTGGATAACATTTGAAATGTAATTAAAGCAAATATCTAATAAAAAAAGAAAAATGCTACTGGTCTAAAAAAAATTATAACAATAAAATGACTCCTAATGATATTCTGCTATACTAATAGATCATTGCCTTATTCAGCCATTATCAGAGTTGTTTCTTCCTGCAGCAGATGGGAACAGATGCAGATACCCAAAACAAGATGGGGGGGGAGAGAGAGAGAGAGAGAGATGCGTGGGTGGTCCCATTCCTTAACTGGGGGCTGTGCCTATCTACTGGAGGTGGTCTCTACAGGTTGTATATCCCCTTTGTTGGGTATTTAGGCTAAACTCACTGCCATCGGCTCCTGGGAGCCTCTTTCTTCCTTGGCTTGAGTCTAGTACTTTATAGTGGCTAACCCCACTTCTCCATCCCCCACTGCTACATATTTCTATTCAGTTTCCTGATCATCTGAACTTTTCTCCTGTTCCTTCCAATACCCGTTCCTGCCCCCCTTTTATTCTGTCCCCCTCCTTTCTCCTTCCCAGGTTCCTCACTCCCTCTAACCCCTGTGATTATTTTGTTCACCCTTCTATGTAGGATTGAAGCATTTACACTTTGGTCTTCCTTTTTCTTAAGCTGCATATGGTTTGTGGGTTGTATCATGGGTATTCTGTGCTTTTGGGCTAAAATCCACTTATCAGTGAGTATATACCATGTATGTTCTTTTGGGTCTGGGTTACCTCATTCAGGATGATATTTTCTAGTTCCATCCATTTGCCTGAGAGTTTCATGAATTCATTGTTTTTAGTAGCTGAGTAGTACTCCATTGTATAAATGTACCACATTTTCTGTATCCATTCTTCTGTTAAGGGACATCTGGGTTGTTTATAGCTTCTGGCTATTATAAATAAGGCTGCTATAAACACAGTGGAGTATATGAGTCAGATATGGCTGTTCACTGAGAGGTTCTACCAGCACCTGACCAATGCAGATGAAGATACTTACAGTCAATCATTGGATTGAGCACGGGAACCCCAATAGAAGAGCTAGGAGAAGGTCTGAAGGAGCTGAAGGGTATTGCAACCCCATAAGAAGAACAATATCAACTAACTGGACCATCCAGAGCTGCCAGGGACTAAACCACCAACCAAAGAGTATACATGAAGGAAACCATGGCTCCAGATATATACGTAGCAGAGGATAGCCTTATTTAACATCAATTGGAGGGGAGGGAGGCTTGATGCTCCAGTGTAGTAGAGGGAAGCTAGAAGGGTGAGGTGGGAGTGGGTGAATGGGTGGAAGAGCATCCTCATAGAGGCAAAGGGTAGAGGGCAGATGGTATGAGAGGGTTTGTGGAGGGGTAACCTGGAAGGGGAAAAAATGGGGTACAGAGCTAAACAAAGAGTTCTCACCTGAAGAATATCTAATGGCTGAGAAGCACCTAAAGAGATGTTCATCATCCTTAGTCATTAGGGAAATGCAAATCAAAACAACCCTGAGATTCCATCTCACACCAGTCAGGATGGCTAAGATCAAAAACACAGGAGACAGCAGTTGTTGGCGAGGATGAAAAAGAGGAACACTCCTCCACTGCTGGTGGAATTGCAAGCTGGTACAACCACTCTGGAAAGCAGTCTGGCGGTTCCTCAGAAAACTGGGCATGACACTCCCGGAGGATCCGGCTATACCACTCCTGGGCATATACCCAGAGGCTTTACCTGCATGCAATAAGGACACATGCTCCACTATGTTCATAGCAGCCTTATTTATAATAGCCAGAAGCTGGAAAGAACCCAGATGTCCCTCAACGGAGAAATGGATTCAGAAGATGTGGTATATCTACACAATGGAATACTACTCTGCAATTAAAAACAATGAATTCATGAAATTCCTAGGCAAATGGTCAGATCTTGAAAATATCATCCTTAGTGAGGTAACCCAATCACAAAAGAACACACATGGTATGCAGTCACTGATAAGGGGATATTGACCCAGAATCTCAGAATACCCTAGACACAATCTGCATATCAATAGATTTCTAAGAAGATGGAAGGAGAGACCCCTGGTCCTGGAAAGACTGGATGTAGGGGAACGCCAGGACAGAGAAACGAGAGGGGGTTGAATGGAAAAAAGAGGGAGGGAAGGGGGCTTATGGGACTTTGGGGGAGGGAGGAAACGGGAAAGGGGAAATGATTTGGAATGTAAATTAAAAAAAAATAAAATAAATAATAAAAAAAATTAAAGTGATTAAAAAATTATTCTCCTTTTCTGCTCTGCTTCTTTATCAACATTATTATTAATATTTATTATTATTATTATTAATATATGTGTGTGCACATGTCCTTGTAAGTGTGTGGAGGTGATAGGACAACCCTCAGGGGGAGGTTCCTTCATTCCACCATGGAATTGGGGATTGAACTCAGGTACTCAAGCTTGATGGCAAGTGCCTTCCTTACCCTTTGATCCAAGCCCACCAGCCCTCTCCTGTCTTTTCTGAAAGAAAAGTTTGGTTAAAGATAGGCTTGATCTGTTCAACTATCTGTAACACATAAGGTGTGCCAGGTCCTGTGTAAGGCCCAAGAATTCTGTCAGTCACTGTGAGATAACACTATATATGCCACAACTGATAGATGGCCTGACAGGCTGGATCAGCATGCTGTCATTTTCCTAGGGAGGATTGCTTTTTGAAATGCCCTCTATCATTTCCTGCTAAGGCCACATTCATCCTCCTCGCCAAGTGATGAATCTGACATCCCTCAAGTAATGAATCTGACATCTCAAAGGAGACAGGGTTTCTGCCTTTTCTTTGCTTGACTTTCCCAGGCAGAATCTGGTAAGGGGGGCACGGGGGGGGAAGCTGCACAGGCCCCACCAAGCACCACCCCATTTGCCACTCTGCTTTGTGACACTGGGTCCTCCTCCTGCTCTTTGTCCTGACAACTATCTGTATGGAGCTCCATCTAGAGACTGCAGTGACAGCTCTCCTTGATCTTCAGACTTGGTTCCTAGGGAGACCTCCTTATGTCATGTTTTATTCATGGTGTCTCCAAGGTGTCTGTTTTCCTGGTAAAAGTCAGTGCTAAGGGAGGGAATAGTAATTGAACCTGCAATAAAACTTGAGGGTAGTGATAAAGCCACCTGTTTGTCTTCTGAAAAACTACTACCAGAGCCTTAGATTCTGAGGGAATGAGCGAACTTTGAGGATTTTAAAGGAAATAATTCCATAGGGGAAGAACCACTCCCAAATATTGTTATCTAACTGCACTGAAGTCATGAAAAATGTAGGTCAGAGAGACCAAAATATCTTTTTCAGGAAAAGATGGCAAACTTCAGATACCTTAGACTAGTGGTTCTCAACCTGTGGATCATGAGCCCAGAAAATATATATATTATGATTCATAACAGTATCAAAATTATGAAAAACAGTATCAAAAGTTATTAAATAGCAATGAATATAATTTTATGTTTGGGAGTCACCACAATATGAGGTGTATTACAGGGTCACAGCTTTAGGAATGGTGAGAATCACTGCCTTAGACTGTAGCCTGGAGGAATGATGGGATATATGAAAAGCTGCTTGAAAGATGCTCTAAGGATAGCCATGAAAACAGGTGAGAAGTCATGAAAATTATAGGGTCAATAATTATTCTCCTTCTCCTTAAAATGTTTCTTCACTATAACTGCCATTGCCTTTCCTGAAGAAACAAGAGTCAACTGTCTTCATCTGTAGGTCTGTAACATTGGGTTCAACCAACATTAGATCAAAAATATTTGAAAATAACCTTGTGTCTGTCTTGAGCATGTGCATGACATTTTCCTGGTTTTATTCTTTCATAGCATAGCAACTGCTTACACAGAACTTATGTTGTATAAGATGGGTAAGGAATACAGAGATGTTATATAAGGTGGGTAAGTGTATAGGTAGGTGTGCAGAGGTGCTATGTGAATTCTATATCATCTCCTATAATGGACTTGAACATATTTAGATTTAGGGATCCATGAGGGATTCTGGAACAAATTCTTCAGAATACCAAGTGACAGCTATGTATATCTCTATACTTCAGTATTTAAGCATTTAAAGTGGAAAGTATAATATTTGTTTGTTTGTTTTGTTTTTTACTGGAGGTTTATTTCAATGTCACCCCACCCAGTGCTGCTGTTCAGGCTTCACAGATATTGTGTCTGCCATACCCATAGGTACCATCCCAGTCTTGAATTTGGAACCACTATTCAGAGGCCTCGATTATTAGTACCAGGCTTATACATGTTCATAACTTGCCAGTGACAAACCTCAGTGACCATTATCAAGTTGTAGCAGTGGATGGTATGAATGCTCTGAGTGGGGATGGTGTCTGGAAATAATGAGGGAAAATATCATATAGTACTGTGGAGATTCCTGCAAGCTCACAAAATGCTACATGAAATAAAAAAATAAATCCTGAGTGCAGGGATTGTCTCACTCTAGCAGCAAAATTTGGCATTTGGCATATAAAGGAATCATGAACCTTCAATATTAAAAATAAACATAATTTGCAAAACATAAGTTCCATGGGATTTTGAGAGACCCCATTGAGACCAAAGAGACAAAGTAATGAATTGTATTCAAGATTCAGGATTAATAAAATGCAATTTAAAGACAAGACAGATGTTCAAAGTACCCTGAGGCCTTACCAGTGATAGTTCATGCTATCTTTTCATATCTCTCTCTCTCTCTCTCTCTCTCTCTCTCTCTCTCTCTCTCTCTCTCTCTCTCTCTCTGTCTCTGTCCTTTCTTTCTCACATACACTCACTCCTCATTCCTCATAGTACAACCTTTTATTTCTTATTTATGATATTTAAATGACATAATTTTTTTCTCATTTTACACTTAAAATTAGTTTCATACACTTAATAATATTTGACATCGCAAAGGTTACAGATGTATCCAGTGATCCCTAGCAAGAGTCTGATTAACACATCATCAGTGGATTCTTTGCTGATTCTCAGTCTTCTTTCAGAGGAAAGAACTGATGTTCTAGTTTTAAATTATAAGAGAAAACTACAGTAACCAAAACTATAAAGTAAACAAACAAAAGAAAGAAGTAGCTAGAAAGGCAATTTGACTGATAAGAGTATATACTATTTTTGCAGAGGTCCTGAGTTTGGTTCCTGGCACCCACACTAGTTAGCTCATAACTAGCTATTATTCTAGCTCAGGGAATCTGATGCGCTCTTCTAGATTTAGCAGGCATTGGACCCCCACATGCCCATACTCCTCCCATACACCTTTTTAATTATAAAGATAATTAAAAATAAATCTTTATAAACGTTACCTAACTTCACTATCTAGAGAGAACTAACTACTCTAGGTGTCTTGGTAGTCTCCACTGCAGACATTTCTCATGCATATACACATTTAACACATGTATATAAATGAGTATAATGATTTCAAGTTCCATCCTTCCATATTTAGGTATTCCAGCATTATACATGCCATTTAGAATGTAACACCATGTTCCTGCAGCTGAAAGACGTGTTTGTGAGTATAATCAAGAATTAATTGCATTTCCTATTTTTGTTTTCTGAACAAAATTCAATGAATCACTACTTTTGAATTTTTATCCTCACATCTTAAATTTCTTTTTGCTATGGCATTCCTACCAAGCACTTATGATGTTTGTCTTCCAAATGTGTCTACATTCACTAATTCTTTTCTTTCTTTTTTTTTTATCGCAGGAGCTACATGGATTCTGTTAGAGGAGATGGTCCACTCTCTGTGGCCAGTTCCTTCCCCATTTATCATAGCACTGCATTTCCCCATCTTCTGACTGTACTGATGCTGCTGTCTCCAGGGCCCGAAGACCTCTGGAAGGGCATTTAGCACAGATCTGGGCCTTTATCATGTACATGAGATCTACACTAGGCTTCCACCATGCACTGCTTGAGTTTCCTCAGTCATTTCTGGGTTCTTCACTGGCTCAGTCCTTTATCATCCTCTTCTGGAGTTATAGCCATCTCCATGGTCATTGTATTTAGTCTTAGGCATTGTTTCAGCTGCAGGCACATCAGACTCCAAATCTGTAATCCAACCAAACTTCTATCCTGATCTGATTCTTTCCAACCTTCAACTCAATATTTCTGCTTGGATGTCTCTTTGGCACCTTGGCCATGGCATTGGCCCTCTACGTTATCATCATCTTATGAACTTTGGTGAATGGTCACTTTAGGCTTCCAGTTATTCTTGCCACTACCCTAGATCTTCCATTTTCAATATTTCATGCACGGTGAGAAATTCTTGGCTTGGTCTTCAAAGCAAATCCTGAATCTTATCAATTCTTATTTTTCCATTTCTATCTGGGAAACACCCTTTGCCTTGATGATTGCGGCAGCCTCCACACCAAGTCTCCTTCTCCTCTTATCCCATTCTTCTCCTGTATAAGTCTCCCCTTTGCCCCTCCTAATTCAACACAGTGGTCAGAGTGAACCTTGCCCATAATGCACTGATGAATTACTATGTCACTTAGGGTCATAACTCAGGTCCTCCCAGTCACTCCTATGTCTCACATGGACTTCCATGCTCACCTTTCTCTGCCTTCTCATTTCTTTCCTTGCTCACTCCTCACTTGTATACATTGAGCCTGTCTTCTAGCTGCTGTCCTAGAAGGCCAGTAAGTTCTGGTCTCAGGACTTGTACACTTATGCCTCTCCTGATAAAATGTTCTATCCCACGTCACTGCATAGCTGACCCTGCCCTCCTTCAGCCCTTTGTTCCTAGGATTATTCCTAAGGATTATTCCCATGACTTCTTCAAAAAAGGGGAAATTTCCCACACCTTTTCCTTGTCTAGGTTCTTCCATTTCTACTTTATACTTCATTCCCATAACAATGCTCACACATGGCACATACTAGATTCCATTTTGTTTTTTTTTTTTTTATTTTCTCATATTGCTGTGAGAGAGCTCTGAGTGAGCAAGGATCTTAATTTCTGCTTCTTGAGACTATAACCACTCTTTAAGATACTGCCTGGTTGGTAGGTACTTGTAAATATATTTAGGAATGGTCTCCTTTCTTTTATACTTTCTTCCCAATATTTTCTTTGTAAATCAGAGAGATCTTCCCCAAAACACATAATTGATTATTTCATTGCTTCATTTAAAGTTCTTCAATTCATTTCAGTTGTTCACAGGATGAAGGTTTACTTATCTATTTATTTGGATATTTTCTTTATTTACATTTCAAATACTATCCCCTTACCCAATTTCCACTCTCCCAGAAAGCCCCTATCCCATCCTCCCTCCCCCTGCTTCTATGAGCATATTCCTCCAACCACCCCATTCCCACTTCCCCACTCTCATTCCCCTACTCTAGAGCATCTATCAAGCCTTCATAGGACCAAGGACATCTCCTCCCACTGATGCCTGTCAAGGTAATCCTCTGCTACATATGCAGCTGGAGCCATGTGTACCCCCTGTTGAGGACTTATTCCCTGAGAGATCTGGGGGGTCTGGTTGGTTGATATCGTTGTTCTTCATACAGGTTGCAAACCCCTCCCCCAGCTCCTTTAGTTCTTTCTCTAACTCCTTTATTGGGGGCCCAGTGCTCAGTCCAATGGTTGGCTTCAAGAATCCACCTCTGTATTTGCAGGGTCCCTCAGAAGACAGCCATATCAGGCTCCTTTCAGCAAGCATTTCTTGGCATCCATAATAGTGTCAGGTTTGGTGACTATATATGGAATGAATTCCCAGGTGGGACAATTTCTGGATGGCCTTTCCTTCAGTCTCTGTTCTACACTTTATTTCCTTATTTACTCCTGTGAATATTTTGTTTCCCTTCTCAAAAGAACCGAAGCACCCACACTTTGGTCTTCCTTCTTCTTGAGCTTCATATGGTCTATGAATTCTATCTTGGTATTCAGAGATTTTGGATTAATATCTACTTATCAGTGAGTGCATATCATGTGTGGTTTTTTGTGAATGGGTTACCTCATTCAGGATGATATTTTCTAGTTCCATCCATTTGCCTAAGAATTTCATGAATTCATCATTTTTAATAGCTGAGTAGTACTCCATTGTAAATAAGGTTGCTATGAACATAGTGGAGCATGTGTCCTTATTACATGTTGGAGCATCTTCTGGGTATATGCCCAGAAGTGGTATAGCTGGGTCCTCAGGTAGTATTATATCCAATTTTCTGAGGAGCTGCTAAACTGATTTCCAGAGTGGTTGTACCAGCTTGCAATCCCACCAGCAGTGGAGGAGTGTTCCTAATTCTCCACATCCTCTCTAGCATCTGCTGTCTGTTTTTGATCTTAGCCATTCTGACGGGTGTGATGTGAAATTTCAGGGTTATTTTGACTTGCATTTTCTTGATAACTAAGGATGTTGAACATTTCTTTAGGTGCTTTTTCAGCCTCAGTTGAAAATTCTCTTTAGTTCTGTACCCCAGTTTTAATAGGATTATTTGATTCTCTGGAGTCTCACTTCTTGAGTTCTTTGTATATATTAGATATTAGCCCTCTGTCAGATAAAGGATTGGTAAAGATCTTTTCCCAATCTGTTGGTTGCTGTTTTATCCTATTAACAGTGTCCTTTGACTTACAGAAGCTTTGCAATTTTATGAGGTCCCATTTGTTGATTCTTGATCTTAGAGCATAGGCCACTGGTGTTCTGTTCAAGAAATTTTCTCCTGTGCCCATGTGTTCAAGGCTCTTCCCCACTTTCTCCTCTATAAGTTTCAGTGTATCTGGTTTTATGTGTATGTCCTTGATCAACTTGGACTTGTGCTTTGTACATGGAGATAAGAATAGGTAAATTTGCATTTTTCTACATGTTGGCTGTCAGTTGAACCAGCACCATTTGTTAAAAATGCTGTCTTTTTTCCACTGGATGGATTTACCTCCTTTGTCAAAGGTCAAGTGACCATAAGTGTGTGGGTTCATTTCTGGGTCTTCAATTCTCTTCCATTGATCTACCTGCCTCTCTCTGTACAAATAACATACAGTTTTTATCACTATTGCTCTGTAATACAGCTTGATATCAGGGATGGTGATTCTGTCACAAGTTATTTTACTGTTGAGAACAGTTTTTGCTATCCTGGGTTTTTTGTTATTCCAAATGAATTTGCAAGTTGCTCTTTCTAACTCTATGAAGAATTGATTTACAATTTTGATGGGGATTGCATTGAATCTGTAGATTGCTTTCGGCAAGATGGCCATTTTTACTATAATGATCTTGCCAATCTATGAACATGGGAGATCTTTCCATCGTCTGAGATCTTATTCGATTTCTTTCTTCAGAGACTTGAAGTTCTTGTCGTACAGATCTTTCACTTGCTTGGTTAGAGTCACATCAAGATATGTAATATTATTTGTGACTATTGTGAAAGGTGTTGTTTCCCTAATTTCTTTCTCAGACTGTTTATCCTTTGAGTATAGGAAGGATATTGATTTGTTTGAGTTAATTTTATATCCAGCCACTTTCCTGAAGTTGTTTGTCAGGTTTAGGAGGCCTTTGTTGGGATTTTGGGGTCACTTAAGTTTACGATTATATCATCTGTAAATAGTGATATTTTGAATTCTTCCTTTTCAATTTGTATCCCTTTGTTCTCCTTTTGTTGTCTAATTGCTCTAGTTAGAAATTCAAGGACTACATTGAATAGATAGGGAGAGAGTGGGCAGCTTTGTCTAATCCCTGACTTTAGTGGCATTGCTTCAAGTTTCTCTCCATTTAGTTTGATGTTGGCTACTAGTTTGGTGGATATTGCTTTTACTGTGTTTAGGTATGGGCCTTGAATTCCTAATCTTTTCAAGACTTTTATCATGAAGAGGTGTTGGATTTTGTCAAATGCTTTCTCAGCATCTAATAAAATGATCACGTGGTTTTTTTTCCATTGAGTTTGTTTATATAGTGGATTACATTTATGGATTTCCATATATTAAATTATCCCTGCATTCCCTGGGATGAAGCTTACTTGATCATGATGAGTGACCATTTTGATGTGTTTTTGGATTCAGTTGGCAAGAATTTTATTGAGTATTTTTGCATCAATGTTCATAAGGGAAATTGGTCTGAAGTTCTCTTTCTTTGTTTGGTCTTTGTGTGGTTTAGGTATAGTCATACTTGTGGCTTCATAGAACAAATTGGGTAGTGTTCATTCTGTTTCTATTTTGTGGAATAGTTTGAAGAGTATTGATGTTAGGTCTTCTTTGAAGGTCTGATAGAATTCTGCACTAAAACCATCTGGTCCTGTGCTTTTTATTGGTTGGAAGACTTTCAATGACTGCTTCTATTTCCTTAGGACTTAGGGGACTATTTAGATGGTTTATCTGATCTTGTTTTAACATTGGCACCTGGTATGTGTCTAGAAAATTGTCCATTTCATCCAGATCTTTCAATTTTGTTGAGCATAAACTTTTGTAGTAGGATCTGATATATTTTTTTAAATTTCCACAGTTTCTGTTGTTGTGTCTCCCTTTTCATTTCTGATTTTATTAATTTGGATACTTTCTCTGTATCCTCTGGTTAGTCTGGCTAAGGGTATATCTATCTTGTTGATTTTCTCAAAGAACCAGCTCCTGGTTTTGTTGATTCTTTGTATAGTTATTTTTGTTTCTGTTTTGGTTGATTCCAGTTCTGAGTTTGATTATTTCCTGCTGTCTACTCCTCTTGGGTGTATTTGCTTTTATTTTTCTAAAGCTTTCATGTGTGCTGGCAAGCCACTAGTGTAAGCTCTTTCTAGTTTCCTTTTGGAGGCACTTAGAGCTATGAGTTTTCCACTTACCAGTCCTTTCATTGTGTCCCATAAGTTTTGGTGTGTCTTTTGATGTGTCTTCATTTTCATTAAATTCTAAAAAGTCTTTAATTTCTTTCTTTATTTCTTCCTTTACCATGTTATCATTGAGTAGAGCATTGTTCAGCTCACAGGTATTTGTTTACTTTCTGTTGTTTTTGTTGGCATTTAAGACCAGCCTTAGTTTGTGGTGATCTGGCAGGGTGCATTGGATTATTTCAATCTTCTTGTATCTGTTGAGGCCTGATTTGTGACCAATCATATGGTCCATTTTGGAGAAGGTACCATGAGGGGCTGAGAAGAAGGTATATTCTTTTGCTTTTGGATGAAATGTTCTATAAATATTTGTTACATCCATTTGGTTCATAACTTCTGTTGATTTCACTGTGTCTCCATTTAGTTTCTGTTTCCATGATCAGTCCATTGCTGAGAGTGAGGTGTTGATGTCTCCCACTATTATTGTGTGGGGTTTGATGTGTGCTTTGAGTCACCATGTGGTTGCTGGGAATTGAACTCAGGACCTCTGGAATAGTAGTCAGTGCTCTTAACCACTGAGCCACCTCTCCAGGCCATGATATATGCTTTGACCTTCAGTAAAGTTTCTTTTATGAATGTGGGTGCCCTTGCATTTGGAAATAGATGTTCTGAATTGAGAGTTCATCTTGGTAGATTTTTCCTTTTACCAGTACATACAAGGTATCCTTCCTTATCTTTTTTGGTAACTTTTGGTTGAAAGTCGATTTTATTCGATATTAGAATGACTACTCTAGCTTGTTTCTTGGAACCATTTGCTTGGAAAATTGTTTTCCAACCTTTTACTTTGAGGTAGTGTCTTCTTTGTCACTGAGGTGCATTTCCTGTATGCAGCAAAATGGGGTCCTGTTTATGTATCTAGTCTGTTAGTCTATGTCTTTTTATTAGGGAATTGAGTCCATTGATGTTAAGAGATATTAAAGAAAAGTGATTGTTACTTCATGTTATTTTTGTTGTTAGAGGTGGAATTATGTTTGTGTGGCTATCTTCTTGTGGGTTTGTTGAAAGATTACCTTCTTGCTTTTTCTATGGTGTAATTTCCCTCCTTGTGTTGGTGTTTTCCATCTAATATCCTTTGTTGCGATGGATTTCTGGAAAGATATTGTGTAAATTTGGTTTCATCATGGAATATCTTGTTTTCTCCATCTGTGGTAATTGAGAGTTTTTCTGGGTATAGTAGTCTGGGCTGGCATTTGTGTTCTCTTAGAGTCTGTATGAGATCTGCCCAGGATCTTCTAGCTTTCATAGTCTCTGCTGAGAAGTCTGGTGTAATTCTGATAGGTCAGCCTTTATATGTTACTTGACTTTTTTCCCTTACTGCTTTTAATAGTCTTTCCTTGTTTAGTGCATTTGGTGTTTTGATTATTATGCAACAGGAGGAATTTCTGTTCTAGTTTAGTCTACTTGGAATTCTGTAGACTTCTTGTATGTTCATGGGCATCTCTTTATCTCTTTCTTTAGGTTAGGGAAGTTTTCTTCTATAAATTGGTTGAAGATATTTGCTGGCCCTTTAAGTTGGGAATCTTCACTGTCTTCTAAACCTATTATTCTAAGGTTTAGTCTTCTCATTGTATCTTGTATTTCCTGGATGTTTTTGGGTTAAGAGCTTTTTGCATTTTGCATTTTCTTTGACTGTTGTGTCAACGTTTTCTATGGTATCTTCTGCATCTGATATTCTCTCTTCGATCTCTTGTATTCTGTTGGTGGTGCTTGCATCTATCACTCTTGATCTCTTTCTTAGGTTTTCTAACTCCAGAGTTGTCTCCCTTTGTGATTTCTTTATTGTTTTTATTTCTATTTTTTATCTTGGATGGTTTTGTTCAATTCCTTTTCCTGTTTGATTGTGTTTTCCTGTAATCCTTTAAGGGATTTTTGTGTTTCCTCTTTAAGGGCTTCTACCTGTTTACCTGTGTTCCTCTGCATTTCTTTAAGGAAGTTATTTATGTTCTTCTTAAAGTCCTCTATCATTACCAGAAGAAGTGATTTTAGATCCTAATCTTGCTTTTCTGGTGTGATGGTGTATCTAGGGCTTGCTATGGTGGGAGAACTGGCTTCTGATGAGGTCAACTTACCTTGGTTTCTGTTGTTTATGTTCTTGTGCCTTCTGCCATCTGATTATCTCCAGTGCTTCCTGCCCTCACTATTATCTACTGGAGCCTGTCCTTCTTGTGATCCTCTTTGTGTCAGAACTCCTCAGATTCCAGCCCCCTCTGTGGTCCTGTGATTCTGGGATCCTGTGATCCTGAGATCCTGGGTGTGTCAGAGCTCCTGGAGGTCAAGCTTCCTCTGGGGTCCTGAGATCCTGGTGTGACCAAGCTTCTGAGATCCTGTGATCCTGGGAGTGTTAGAACACCTGGAAATGTTGCTTGCTGTAGTTCCAAAGTAAACTAGCCCAGACTGGAAGGTACCCATGCCATCAGTCGGGCTGGTTTCCTGTGTCCCAGGATTCTGCTGGTCCCAGTTATGCCCAGTGGTTTTGTGACAGATGTTATGTCCTCCTCACCTCTGATCCTATGATCCTGGGATATTAGAGCACCTGGAAGTGTTGCTTGCTCTGGGTGTTACAGGAATGGCTGTAGGGTTTGTACCCAAGGTTAGGGTGAAGTTTTATATTCGTAATGTAGTTGTGGAGTCCTGTCCTCTTGGAGCTGTGCTTGCTGCTTTATTACAAATCACAGCATGTTCTCTATCATATCTAAGCTACTTTGGATTCTTTAGAAAGTTCCATTCTCTACCTACCTCTGCTCTCTCTGGCCAAGCTGTCCCCTCCAATTAGTGTTTCCCTGATATTTTATAGAATAAAAAATAATTCTATTTGTTTTTAAGGAGATGATTAGTCAGGTTCTTGGTAACTAATGACGAAAAATCAAGTTGTCTTGGCCAGTGTGTGTGTGTGTGTGTGTGTGTGTGTGTGTGTGTGTGTGTCTGTGTCTGTCTGTCTGTGCCTGTCCCTGTGTCTGTGTGCATTTGCACATGTGTCCTTAAGCATGTAAAGGACAGAAATTGAAAATAAATGGCTTCCTTAGTTGCTTTCCATCTTAATATTTGAGGCAGAGTCTCTCACTGAGTCTGGAGGTCACTTACTTGGGAGGTCTGGCTGGCCAGTGAGCCCCAAGGATCCTCTTACCTCTTTCCCTGGCTTTAGGATTACAGGTGCATTCATGCCCAGTATGTACTATGGCCGACACAACCTCCAATTTAGGAATTAGATAGCTTAGATAAGCAGCCGTATCTACTTATTCATTGTTCATTTATTCATTTCTTTGTAGCAAATATACACAATGTCTGGGCAAAGCACAGCTTTCTTAAAGCCTCAAAGTGAGCTATCTGTCTGACAATAGCTGTGGAGTGGAATTCCAATACTGACAACTGTCCTAGATCCCCAGCATGGTTCAGGTGCTATGTGCAAATCTGGGGACATAGAGACATGTAAAAGACAGGCATCTTCCTCTGTGGGCTGGAGGTCAGAGGAGCTGATAATAATGTAAAACCTTGGCACATTTCTTCTACTGTTTATCAGTGGCCTATTTTTTTGCCACTCTTCAACTTTTTTTTCTTTTTTTTATGGATTCCTTTGGCTCTGTAAATATGATTTAAAATTCTAGTAAGTGTTTCACATGTTAACAGAAATTATATGCTCTGAGAAAAAGGGATGAGCTGAAATTTAAATGTATAGGTAGTGACTATCTATAAACAATTTTGACAACATTCAAGTAATAACATCTAAATCATGCATTTATTCCTTTCAAATAATAGCAGAAGAGGACCACTAAGTGATGGTAGGAAGAATGTTAATATTTACCCATTAAAGTAAAATATTATTCAAATAGGGAGACACTTTCTTCTCTTATCTCATGTTCATCTCCCAAGTGAATTAAAGCCATTATAAGGAATTGCTCTTTTATTGGCTGCAGCAAACCACATGCTTAACAGATTTACTATCTCCTGAACATCACCACAACCATCAGCAAACACTTCCAGGGAACCTATTGTAGGCAGGAGATGTAGTGCTGGGAGTTTTGCATCTCTCTACAAAGACAGGGCATATTTATAACAGAGACAGATACTAATACATTGTGTGTCAAACAAATGAAATTTAAAATAAGTATAATTGGAATTTGAAGACAGAAGTCATCAGAAGGAGGTGGCGGTTGGTTGGGGCTTATAGCAGAAGGCACCTACTGTGTGCACTATAGAGGAAAGGGAGTGGGATCAAGTCAGGGAGTGTTGTGAGCATAAGAGCTGAGCACAGATGACCCCAGAGTCTTATTAAGCATGAGTTTCTTGACATTGTAAGCGATACAGAGACATAGATTGAACTGGTAGGCTGGTTAGATTATGTACTAATCCTAGTGTGGTGCTTTCAATGAGAATGGCCCCATAAAAGGTCATTCATATGTTTGAGTACTTGGTCATGGAATTGTTTGGGAAAGATTGGAAGGTGTGGGCTTTGTTGATGGAGGTATGTTACTGAGGGGCAGGAGAAGGGAGTGCTTCGAGTTTCCATTCACAATGTGTTTTTGCTTTACTTCCTGGTTTGGGACTGAGATATGAGCTCTCAGCTACTGCTCCAGCACTGTCTGCCTGTGGCCATGCTCCCTGCTGTGATGGTGATGGACTCCTTTCCTTCTGGCACTGTAAGACCCAAATAAACCCTTCTCCTATAAGTCGTCTCTCCTTATAAGTTGTCATGGTGTTTTGTCACAATGATAGACAAGTAACTAAGACACCTTATCTTACATAAATATACTACAGAGCTTTTAGACTTAACAGGTCACTCCTTTCCATATTAATCCATTGAGAGAGATGATATTTTGCAGATAGGAAACAGAAGTATGAGTTACCCACAGATCATCTAAGGCAGTAGCAAAAGGAAGAATCAGAATTTGAATCTAGATAGGTCTTCTCCCAAAAGACTGATGGGTCTTGACACAAAGGTTGTGGGATTCATCTCTCATGTTTCTAGTGTGTGTGCCACCGATCGATGTTAATAGGGATACAATACAGTTCCTTATTCAGCCTTCTCTTTGTAAGGGAAGACTAGCCGCCTTGCCTAGGTGGGAAAGGCAGGTGGCACTGAAGCAGAGAAAAGGAAGAAATATAAGTCTGAAAGGGTGTTAGGGACATGGTCTCCATCAAGTCTTCTCAGATATATAAGAGGTGAGACAGCTGGAGTCTCTGGTGAGGGGGCTGTAAACACAACTCCATCATTTTCTCCATGCCATTCAGGTATGTTTACCTTCTGTGGTGTCAATGTGAAAAATATCAGAAAGCCTGAGTTAGAAGAGGCTTGCTTTGGAGCATAGCAGTGGGAGCAAAGGCCATGGATCACTACGAGGTTAGGTTCCATGGAACTCATTGCCTGGATGGCCCACAAGAACAGAAAAGATAGACAATGAGTTGGGAATTGGAACATAGTCTTTGAGAGGCAGTGGTAGCTATCAGGACAAGGAGGGTTTAGGAAAGCTGACTCTGGGAAATAGTGAAAGAGCCTTTGATATGTGAAGTCTGATAAAGCCAGGATATTTAGTTAAGGCTTTTAAATTGTTTAGTCTTCAACCTCTCCTGTATATTGGCATCCATAGACCTTACTGATGATCTCCCCCGACTCTCTCTCTCTCTCTCTCTCTCTCTCTCTCTCTCTCTCTCTCTCTCTCTCCCCCTCCCTCCCTCCCTCCCTTTTTCCCTCTCTCTCCTGAATACTTTCTTTGAACATTCTTCTTTTTACTATAAATTTCAGCTAACA